>CM077081.1:113453948-113845006 GCA_039513925.1 Platanthera zijinensis
ATTATCGTAAGTCGCTAAAACCGTAACGTCCAACGTGGAACACAAAAGCTTTCAAACATTTGCTGTTGCCCCCCAGCAATTTAGATTAAATTGCTATTTAGAGGTATCAAGGTGTTCTTAGTTCCAAATAAAACTAAGTCTTTTGCTCAAGCTTATACAGATGCCCTGGAATTTAAGTTGAACAGTCCAGATGTACCCAAATTATAATTGTATGTGTAGTGTTTTTAACACTTTTGCTAATATTTTTTCCTTATCTAGTTTGAAAGATGTGCGGAGAAGAGCAGAGAATGTGAACCAATATGAAAATCCCAGTGGTTGGCGTCCGTATCATACATTTATTGAGCAATTGCATGAAAAATATGCAAAGAATGAGTTTATGCAAGGTAAATTTTTCCCAGGCTGCCCTTTGTATTATTCTAATCTTGTTAGATTTATGTTGTGGAATTTATTTAATCATTTTATTAAATATTTTGACCATACTCTTTTGTAAGTATTCTTTTTTGTTGCAGAAAAATAAGATCTTCTGATTGGTTGTGATGCAGTGCTCTTTTGTAAGTATTCTTTTTCATACAGGAATCCAATTTTAATAGGCACAAAGTTTGATGTTTTTGTTCAGCTTCCTCCTTACATGCAATGGACCATTGTGAAAGAGGTAATTAGTGCCCTGCATTTTACCTGAAGAATGAGGTAATAAGTGCCCTTCATTTTCCTGTGCCATTTTTAAAATATCTTAGGCGAGATCGAGCGAAAGTTGATGCAGTTTGTTTTTTTGGCTGCAGATCAAAGTGTGAGTAAACAGATGGTTGATCCAACTATAAGCAACCAAGCATTAGGCATACAAGTTATGGAAGGAAGAGGATTATTTGCTGAGTCAAAATGGTTTTGGATAGGAGCAGGTGCTTTAATGAGATATATTCTTGGCTTCAATATTGTTATATAAACAGCTGCCATTACCTTTCTTGATCGTAAGTATATATACTCAAAATATCTTAACTAAAATTACACATTAGTTACTGAAAACAAACCTTATAAATTCTAACAAGTGATTGAATTAATGTATTATTCAGCAATGGGATCGGAAAAAGAGGCAATCATATAAGAAGAGACTTAAATGAGTCTAATAGAAGAGGAGCTGAGCTGCGCGCTTATTGAGAGTTCTCATCCAGCAGAGGAAGTAGTTCACGTGGATCTCGTGGCTATGCCCATTTCTGTTTGTTGAATGAGTGATTCTAGTTTATGTGGTGTATACAATGATGAGAATATTTGTGATACATGTAATGTCTCTGCTGCACATATGAAATTGTGAAAGATGTGTACGTTATATATATATATATGCAAATATTTGTGTTGTGTAAGAATATATGTGTTATATGCAAATATTTGGCTATGTGTAAGAATTTTTGTAAGAATAATTTTGTGTTCTATATGCACATAATATTTGTGGTAAGTTGATTGAGCATGCAGGATCATGTCAGCTAAGGTTAATCTTAAGTAGCTCTTTTATTACGTCTTGATGCTAAAAAAAAATTTTCAAATAATTATTATAGATCAGATCAAACGCATCCATTAATGAAAATACTAAGCGCAATCGTAGTGCTAAAACCCGCTATTATTGATCATCATTATCGTTTTCATTGATAATAAAAACCTTTGTATATAGATGAGGATAACCGTTATCATAGAAATCATCAAAATTCACAAATACCATAAAGCTAACCATACGAGATCATGGTATGATAGCCATTGCTATAAAAGAAAATCGCTACCATTGACGTACGTAACTGCTACGATAAATGTAACTATGGTAGCGGTTTCAAAAACGTTACAATACATTGGGTAACCGCTACCATACCCTACGACCACGGCGGCAGATGCAACACACGGGCAATCGCTACCGTATGTCTGCAGTAGCGGTTTTTTTTAATATACAGTAGCGGTTTTTGAGCGCTACCATATGCATGATATGGTGTAGTGAAGCATTCTAATTTCTAATTTAGTAGAAGAAAATAGAGAAGTAGAATGGAAAGGACTTTAATTAAAACCGATTACAGCAAAGAGGAAAGATAACAAGCTTATATATAGCGTTTACACGGAGCTCAAACTGACATCAGGGGAAATAGCAAATACAACAACAGCATTAATATTAGAAGAAGTTGGTGTGGTTCAAATCAGTCTTCAATACTGTCATCCTCCGAGAAAACTTTAAACTTTTATAAACTCAGCAAAATAGTGGATTTTAGCCCAAAAAAGATCCCGTGATCCGACCGCCGGAATTTTCATCAGTTCCGGGTTTTCCACGTCAAAAAAAGACTCTTGAGATTTGATGTTGTTTTCATTTACTGTTTGTGCGCCCGGATCAATTTCGAGTTAAGGCGGTGCGATGGGAAAACCCAAATGACCCGCAACAACTATTATCTTTTTATTTTAATATTTGATGGAAAGAGTCGCAATCTACATTTCCGGCCTGCCTAAAGACATCGGAAAAATTAATTTTGACAAGGGATTTGAGAACAAAAACAAGTTTTTGGCGCCGTTGCCGGGACTTTTCTTTGTTGATATTTTGAAAGCAGGGATCTATTAGTTTTATCTTTTTTTTTTATTTCAAAAAAAAAACTTTTCAAAAGTTTTATCTTTAAATTTTTATTTTTAAAATTTCTTGCGAAAGGGCCATGCCGGGTTTTCATCCCGCAATACCGCCTAGTACCTTGCGAACCCGTCACTGGGTAGACCTTGGGAAGTCCGGGAGATTTTATTTTATAAATTTTTAAATATTAAAACTTATATCTTTTTGGTTTGTTTTTGTGTATGACCCGAGGGAATCCGTCAAATTTATTTGATTTGGATCCGGAGATCGAGCAAAGCTTACGGCGACGCCTAAGACTCCGTGACCTCAATTCTCCAGATTTGGTTGAGGAATCCGTAGGTAACACTTTTTCTTCTTCTTCATCTACGTCTTCTTCTTCTTCTTCTTCATCTTCCCCTTCTTTTCAATTTTCTTTTAATTTGGGTAATCAAAATCCAAATATGGCCGAAGAACGGACTATGTCCTATTATGCCCGGCCAAATTTGGATGAACAGCAATCAAGTATTGTTCGACCCTCTATTTCGAACAATAATTTTGAATTGAAGCCAAGCATCATACAAATGGTACAACAATCAGTATAATTTGATGGGCTTCAAGATGAGGACCCAAATGCGCATATTTCTAACTTTTTAGAAATATGTGATACTTTTAAAATTAACGGGGTTTCGGATGATGCCATCCGGCTAAGGATTTTTCCTTTTACATTGCGCACCAAAGCTAAGCAGTGGTTTGGTACTCTACCAAGAGGCTCAATCACTACATGGGCCGAGATGACGGAAAAATTTCTCACGAAATATTTTCCGCCCGCTAAGACGGCCAAATTGCGCAATGATATTACTTATTTCTCCCAAGTAGATACGGAAACGTTATATGACACTTGGGAGCGATTTAAGGAATTACTTCGATGTTGTCCGCATCATGCAATCCCCGATTGGTTGCAAGTGCAAACCTTCTATAATGGCCTCAACTCTCAAACAAGGCAACATATCGATGCAGCCGCCAGTGGAATGTTAAATAACAAAACACCGGCGGCCACCCAAGAGCTTATAGAAGGTATGTCCATGAATACGTATCTATGGAGTACACCTCGATCTCGTCCACCTAAACCGACTGGGATGTACGAAATAGATACGATTTCTTATTTATCTCTCCAGATGGAGAAGATGCAAAAAGAGATGAACGAGATGACTGCTTCCTCGTCTACGCCTTCCTGTGAGCCCCAATTTTGGGAGCCTTCTACTATTACCGAGCATGTGGATTACATGGGTAATCCGAATCGGCCACCTTATAATCCGGGTCATAATTTTGGTAATACCTATCACCCGGGTATAAGGAATCACCCAAACTTCTCTTGGAGTAATCCAGGGAACGCGGCTCGCCCACCAAACACAATCCCACCAGAATATTTTCCACCAAAAGCTCCAAAAGCTCCCAATCTCGAGGAGTTGTTCGACAAATATACGAGTACAAATGATGCCAATATCCGGAATCTCACCGGATCTCTTCGTAGTTTGGAGACTCAAATTGGGCAAATTACAAAGATGCTCACCGATCAACAACAAGGAGCGCTACCGGGAAATACGGAGCCCAACCCAAGAGAGCAAGCCAAAGCCATCACTCTACGGAGCGGGAAGGAGGAAACAACTACTTCCCAATTTTGGATGACATGGAGGTACCAATTTCTTCATCTTCTCCTCCATCTAAGCCTTCTAATTATACTAAACCACAAGCTTATCAACCGCCTCTTCCCTATCCATCTAGAATGCAAAAAGACCGGATAGATGAGCATCACGGTAAATTTTTAGATATGTTTAAACAAATCTAAATAAATTTACCGTTATGCGAAGTGATAGCACAAACGCCGAAATATGCTAAGTACCTCAAGGATCTTTTATCAAATAAAAAGAAACTTGAGGATATCTGCACGATTCAATTGAACACAGAGTGCTCGGCGGTTTTACTTAATAAATTGCCTAAGAAATTACCTGATCCGGGTAGTTTCTCTATACCTTGTTTATTTGGCGATTTATTGGTAAAACGTGCGTTAGCCGATTTAGGTGCCTCAATAAATTTAATGCCTTATTCTTTAGTTAAGAAATTGGGTTTAGGAGAACCTAAACCCACAAGAATGAGCATTCAATTGGCCGATCGGTCTATAAGATATCTGATGGGTATTATTGAGGATGTGCTTGTCAAAGTTGACAAATTTATCTTTCCGGTAGATTTTGTCATCTCTGACATCGAAGAGGACACTGAGATACCACTCATTCTCGGTCGCCCATTTCTTGCCACCTCGCGCGCAGTTATAGACGTTAGTAACGGTAAACTTCTCCTTAGAGTCGGAGATGAAGAAGTTACCTTTACTATTGACACGTCTATGAAAAATTCGCTCTCCAATGACGACTCATATTACTATTTAGAGGCTTCTCCCGAAGAAGACTTCATTCCTTTTTCTGAACATTCTTTATCTTCTATTGATCATAACGCATATTTTGAAAATTTAGATTTAATTGCTTATGAAAATAGTGATAAGGATTCGATCACTCGCACACCTACTTTTTAAATTTTGGAAATTGGTAGTGATCGTTTGAAAACTTCTAATGATGAACCTCCCACGCTAGAATTAAAACAATTGCCCGATCATTTAGAATATTTATTTTTAGCAGAGGATTCTAAACCTCCTGTTATTGTGTCAGCCTACTTGACCGATGATGAAAAAAATTAAATTATCTAATATTTTAAAACTTCATCGCCGCGCAATTGCGTGGAAGATCACGGATTTGAAAGAGATTAATCCCTCCTTTTGCACCCATAAAATTTTATTGGAAGAATACGCTCACAAAACTATTCAACCTCAACGCCGGCTAAATCCTAACATGAAGGAGGTAGTCAAGGCCGAGGTAATTAAATTATTAGATGCGGGCATCATCTATCCGATTTCGTATAGCTCTTGGGTGAGTCCGGTCCAAGTGGTGCCCAAGAAAGGAGGATTAACGGTAGTTCCTAATGATAAAAATGAATTAATTCCTACTCGAACCGTTACCGGATGGCGGGTTTGCATCGACTACCGTAAATTAAATGATGCAACCCGAAAGGATCATTTTCCTTTGTCGTTCATTGACCAAATCCTTGAACGGTTATCTGGGCACTCGTTTTATTGTTTTCTTGACGGTCTCTCGGGATATTTCCAAATCCCAATCGTGCCCGAAGACCAAGAGAAAACAACCTTCACTTGTCCGTTTGGCACCTTCGCATATCGAAGGATGCCCTTTGGTTTATGCAATGTGCCGGCAACCTTCCAAAGGTGTATGCTAGCGATCTTTGATGAACTAGTCGAGGATATCATGGAGGTTTTCATTGACGATTTCTCCGTTTTTGGAGATTCGTTTTATTTATGTTTAGCAAATCTTTCCCGTGTTCTCCAAAGATGTGAGGACACGAACCTAGTCTTGAACTGGGAGAAGTGCCATTTTATGGTGCGAGAAGGTTTGGTCTTAGGCCATAAAATTTCTAGCAAGGGTATAGAGGTAGATAAAGCAAAAATTGAAACTATAGAAAAATTACCTCCCCCCTCAAATGTTAAGGCCGTTCGTAGTTTTTTGGGGCATGCCGGTTTCTATCGCTGGTTTATTAAAGATTTTTCTAAAATCACTAAGCCCCTTACACACTTATTAGAAAAAGATGGGCCTTTTATTTTTGATGAAGATTGTTTGCGCGCTTTTTCTCTTATTAAAGAAAAATTCATAAACGCACCAATCGTGATAGCTCCCAATTGGGAACTTCCTTTTGAAATTATGTGCGATGCTAGTAGTTTTGTCGTTGGTGCGGTCTTAGGACAACGCATCATTAAAAATTTTCATCCGATATATTATGCGAGCAAAACACTAACCACCGCACAAGAAAATTATACGACCACCGAAAAAGAACTTCTTGGCGTAATTTTTGCTTTTGATTAATTTTGTTCTTACCTTACTTTATCCAAAGTTATTGTTTTTACCGATCATTCAGTTTTGCATTATCTACTAACCAAAACAGATGCAAAGCCTCGATTGATTAGGTGGGTATTGCTTCTCCAAGAATTTGACTTGGAGATTCGGGATAAAAGAGGAGCGGAAAATCTAGCGGCGGATCATCTTTCTCGGTTGGAGAACCCCAATTCAGAGGAGCTCAAAGAGGAGGACATTGATGATACATTTCCTGAGGAGCGCCTCCTCGCTATGCATAAGGTAATCACTCTCCCCACTCCTTGGTTCGCCGATTTTGCAAACTTTCTTGTTGCAAGATTCCTCCCGAATGGTTTTTCTTATCAAGAAAAGAAGAAATTCTTTTCCGATTTGAAAAATTATTTTTGGGAGGATCCATTTCTCTTCCGAGTTTGCGCGGA
Source organism: Platanthera zijinensis (assembly GCA_039513925.1). Classification (NCBI taxonomy): domain Eukaryota; kingdom Viridiplantae; phylum Streptophyta; class Magnoliopsida; order Asparagales; family Orchidaceae; genus Platanthera; species Platanthera zijinensis. Next base: position 113,460,917 of record CM077081.1, read on the forward strand.
CCAAGTAGTGCGGAGGTGTGTTTCTCACGAGGAGGGCGAAGAAATTTTAAAACATTGTCACGAGAGGCCCACCGGTGGGCACTATAAAGCTAATCGGACGGCTTGGAAAGTTCTTAAAGCAGGCTTCTATTGGCCAAGCATCTTCAAGGATGCTCACGCTCATGTAAGTCGTTGTGAACAATGCCAACGCTCAGGTAATATTTCCCGTCGTGATGAAATTCCCTTAAATTTATTTTTAGAAATAGAAGCTTTTGATTTATGGGGAATCGACTTTGTCGGCCCGCTACCAACTTCCTTTGGAAATAAATATATTCTGGTAGCGATTGACTACGTGTCACGGTGGGCGGAAGCGCAAGCTCTCCCCACTAATGACGCCCGAGTCGTGACCCGATTTCTTAAACAACTATTTTCACGATTTGGAGCACCGCGGGCAATAGTTAGTGATAGGGGCACACAATTTTGTAACGCATAATTCGCTAAAGTATTATCCAAATACGGCGTTACACATAGGTTAGCCACCCCCTATCACCCTCAAACAAGTGGACAGGTAGAAGTAGTTAACCGTGAAATTAAACGTATACTAGAAAAAACGGTTTCTACTAATAGGAAAGATTGGTCGGTCAAGCTTGATGATGCTCTATGGGCTTATCGGACCGCGTACAATACTGCTATCGGTTGTACGCCATATCGATTGGTCTATGGGAAAGCATGCCACTTACCGGTTGAGCTTGAACATCGTGCCTTTTGGGCACTTAAATTTTTAAATCTTGATGAAAATTTGTCCTCCGAGCTCGGTAAATTCCGACTTAACGAGCTCGATAAGTGGCGCTCCCTCACTTATGAGAGTAATAAACTTTATAAGGAGTGCACCAAATTTTATCATGATAATAAAATTAAGCACCCAAAGGACTTTAAACCGGGAGACCAAGTCCTTTTATATAACTCGCGCTTACGCTTATTTCCGGGTAAACTTAAGTCCCGTTGGTCCGGCCCCTTTGTCGTAAAGGAGGTTTGGCCTTACGGGACGGTACTTATTTCACACCCGGAAAAAGGCAACTTTAAAGTGAATGGGCACCGGCTAAAATTATTTTTTGTCGGTGATAATATTAACGAAAAATTAGATAACATAATGTTGTCCAATCCCAAGATCGCGCGCATCACTATGGCCGAGCTCAACGACCATAAACAAAGCGCTCGTGGGAGGCATCCCATGGTTATCCTTTCTTTTTATTTTAATTTTCTTTTTAAAGTTTTTACAGATTTGAAGTACATCGGTGCATGACGATCGGCTGGGGACGAATGTCAAATCTACGTATTCTTCAAGTCGATAATTTTTAATTTATTTTTATTTGGCTCTTTACCATAATAAAAAAAACAAAAAAACTATTTATAAAAAAAAGGGAAAAAAAATTCGTACACGCCCTTGTCACGGGCGTGACCCATGGGTCACGGGCGTGTCCAGGGCGTGTTTTGCCAAGCCGGCGGGAGGTCACTCCTCCCTCGGTTTCCCGCCCGTCTTTCGGATATGACACGGGCGTGACCTTCTTGGTCACGGGTGTGACCCTCACGTGTTGTAGGTATTCGAGGCGTTGACTTGGCCTACCTTGGATCCTCTGCAACGAGTCAGATTTGACTAACACGCCCAAAATTCACGGGCATGACTATGGGGCGTGACAGCAGAATCCGAGGCCAGCGCCTCGGATTCCCGCGCTTCCCTAGAATTACAGTTACACGACTAGAGTCCCGGGCGTGCCTCTGAGAGTCACAGGCATGACTCTGGGGCATGACCCCTGAATCCGAGGCAGTCTGCCTCGGATTCCTTTCTGCTTTGACCTGAGCGTGTCACGCCCCCTGTCACAGGCGTGACAGGGGGGCGTGACCGACCCGAAAACCCTATAAATAGGAGTTTTCTCCTTCTTTTCTCTGCACACCCTCCAACCTTCACACCTTCTATTCTCTTCTCCTTGTGCTCGAAAACTTCTCTCCTTTTTCTCATCATGCCTCGCCACCACACTCGTTCCTCCGCATCTTCCTCCGAGCATCCCCCTGATCCTGCCTCGGCGGAGGCCATGCTTCTTTTTGAGAACGCAACCCAACAAGATCGCAGCGAATGACTGCGCGCAAAACCCTTTGGCGTTTTCCGCATCTTGGACTGGGCAATCCTTGCCACTTTCGGAGCGGCGAAACTGGTACAGGGATTTCTATCCACCACAGGATGGGCTCCCCTCTTCTCCATTTCTAAGCCTGCTTTCCTCCAGCTCACCATCGAGTTCTTGGCTTCTTTTGAGTTCCGTTGGGCAGCGCAAGATGATTTCATCATCTTTCGCATGGGCGGGATGATGCACTAGCTCACCATCAGCCAACTCAATATCGTCATGGGCTTTTGCTCGGAGGCCTTTTCCACTTCCCTCGTCTACCTCGGCCTAAAAACTTATTTCCCTCCCAACTTCAACCTCCTTACTTTTTGGTCGGAAATCAGTAATGACGTCGCCCCCTACACCCCAAAAAAAATCCAAGGGTAGCCACCTCATCTCCCCCGCTTTGGGCATTCTACACAACCTTCTCACGTTCACTCTTTCCGGGCGCGGCGATATCCACGGCGTGGTGACTCGGGCGGACTTACTATACTTGTATAGTATGTTTTACCGGGTCCCACTCAACCTTGGTTACATGCTCGCAATTTTCTTTCGGCACAAGGCCGAAAATGTGAGATTGGGGGCGGTGTACGGCGGGAATTTCATCACTTTCCTCGCCAAGCAGATCGACGTGTGGTCTGCTCTTCCGCGACTCACTTGCATGCAAATGCCGCAGCCTCTTCAGTTCCCGACCCTTCAGGCTCTTGGTTTAGCTCGCCGACGCGATGGCGAGTTTTAGGCTATTCCCCCGTTAGTTGGTGGCGGGGATCTTGATCTTGATCGTAGTGCCGGTCCCAGCGGTACTCATCATTCCCCTAAGATTCCGCCACCACCGCTGCACTCTGCTCCAGCGCCCGATCCTCCAAATTATTGGGACCAGCAATTTGGATTGCTGCATACTCGCATAGAGCAGATGCAAACCCATTTTGACGGTTGCTTCGCTTCTTTTGATGTGCGCTTCGCCGTGCTCGAGCGAAACCATACTTCCTCTATGGCGCATATTACTCGCGAGTTCACGAACATGCGGATGTTCTATCAGGAGCATGAGGACGCTTCTGACCAGGAGTAGCTGCCTTTTCATTTTCTTTGGACTTGTAGAGGGTCACCTCTCTGTATCTGTATCTTTATCTTTATTTTATTTTCATGTACTTGTTTTTATTATGAAAAAAATTTATAAATATATTATGTTTTGCTTTTTCACTCCCTTACAGGTTTTTTTTGATGCTGGTTGGATATTCAGGGAAGTCTCCTTTTCTTGCTTTTTCTTAATTTGTACATTGGGGACAATGTTTAGCTTGAGTATGGGGGAGGGATATTTCTCAAGCGAAATATAATATAATATATATATATATATAAATAAATAATAATAAAAAAATTTAAAAAAAACACTTTTGTTTTCTTATTATAAAAAATACAAAAATAAAATAGAAAATCGAAAATTAAATTTCTTAGAAAGGGACGTTTGGGATATCACCCCATCTTACCTTATAGTACCGGTGAGAGCCCTTCACAGGGTATATCTCGGGAAGTCTAAGAAGTAAAAAGAAAATTAGGTTTAATTCTTAATTAGAGAAGTCATTATTTCTATATTTGTTCACATGCAAAATTCCTAGTAATTCAACTTGTTTATAGTGTTTAGAGAATTTTAAAGTTTTAATTGAATGTTGAATTTTGGAGTAGAACTGTTATCCATGCTGTGTTTCTAGTTAAATGCACATGTAAGTAGAATTTTATGTAGAATTAAATATTCAGCATACAATTAAAGTTTTGTTTTTTTCTAAATGCGTAGAAACAACTTATTTTACTTAATTATGAAAACCGTTAAAATCTAAAATACTTTAGGTGAGTAAGTAGAAGTTGCTAGAGAGATATTTCGCAGATCAAGAAAGAGGTATTCTTTCTCGATGTCTAGAACTTGCCCTCTAGCTATTCTCAAGACTTTGCATAGGTTAAACTCATTAGCATAAATATGATTTAGGCACTTCTTTTGGCAAGTTTTAGCCTTTGCATCCATACCTAACGTTTTACCTTTGCTAAGCCAATTTGAGCCTCTTATCCTATCTTTTGTTTTAGCTCCACCAAATACTTTACCAAAGCCTAAAAAACATCCTAATTACACACCTAAACCCGAGCTTGAAAGAACAAATGTAGAAATGTTTTGGGAGTGATTAGGATCCACTTTATTTCGGTGGTTAATTAAAAATTAAAAAAGAGTTGATTTATCTCTCCTCCTCTAAAAAAAAAAAAAAAAATAAAAAACATGAAAAAAAGAGAGAGGAAATTGAAAAAAAAAACTTCAACATGATGAAAAAAAACAAAGGAATTTAAGAATTGGCTACGTTCTTTTAAGTCATGACAATTTATTTTTGTGCAAGCTCTCTTTAGGTTTGGGTGTGTATAGCCATCATTTTTATCTTTGATTTTCCTCACTGAAAAACCTAAGCCTACATTTCAACCTAGTTAAGTCCTATTGATTTACGTTTATGAGTTAGACTAGTGCCGTGCCGAGAGTGTGAAAGGGCAAGCCTATGGCCATCGACATTGATGGATTTCTTTGGAGGGTATCTTAATCTTCGTTCGTGCAATGTTATCTTAGTACACACGCTACACTCTCCCTAAATATAATTTTATGATTTGCCGGACTTTCATTTTAAAAGTAAAAAATAATAGTGAAAACGCATTTTATGAAAAATAAAAACCTAATTTGAATGCTGAGTAAGTCTTTCTACAAAAATATCTACAAGCATAGGCATAAGACTTCGCATTTTACTCCTTAGGTTCAATTTTCTTTTCTAACATTTAAAATTTTTCTACTCCCTATAGGAAGTTGTTTGCTCGGGACTAGCAAACGGACAAGTATGGGGGTATTTGATAACTTTAATTATTTCTATCTTTTTATTTACTATTTTATATTAATAGTTAGATATTTTATATCAATTTTATAATATTAAGTTTATTTTAACTTGTTTCTATAATTTATATCTATTTGTTCTAATAAAATCATTTTCAATCTTGTAGGGTTGATCTACAGGTTATCCGGAGCAAAACAAGAATTTTCCTGTTTTCTGTCTAGTCACGCCCTGTGACACGCCCTACCTGGGTGTGACACAGGGGCGTGAAACACAAAAATCCAGTCTGCTGCAGAAGGTCGTCGAACCGCGCCTAAAGATCATCGACCGGCCAAGACACGCCCGTGTTGATCTATGGCACGCCCGTGTTCCCTTTACACGGGGCGTGCAAGCTGATTGATTGTCGTTGTGATGTTGCCACGTCGGATTAAAATGACACGCCTGGGGCACGGGCGTGACCCAGGGCGTGTCACTGGCATTTTTAGTTAATTACTCTTCCGTTCCAGACGTTGTCGCTAGAAGCCGTTCCAGCTTGACACGCCCCTAGTCACGGGCGTGACTAGGGGGCATGACACCTCCTTGAAGACCAGTTTTACTCCCGCCGTTTTCAGCTTCCCACCGTTTTCAAGAAACAGCCCTAACACGCCCTAGGTCACGGGCGTGACATAGGGGCGTGACCCGTCAGTTAACAGCTTTTGGCGGTTTCTCCTCCAACGTTCCCGGGGCTTCAAGACGGCGGTTCCGAACCTGACACGCCCTAGGTCACGGGCGTGACCTAGGGCGTGACCATCTAGAAACTTTTTCTATAAATTCCAGACAGCTTCGATGTCCAGGGTCGGAATTTTGGGAGTTGTACTTTTCTATTTTGCTGTTTTATTCTCTGTAATTTCTATTTCCTAGTCTAGATTACTTTTGTGTAACGTTAATTATAGTTGTTTTCATTTCAATCATGTCTTTCCCTACTCTAATTTGTAATTCTCTAATCATGATGAGTAGCTAAATTTCATTTAGCACTTGATCATGATGAACCTTGGAATAAAATAAATCTTTCTTCTTTATTAAATAATTGTCTTGTTCTTGATCTTACTCTCTACGATTTATCTTTGAACTTTTATTTTGTCGAATTCATATTTCGTGAATATGTACTTCGATCTAAGATCCGTATCCTAAATGACCGAGAGGTTGTCGATACGAGGAGATCACTCAAAGATAAAAGGAGTTGAATGCACTCCTCGAGAGAGGACGACGTAAATCTTCCGGATTGGGGTCAAATCCAATAGTGGGGTTCACCGCATAAAGCAAGCTTAGGGCTTTCGACTTTAGGAACCTCTACGGTCGAGTGAGTATAATTAAGAACTCGCATTTCATTATTTTCCAAGAAGATTTATTTTAGTCCAAGAGGATTCTAGATCAAGTGCTAGCTTCCTCATAATTGAATTTCTCTTTAGCATCAACTTTTGTTTTATTAACAAGTATAATCAAACCAACTTTTTCGCTCGATAAAATAATAGCTCTTCCTTGTGAGTACAAGTACTCAACAGGCCCCGAATCGCAATACGACACTTCCTATACTGCATTTCGATAGGTACGCTTGCTTAATCGAGATTCTAGTTTGGATGTAATTTAACTGTAGAAAATCTCCATCAGTCTCCTACATCATTTACATTTAAACTGACAATCTTTATTCACATGAGTGGTGCTTTTGTAGAGAAAACAGTATGAGGATGTTTGAGGATTAGGAGGTGGTTTTTCATTGAAGGATGATCTCCTTCTTCCCTGACCTCGAGGGTGATTTATCCGGGGAGAACTTTGTGGATGAGGTTGTGTAATGTCAAAGGAGGCATAATAGGTAGTGGATAAGAGGACAGATGGTGATAGATGTTAGGTGTATAATTGGGACTATAGAAGGCGGCATAATGGGTGCCGAGTTTGAATGTTGAGGGGGGTAATTTGGTGGAGGATTAAATGGATGGGTGAAGTTATGAGTGAGGTTGGTGGCTTGATGTGGAGAGTGGGAAGCAGGATTGTCTTCTTTGGACTTGGGACTTGAGGCCATTTGAGTGAGAAAAATGCTTATCAGGAGGAGTGTCTTTTGTAGAGGTATGATTGCTTCTGATACGATCTTCATCGGAGAGTAAAGATTGGTTGACTTTGACATATTGACTGGGCCTATATAGTTTGGGGGGTTACATATTTTATGTGTTTTGAATGCAAGGGGGAGTGAATGTATTTAATGCAGGGAGTTGAGAGGTTGGTAGATGAGAGGTTGGTTGATAGCTTTTATGGTGGTGAACACTTGTCCATTTTTGATAGGCCTTGTATGCATATATATAGGTTTGTATGTATTCCTTTATTTGATTGATGAAGATAGGGAGATAAGCTCCCAAATTTTAGTTTCTGTTTTAGAGAGAGAGTGAAAGAGAGCGTCGCAGTGCCGAGTGTTTCTATTAAGGAGATCAAGTGAGAAGGAGAGGAGCAGGCAGATCACTCATGTGTTCTTGTCGTGCGAATAGAAAAAGGTTCCAGGTGATTTGCTTATCTCGCTGCCGAGTGAGAGCTATGATTTGCTTGCCGCACGGGTAGCCATTCTCTTCTGAGTGAGTAGCATCTTGCGTGCGAGAGAGAGAGAGAGAGTAGCGAGTGGGGTTCTCGCCGGGTTTGTTAACCGAGAGGCTTGGACTGCTCGCCGGTTGTGCTCGGTGGTTAGAGTGGTATAGCTCACCGGCTTGTTTTGGTCTCTCCTGAGTGGGTCTCGCGGGTAGGAAGTGTTGTGCTCGCTTTGTGGTGTAGGAGGAACTCGCCCGATCCACTACTCGTGCGAGTAGAGTAGAACTCGCCGGCTGGCTTTAGTGGTGTAGAAGTGGGGTAGAATTGTGATTGTGGAGTTGCATTGTGTGCGCAAGGAGTCCAGGCACGTTTTCAACATGTGGTATCAGAGCGAGATTCGACCCCTCGGGAAGTCATATGGAAGTTGTTTGGAAGGCTAAGTGTGATGGAGATGGGAAGTGGAATGTCGGGGCAAGTCCCTAAGTTGACTAAGACAAATTATGGAAATTGGAGTATACAGATGCGAGTGTTGCTCGACTCCAAGGAGTTGTGGGAGTTAGTAGAAGAGGGCGTTGAAGTGCTTACTGCTGAAGCGGAGGCAGCGTTGACTAACGCACAGATGACGGCAGTGAGGGTGTTGAAGAAGAAAGATAAGAAGGCGTTGTTCATACTATACCAAGGTGTGGATGAGGCGACCTTCGAGAAGATCTCAGATGCGGAGACATCGAAGGAGGCATGGGAGATTTTGCAACGCTCCATGCAAGGAGTGGATAAAGCTAAGAAGGTGAAGCTACAATCCCTCCGAGCTCAATATGAGGTGATGAAGATACAAACCTCGAAGAAGGTTGGTGACTATGTAACCCGTCTGCGGACGCTCACAAACGAGATGAAGAGGAACAGAGAGGTGACAGATGACGTAAGCTTCATGGAGAAGCTCCTACGGTCTATGTCAAAGAAGTTCAGGAATGTGTTAGTGGCCATTGAGGAGTCGAAGGATCTCACCGTGATGGCAGTAGATGAACTGGTTGGCTCGCTGCAAGCCCACGAGTATCGCATGTTGCAAGATGATGAGGAGTCGAGTGTCTTGGGGAAAGCACTCCAGATTCATCTTAATTTTGGAGAGAGCTTAGGAAGAGGAGGAGGACAGCGTGGCCGAGGCTACCAAGGTAGATGTAGAGGAAGAAGAGGTGGAAGAGATTTTGGTAGAAACCAGTTCAACCAGAAAGAGGTGGAGCAACCTCAGGATTGGAAACAAGATACAGGAGGAAGAGGAAGAGGCCAAGGAAGAGGCCAAGGTAGAGGACAAGGAAGGGACCAAGGAAGATGTCAAGGAAGAGGAGATATGTCTCAGACTCAATGTTACAACTGTAACAAGTTTAGGCATATGAGTTATGACTCTTGGGCTCAAAGGAAGGGAGGAGATGCCAACCACTATGCTGAAATAAGTAACACGGGAGGCGACCCGATGATGTTCCTAATCGTCCAAGGAGCAGGATGTGGAAGGAACGGAGTGTGGTACTTGGATACTGGAGCAAGTAACCACATGTGTAGAGAGAAGGGGCTGTTTACTAGCCTTGAACCAAATGGTGGTGAGGTCAGTTTTGGCGACGCTTCAAAGATTTCAGTGGAAGGAAGAGGTGTGATTGCGGTCACTATGATTGGGAAGGAGGTGCATCTCAATGATGTCTTCTACGTGCCAGGCTTGAGGAGTAACATCTTAAGTCTTGGGCAGCTAGTAGAAAAGGGTTATCGTGTCCGATTAAGGGATGACACCTTGGTTATGAAGGACCACCAAGGAAGGAAAGTAGTGAGGGTGAATATGACGACAAATCGTCTGTTTACTCTAAGTATGGATGTCAAGGATACGACATGTCTCGCAAGGACGGAAGAAGAAGAGGAGGCATGGCTGTGGCACCACCGGATGGGCCATCTGGGGTTCACAGGCATGAAGTTATTATCTCATTCAAGGATGGTGGAAGGACTGCCTATGATCTCGCCTCCTGAGAAGGTCTGTGAGGCATGTACCAAGGAAAAGCAGATGAGGCAGACGTTCGAGGGTGGCAAGTCTCGGAGGGCGAGAAGGTAACTGGAGCTAGTTCACTCACACATAGCTGGTTTGTTTGAGACTACCTAAGTTGGAGGAAGCAAGTATTACACTACCTTCACTGATTACTTCAGTAGGAAGTGTTGGGTGTATTTCTGAGGGAGAAGGCTGAGGCTCTTGACAAGTTTATGGAGTTCAAGTCGATGGCTGAGAAGGAGAGTGGTAAACCACTGAAGGTCCTTAGAACGGATAGGGGTGGGGAGTACATCTCTAGGTTGTTTGATGAGTTCTGCAAGTAGTGGGGGATCTCTCACCAGTTGACGGTAGCGTACTCACCTCAGCAGAACGGGATGGCAGAGAGAAAAAACTTGACCATTGTGAATATGGAAAGGAGCATGGTTAAGGGCCAGGGATTGCCGAAGAAGTTCTGGGCGGAGTCAGTACAGGTAGCTGTGTACTTGCTAAACTGATGTCCCATGAAGAGTGTGAAGTACATGACCCCGTTCGAAGCATGGAGTGGCTGGAAGCCAAGCGTGAAGCACCTGAGGGTCTTTGGGTGTGTGGCTTATGCCCATATCCCGAACTAAAGGAGGAATAAGCTGGATGATAGAAGCGAGAAGTACATCTTCGTAGGTTACGCTCCGGCAGGCAAAGCCTACAAGTTGTACAACCGGTGACAAAAAAGGCTATCATCTTAAGGGATGTTGTATTTGAGGAAGGTAATAGCTGGAGCTGGGATGAGGAGGTAAGGAGCATAAAGGGGATGTTCTTTGAGGATGATGAAGAAGAGGGTGGTCAGGAAGCTGAAGCCGAGATGGGTGGAGTTGAGCCATCATCGCCATCAAGCAGGGAGTCGGGGGGAGCTCTCACCCCTTACTCAAGTGGAGCAAGCACGAGTGGTGGCAGCTCTGGCGGAGTTAGCACCAGTGGGAACAATGACAACCGTCCTCAACTTAGGATGAGAAAGTTGGAGGAGATCAATGAGAAGACGACACCAACAGTTAATAATTTTTCTTTATATTGTATTTTAGCAGATGTTGAGCCATACTCATACGAGGAAGCTGCAAAAGAAAAAAAACCCTGGAGGAATGCTATGGATGTTGAGATAGCCTCCATCAAGAAGAACGAGACCTGGAAGCTGGTGGATCTACCTGCAGGCCACAAACCCCTCGGGGTGAAGTGGGTATATAAGGTGAAGAAGTATAAAGACGGAGGCGTGGAGAAGCACAAAGCAAGGCTTGTTATTAAGGGCTACCGCCAAGTACATGGAGTGAACTATGATGAGTTCTTCGCTCCTGTAGAGCGGATAGACACCATCAGGATTATCATCGCGCTAGCAGCTCATCATAGCTCGAAGATAATGCAGATTGACGTGGTCTCTGCTTACTTGAATGGTTACCTGGAGGAGGATGTGTACATCGAGCAGCCTCCAGGATATATGGTGAAGGGGCAGGAGATAAAAGTATGCAATTTGGACAAGACTCTGTACGGGCTGAAGTAGGGAGCAAGAGCTTGGAATGGAAGGATTGATGCTTATCTCCAGAAGTATGTCTATCAGAAGAGCCCCCATGAATGTGTGCTCTACATGAAGGTGGAGAAGAACGACGACATGGTGATCGTATGCCTCTACGTTGATGACATGATCTTCACAAGCAACAACCCCTCCATTTGCGAGGATTTAAAGAGGATGATGAAGAGAGAATTCGAGATGATGGATCTGGGAGAACTGAACTACTTCTTGGGAGTAGAAGTGCAGCAGAGAGAAGACGGGATTTTCATCTCGCAGAAGAAGTACGCGGAAGAAATCTTGAAGAAGTTCAGGATGGAGAATAGCAAGCCTATCTCCACTCTTGCTGATCCAGGGCTGAAGCTAAGCATGGAGTCGAAGGAAAGAGCGGTGGACTCCACCTTATTCAAGAGTTTGGTGGGTAGTCTACGCTACCCGACCTTCACCCGACCTAACATCATGTATGCAGTCGGGGTGGTAAGCAAGCATATGGAAGAACCGAAGGAGGACCACTTCATGGAGGCGAAGAGGATCCTTAGGTATGTAAATGGGACAAGAGGCCATGGGCTGAAGTATTCAACAAGAGAGGAGCTGAAGCTGGTAGGTTAATTAGACAGTGACTACGGCGGGGATGTGAACGACCGGAAGAGCACTTCCGGGTATGCTTTTGATTTGGGAACAGGAGTGTTCTCAAGGAGTTTGAAGAAGCAGGCCACGATAGCTTTATCATCATGTGAGGCGGTGTACATCACGGCGGCGGCTTGTACCTGCCAAGCTATCTGGCTAAGAAACCTACTGCAGGGTCTACATCATGAAGTGGATGGGCCAATGACCATGTTTGTTGATAACATGCCGGCCATCCAGCTCGCGAAGAATCCAGTGCTACACGGACGTAGCAAGCACATAGAGACAATGTACCATTTCCTCCGTGAGTAAGTTGAACTGAAGACGGTGGAAGTTATGTATTTCCCTACCGGAGAGCAGGTTGCGGATATCTTCACTAAGGCGTTGAAGGTGGAAACGTTTCTGAAACACAAAGGCAAACTCGGCATGTGCTACCAAGTTTGAGGGGGAGTTTTGTTGGACTTTGACATGTTCACCGGGCCCATATAGTTTGGGGGGTTACATATTTTATGTGTTTTGAATGCAAGGGGGAGTGAATGTATTTAATGCAGGGAGTTGAGAGGTTGGTAGATGATAGGTTGGTTGATAGTTTTTATGGTGGTGGACACTTGTCCATTTTTGATAGGCCGTGTATGCCTATATATAGGCATGTATGTATTCCTTTATTTGATTGATGAAGATAGGGAGATAAGCTCCCAAATTTCAGTTCCTGTTTTAGAGAGAGAGAGAGAGAGAAAGAGAGCGCCGCAGCGCCGAGTGTTTCTATTTAGGAGATAAAGTGAGAAGGAGAGGAGCGGGCATATCACTCCTGTGTTCTTGCCGTGCGAATAAAAAGAGGTTGCCAGGTGATTTGCTTATCTCGCCGCCGAGTGAGAGCTGTGATTTGCTTGCCGCGTGGGTAGCCATTCTCGCCCGAGCGAGTAACATCTCGCGTGCGAGAGAGATAGAGTTGCGAGTGGGGTTCTCGCCGGGTTTGCTAACCGAGAGGCTTGGACTGCTCGCCGGTTGTGCTCGGCGGTTAGAGTGGTAGAGCTCGCCGGCTTGTTTTGGTCTCTCCTGAGTGGGTCTCGCCGGCAGGAAGTGCTGTGCTCGGTTTGTGGTGTAGGAGGAACTCGCCCCGTCCACTACTCGTGCGAGTAGAGTAGAACTCGCCGGCTGGCTTTAGTGATGTAGAAGTGGGGTAGAATTGTGTTTGTAGAGTTGCATTGTGTGCGCAGGGAGTCCAGACACGTTTCCAACAAAGATCCCATGAGTTGATTAATTTAGGGGAAGATTTTCACGCGAGTGAGCTTCTTGGATAGCTGCAACAATGTAGTCAAATTTTATGGTAAGATTTCTCAGAATTTTGACAGCAATCTGATGAACGGAGATCATATCCCCAAAGTTCCGAATTTGGTTAGTGATATTTACGGCATGAGCAAAAAAGGTTTGAACATCTTCATTTTCCTACATTTTAAGAGCTTCAAATTGTCTCTACAAAGTCTGAACATTGATGAAACTGAGTTTCTGTGAGCCCTGGAATTCTTCCTTCAAGGTGTCCCAAGCAGCTTTGGCGGTTTGGGCACCCATGATACGAGGGAAGATCTCATTTGAAACACCAAGTTGGATAAGTTGCAAGGCGTTTGCATCCTTCAAGATGTGCTCTTTGCTGGGTTTTGAGGGGGTTCCATTCATATTTTTTCCTGTGGTGGGTATCCCTTCGTTGATAACATCCTAGAGATCATTCGATATGAATGCACCGTTCGTTTTGATTCTCCAGTACTCATACTTTTCTTCATCAAAGATGGGTAATGTGGTGGAGGATGAGATGGTAGATGATGAGAACATTATAAGAGAAACAGCACTGGCCGCAAGTGAGATAGTGCTCTGATACCACTATATAAAAACAAGCATTCTAATTTCTAATTTAGTAGCAGAAAATAGAGAAGTAGAATGGAAAGGACTTTAATTAAAACCGATTACAGCAAAGAGGAAAGATAACAAGCTTATATATAGCCTTTACACGGAGCTCAAACTGACATCAGGGGAAATAGCAAATACAACAACAGCATTAATATCAGAAGAAGTTGGTGTGGTTCAAATCAGTCTTCAATACTGTTATCCTCCAACTTTAAACTCTTATAAACTCAGCAAAATAGTGGATTTTAGCCCAAAAAAGATCCCGTGATCCGACCGCCGGAATTTTCATCAGTTCCAGGCTTTCCACGTCAAAAAAAGACTCTTGAGATTTGATGTTGTTTTCATTTACTGTTTGTGCGCCCGGATCAATTCCGAGTTAAGGCGGTGCGATGGGAAAACCCAAATGACCCGCAACAACTATTATGTTTTTATTTTAATATTTGATGGAAAGAGTCGCAATATACATTTCCGGTCTGCCTAAAGACATCGGAAAAATTAATTTTGACAAGGGATTTGAGAACCAAACAAACTTCAGTTTGCGAGAATCATGACATGCTCTGTCTACTGCTGAAATAAATTAAAATGCTTCAGTGCGTGAGTACACAAATTAAACTTGGACGGGACGGCGAAATTGAGCCGCTTCTAACTGTATTCGTGGCATCAGATCCCGTCAATGCCAGCTGAGGATTTTCCCGTAGTCGGGATTCTTCGTCCAGCAGCCAAATGGGGACCTTTCCAACACCGTAGCGGAGCACCGCAGGAGCACCATTTGGCGGAGCTCCGGACACCTTCTATACCGTTCTACAGCAACGTGTCGCTGAGCCGAATTTGTTAGATGCGCGATCGAGCAGACAAATCTTCTCATGAAGTGTCGTATTGATGCCGGCCACGTCTCATGGAACGCTCTTCCTAGTCGCCACGTGTATGAACATTTTTTTTTCTTTCCGGAGCACGTGTCACACAAATGAACTGATCTCCTTAGTTAACACCTGCCCGTCATTTGTATATATAGAAGATTCTCTGCATGGCGGCCAGACTATTCCATTATCTCTTCAATCGCAAGTTCTCAACCTGTGTTTAAATTCCCTTGAAATTTACTAATCGGCTACAACGTTCTCAAGTAAATCTTTTCTTATTTCTCATTTTGGATTCTTCGAGGGAAATAGAATACCTTGATGATGATAGATAGGATGTCGTCCATCGAGAAAGAACCACGGACTCTATCCATTGACCAGATACGGAATGCTAGGGTATAAATTTTGATGTCGTTCTGGCTGTTTTGATTTATATACTTATTGCTTTAATTAGAATCAATATGTAAATTAATCATATGGCTTAGTTATAAATATGTCGATACCGCAGGAGGAAGCTTTATATGTAATGAAGACGAAGACAGTGGAAGAGGCTTTGAGCCTCTTTACACAGGTATGAACTGTATTAATTTAATTTTTAGGTGAAAATCAAGAAAATTTTATTTTTAGCTTCAAAGGCAGATGAATCTAACTAAAAAATTGTCAGGATGTCTACGTGCTGTCATAAGTACAGAATATATATTAGTTTCATTGATATTTGTTTGTTAATATATATATAGGGTTTAGGGTCCCGTAGTTATTTTAAATTTTTTAATTTAAAATTTAAAAGTATTCTAAATTTTATTTATTAGATTTTTTAATAATTTTATTAATTATTAAAACAAATATAATTTATTTAGTTAATTATTAAATAATAAAAATAGAAAAAAATTATAAAGCGCGCAGGCCGTGCGCTTCCGCGCACCGCCGGCGGCGGAACGGAGTTCGCCGGGGCCCGGTGCACTCGCGGGTGGCTTTCCGACGACGAGCGGGCAGGGCCATTGTCGTCGATGGCACTGCCCGTGAGACCCAGATCTGGGTCTCACGGGCAGGGCCACCGTCGGCGGTGGTCGTGCCCGCTCACCCTTGGACAACCCTCCACCGGCGAACCCGCTGTTTGGCGGCGTGCTGGCGGCCGACAGTAGAGCGGAGAATCTTTACAGGCGCAGGTTCGGAATTGCCAGGTATCGGGTTTTTGCCAGGAAGGAGATTTCAGTTTTTTGAGTTTGGGCTATCGGCAGTCCTAATCGTTGTAATCTGACAACCATTCTTTGAGGCCTTGTGATCCAACGGACCAGATCACATTTTTGGTGCGCTTCCAAATATGTCTGTTCTTTTACATGATAAAGATATATACATATATATATATACATACACGAGTGATAGTTACGGGTCTCCGGCCCTCGTGCACTGCACGATAGTAACTGGTTTGCACAGGCGGGTTTCGCCCACACCCGACGGGATTCGTCCGCAATTTATTTTAAATATTTTTCATTTGTGTTTTCTTTAAAATTAAAAATATTAAATTTTTTGTTAATTTTATTTAAATTATATATATGTATTTTCACAGTTTTTATAAAAGTATTGATCTTTTATATAGTTTGAGTAAATATAAAATTTAATTAAATTAATTAAAACAGATTCAATTAATTAATAAAAGGTATTTCCAGCTAATGCCCGTGAAGAGGAGTGTCCGATACCTGATCCCCTCCGGCAACTGTCCTTACTCAAGATCGGACGATCATGGTATTTCATAGTCAAATTCAACGCCTTATATTAACTATCGTAATTTCGAACTCATTTTTATTGGCAGAGTATCACATTTTCTTTTAGAATAGTATATATATATATATATAGAAAGAGAGAGAGAGAGAGAGAGAGACACCGGGGGCGGATTTAAGGGGGGGGGGGGGGGGGGGGGGGCCATGGGGGCCCGGGCCCCCCCAAGAAATATATATATATAATTTAATATATAGGTATATTATGTAATTTTTAAAACCAAAAGCATGATGCGGCGCCACCAATAGAGAGAAATTATATTTGGTCTGGTCATCTATGTCATTCTGCTCTGGCGCCAAAAGCAGGCTACTGTCGCAATGTCGCATCCGTCCGTCGAAAGCAACCAAGCAGAAGCAGGCCGTCCTTCTTTCTCCTCTCCAGACGCTACCGAAGCATTGGGCTAAAACCCTAATACCGAAGCATCAAGCATCCGGTTAGAAAGCCCCGTCTTAGCAGCTAGAGCGACGTCACCGGAAATCTCCTCCCAGCGAACTATCAGGTCGATAAATATGTATATTTCTATTTTTCTGATGAAAGTCCTATTTTTTGTTTCCAGGAAAGTGCTTACATCAAGACTTAAACTGCTAAAGATCTATATTCCATTATTTTAATTTATCCATTTTCATAAGACTTTCTTCCTCTCTACTATTGAAAACTGGAGAAGAAATTTGTTTGAGAAACATCATTCTATTTAATTTTTTGATGCTTTGCTAGATCTTAATGATACTATGTCAAGGAAATTAATGAACTGAAAAGAAAAAAAATATTATCATAATTGTTCAATACTTTTGGTTTAAAAATTGAGTCACAAAATGACATCCTTGCTTTGCTAGAAACATGAACGAAAGATGATTTATTACTTATTTTAAGTTCTTAGATGTGTTTGACAAAATAGTAAGTTTATGTAGGGTTAATTGCAGCGATCTCCTCGGGGAGTGTGGGGGATTACAAGGACTAAAGGATCTCCCCTATATATTTCAACATTTCAAAAAACGTCCTCTATAATTTTGCTAATTTGCAGGACCACCCATTTCATTAGAATTTTGGTGAGAAATGATAAAGTTTCTCTTACCTTTATAATTCCTATTTTAAACCTTAATTGATTTAAGTTGAACTTTTGATAACTCTTTATTGGATTTAAGTAAATTTTATAATGCATGTTTGATTTTTCACAAGTTGTTTCTGTTATTCAGGTAACCATGAAAAAATTGAAAACGGTTGATTCATTTTTCAATAAAAAATCAACAAATGAAGCCGACACATATTTGTCATTAGAACAAGTTAATGTTCAATCTCAAGATAAATGTAATGTTGGTTCTTCCCTAGCTGAAAGTGGTTCAATCATTTTCGAGTATGATCCTGGATTACGACGACAAATTTGGGATTATCCTGTAAATCAACAGGATGAAATGCGACGAGCTTATATTAAATTTGGGACTTATCAAAACAAACTTCAAGAGTATTCATCCTCAGGTGAACATAATCGAAGATTTCAATATTCGTTGTTCGAGAAGTTTCCATGGTTGGAGTATTCTCCTGCAAAAGATGCTGCATATTGTGCACCTTGCTATATTTTCAATAAAAAAATAGTGGTCGGTATGGAACAAACTCATTCACGACGAAAGGATTTCGGAACTGGAAAAAAGTCAATGGAAAGAATTGTGCCTTTTTGACTCATATAAGGAAGGATCATTGTTCTCCACACAACATTGCAGTCAAAAATTGTGCGGATTTAATTGCACAAACTCAACATATAGATATAATGATGGAAAGACAAACATCTAAGCAAATCGTAATGAACCGATTACGGGTTGGAACTTCAATTGATGCATTGTGATATTCCGCATTTCAAGGAATTGCATTTCGAGGTCACGATGAAACTCCAGAATCTATTAATCGTGGGAATTTTGTGCAAGTAATCAAATTGCTTCGGACTTATAACATGGAAGTTGATGAGGTTGTGTTAGAAAATGCGCCAGGAAATGCTATGTACATATCGCCTAATATTCAGAAGGATCTTCTTTCGATTATGTCAAGAAAAATGCAGGATGTAATTCGTAAGGAAATTAACGATTCAAAATTTTGCATAATAGTTGACGAATCTAGAGACGAGTCAAAAAGAGAGCAAATGGCTATCGTGATTCAATTTGTGGATGTTCATGGCTTTGTGCGAGAGAGGTTTTTAGATCTTGTTCATGTTACAGATACAAGTGCACTGACTCTTAAGAATGAAATTTTCGCAGTCCTCTCTCGTCATAATTTGAGTATCCAGGATATACGGGGTCAAGGATATGATGGTGCAAGTAACATATGAGGTGAATGGAAGGGTTTAAAAACTTTATTCCTAATGAATGCTCTCAAGCTTATTATATTCACTGTTTTACACATAAGCTTCAGCTAGTTCTTGTTGCAACATCAAAGGAAGCGAAGGCAGTGCATAATTTTTTTAATGAGTTGATATATATTATTAATACTGTTGGTTCTTTTACTAAACGCAATGATCAATTGCTAGCTGCTCAAAAAGAGTACTTCGATCACATGATTCCTCTAGGTGAAATTGAAACCGGCACGGGAGCCAATCAAATTGGTTCACTACAACGACATGGTGACACTAGATGGTCGTCACATCTGAACTCTGTTTACAGTGTTATAAATATGTATAATGCTACATGCTCTGTGTTGCTTGATATTAGTCATAATGGAGGAACATCCGCTCAACGAGGGGATGTTGAAGCAGTCTTTAGAAAAATAGGAGTATTTGAATTTGTTTTCATTTTGCATTTGATGAAAGAAATTTTGGAAATCAGTGACGTTTTATGCAAAGCATTGCAACATCAATCTCAGGATATACTAAATGCCATAAATTTAGTTTCAACAACAAAAACTCTCATTCAGAAGTTGTGAGAATCTGACTGGGAAAAGTTCTTACAAGATGTGAACATATTCTGTGAAAAAAATGAAGTTAAAGTTCCTGACATGAATGCTCGATATAGTGATCGTCGGTTTCGAAGTTCGCGTGATATCATTACAGTGAAACATCATTTTCAAGTAGATATTTTCAATGCCTCAATAGATTATGTGTTGCAGGAGCTAAATTCTAGATTCAGTGAAAATTCTATGGAACTCCTTCGTCTAAGTATGACATTAGATCCAAGTGATGAATATAAGTCTTTCAAGATTGATGATATATGTGCCATTACAAAGAATTTCTATCCTCAAGATTTCAGTGAACAAGAAATTTATGTGTTAAATTCTCAATTGCAGCATTATCAACTTGATGTTCCTTCTCATAAGAACTTTAAAAATTTGTCTACAATTTCCAATTTGTATGAGAAATTGGTGGAAACAAAAAATCAAAGACCTACTACTTTATTGACAAATTGATTCGCCTCATTTTGACTCTTCCAGTCTCAACAGCAACCACAGAAAGGTCGTTTTCTGCTATGAAACTTGTTAAAACGAGACTTCGTAACAAGATGGAAGATGAATTTCTTGCAAATTGCCTGACTTTATATATTGAGCGAGAAATAACGGAGAAAATTGACAAAAATTGTATCATATATGAATTCTATGAAGTGAAAAATCGTCGAGCACAATTGAAGTGACATGTATATGATTATTTGTATCTTTTTTGGCTTATTGAATATATATATGTTATATTTTGTCGATTTAAAATTTTATTTTAAAATTTATTTGGCTTCGCTTGGTGACTGCCCCCCTCCCCCAGCTAAAATTCCTGGATCCGCCCCTAGTAGACACACGAGTGTTCGACACGAGACTCCGCCTCTACGATCAAACGTGACAATACACGGCCGATGACGGCGGGCTTCGCCCATCCCCCGATGAGCTTACCCCTCGGCTAAAAGATTATATATATTTAGAATACTTTTATATATTTAATTTTTTCTCATTTTATTATTATTTTAATTTAGTTCTCTAATCTTATCTAATTAATTCTTAAATTATAAACAGATAATTAAACGAATTTAAAAAATAAAATAAGCATTGCAAGCAATAACTATAAATCACGGTTATTATAAGTATTCAAAAGTTACTGGCGTAATGGATAAGGAGTTTGAATTTGAATCTAGGGTTGGCAGTTAGAGTCTCACCCACAGTATCTTTTTTATTTAATTTTTATTTATTAATCTTTTCTAAAATATAGTCCCACATCATGGGTTGGAGATTTATATTTCGGTATATATTATAAGATCCAAATGTTTAAATGATATCTGACATAATTGCGTTGGCTAGGGAGACCAGGCAAGACTACATCAGGCTTATGTTTGGGCGAGCGCATATGGGCTATGAAGAGCGAGTCTAATTGGGCAGGCACTGCTGATGTGATGACTCTCATTCATAGAAGTACTACTGATTACCTCTAATTCATCAATGATTTGTAATTCAAGTTGAGGGTTTACTCACTCTCCCTTTCACTTGTTTGACGATGAAGAAGATTTAGGATCAAGAGCCATAGGAAGGAGAATTAATAATTAAGAAGATGTTGAGCTCCCGGCGATGAGGGCTAATGGAAGAGATTGAAGCCCTAGAAAATGCTTCCCTATTGTGCCTCCTAATTAGGGACGCACAGAAAGCCATAGCTTGATAATAATAGGAGGAGAAGAACCCGTAGGGGCCGATCTTCTTCCACTGGAAGCCGTATTGAGGAGGATAAGAACTTGTATGCAAATTAAGGAGGAGAGAAGCGGCTCTTCGCGAAAGCCATGTAGAAGAGCTTGAGCGGGTTTTTGTAGAGCCATGATGGAGATGGTGACGAGAGCCATGATGGAGATGGTGACGAAAGCCAGAAAGCCTAAGCGGCTCTTCCGCCACCGGAAGCCGTATTGAGGAGGATAAGAACTTGTATGCAAATTAAGGAGGAGAGAAGCGGCTCTTCGCGAAAGCCATGGAGAAGAGCTTGAGCGGGTTTTTGTAGAGCCATGATGGAGATGGTGACGAGAGCCATGATGGAGATGGTGACGACGTAGGGGCAGAGAAGCGTCATGCGATGGCGTAAGGGAAGAGGAGCGTCGTGACCTTGAGTGGTGTACGAAGAAGAAGCCATCAAGGTTTGATTTTTTTGCAGGAGACGGGGATCAGGTTTTCAGTGGGATATGAGGAAGGGGTTTTTGGAGAAAAGGCTATTTGCAGGCCATGATGGAGATGGTGACGAGAGCCATGATGGAGATGGTGACGACGTAGGGGCAGAGAAGCGTCATGCGATGGCGTAAGGGAAGAGGAGCGTCGTGACCTTGAGTGGTGTACGAAGAAGAAGCCATCAAGGTTTGATTTTTTTGCAGGAGACGGGGATCAGGTTTTCAGTGGGATATGAGGAAGGGGTTTTTGGAGAAAAGGCTATTTGCAGGCCATTTCTTTTTATGATCCGACGGTTGTGGTTTTTTTGAGACATTGAAAGTGAAGGGATAGATACTACTCTAGAGGGGGGGGGGTGAATAGAGTTATCAAATTTTGCACAGACAAAACTTAATATTCTACCCAACTCCCTTGGAGTGAAGTGCGGAATGAAGAGATTATAGATATTGATTTAACCTTAAAGCCTAACACAAGTGATGTGTACAAACACAAGCTAACTGTAATTACAGTTAAGCTTGGAAAAACCTAATCAGCAACTAGCAACCTAGTTATATCTAATCACAGCCACAATGCAGGAATTAAACAAAGGAATCCAGACGACACAAGGAAATTTATAGTGGTTCCCCAAACAACTTGGGTACGTCCACTCTTCTACCCACACGGTAGGAATCCACTCAGGTTTTTGATCAGGTGCCCTGCCACCAACATGATCTGTTTCAGGTAGATCCAGAAACCCTTTAGACTTTTGATCAGGTGTCTAAAAACCAAGCACAGGTTTTTGATCAGGTGCCCTGCCACTAAGGGATACTTTTGAAGGGAGTAATAACCCTGTACAGGAGGGGGAAGAAGGTTAAGATGTCTTCTCTATTTTACAATAGATTAGAGAAGCACAAAAGCTTGCACTGAGCTAGAATGCTCTAAAGAATCAAGGCTCCTCCTGGCTCAAAGATGTCCAGGTGAAGTCTTGCTTCAGTGCAGAAAAACTCTTCAGAAAGTTCTGAAGGAAAAACTACAGGAAGAAAGTAAATAATAAAATCAAAGTTCTTCAAGCAGCTATCTTCTTCTTCTTCTTCTTCACAGGAACTCTGAGTTGAACTTCCTGAAAGCAGGAGAACTCAGGTGAAGAAGAGATGAAGATCTTAACACTTCTCAGTTAGATGGAGATTGCTGAGAGCAGGAAGCTTGAACCAGATGAAGGCTTGAGAGCTTGAGAATGTGTGTAACACTGGTTAGCTATTAGCTTCTGTTAACTAGCTTGAATCCTTCTTCAAAGGGTTCTTTATATAATCATCAGCAAGCAACGGCTCTCTTCCATTTGAATTATTTGTCTTCTTCTAAGCCTTGAGACCTGGGCTGTAAATATCAAGAAGACAGAAATATCTCTGCAGCAAAACATTCTATAAAGGGAATAAACCACTTTCTAAGAAGCTGCAGGCTTAAAACAAATAATAGAAGGACTAAATAAAGTCACATCAGAAATAATCTCTTTATAGCAAAAGAAGACTTTTCAGTCTAATGGCTATAAAGGGCTGACAATAGATAAAGTAAATTAAAAAGACAGCTAATAAGACAAACTTTATCTTAAAAGATTTGAACTCAGGCAAAAAGAATAGAGCAAATAATGCTTGGAAATTTTATCATACAGCTTAAAATACTGTGCCAGAAAATGTATTAATTAATTAAATATAATAAATAAATACAAAATATAAAGGCAGACAGAAAACGTCGAACGACCTTCGAAGATCGTCGAACGACGCACGAAGATCGTCGAACTATCGGGCAGATAGTCGAACGATCCAGATAGTCGACCTATCGAAGAAGATAGTCGAACTACCCCGGCAGATAGTCGAGCTATCAGAACAGATAGTCGAACTATCAGATAGTCGATCTATCTAGGACAGATAGTCGAGCTATCAAGCGCACAGAGAAAGTCGACCTATCAAGCAGATAGTCGACCTACCTCAGAAAACAGATAGTCGATCTATCAAAAGATAGTCGAACTATCAAAACAAACTAGATAGTCGATCTATCAGCAGATAGTCGAACTATCAGATAGTCGAACTATCAGGACAGATAGTTGAACTATCAAAGGCAACAGATAGTCGAACTATCAAAAGATAGTCGAACTATCAAGACGAAACAGATAGTCGAACTATCAACAGATAGTCGAACTATCAGCGCAGAACAGATAGTCGACCTATCAACAGATAGTCGAACTATCAGCACAGACAAAGCGTCGACCAACTGATAGACGATCGTCGATCAGCCGATAGACGATAGTCGAGCAGCGTTCGACTATCGTCGAACGAAAAAACTACTTAACCAAATTCTCAATCTGGAAAAGTGAGGACTCTACAGCTAGACTCCTAACCATTGACCATAAGTATTTCTTGGGTCAAGGGGCACAAAGGAGAGGACTAAACTCAAATCAAAACTAGGGTACCAACAGACATATCCAACGCCTAGTATTAATTAATGTATTTTTGAACTCATTTTTATTGGCAGACCGTCATATTTCTGTTTAATATAGTATGGATATTTACTCGAGCTTGGGGAGTATAAACTCGAGCTAAAACATGATATTATAGTGTGATTTGTGTATTTCGGGATTTAGACCCCCAAATGTATATTAATTGAAAAAGTGATCAACGAGATCTACAACTTTCATCGAGATCTACAACTTTCATCGAGATCTACAACTTTCATGTTGATCATTTTTATATTTGAAGTCATTTAGGCCTCTGATTTGTATGCAAAGGCGGAGAGAAGCGGCTCTTCAAGAAAGCTATGGAGAAGAGCTTGAGCGGGTTTTTGCAGAGCCATGACGGAGATGGTGATGACGTAGGGGCAGAGAAGCGTCGTGCGATGGCGTAAGAGCAGAGGAGCGTCGTGACCTTGAGTGGTGTATGAAGAAGAAGCCATCAAGGTTTGATTTTTTTGCAGGAGACGGGGATTAGGTTTTCAGTGGGATATGAGGGAGGGGTTTTTGGATAAAAGGCTATTTGCAGGCCATTTCTTTTTATGATCCGACAGTCGTGGTTTTTTTGAGACATATCCAACGCCTAGTATTAATTAAAGTATTTTTGAACTCATTTTTATTGGCAGACCATCATATTTTTGTTTAATATAGTATAGATATTTACTCGAGCTTGAGGAGTATAAACTCGAGTTAAAACATGATATTATAGTGTGATTTGTGTATTTCGGGATTTAGACCCCCAAATGTATATTAATTGAAAAAGTGATCAACGAG
Source organism: Platanthera zijinensis (assembly GCA_039513925.1). Classification (NCBI taxonomy): domain Eukaryota; kingdom Viridiplantae; phylum Streptophyta; class Magnoliopsida; order Asparagales; family Orchidaceae; genus Platanthera; species Platanthera zijinensis. The sequence continues at coordinate 113,485,499 of CM077081.1, forward strand.
ATCTACAACTTTCATCGAGATCTATAACTTTCATCGAGATCTATAACTTTCATGTTGATCATTTTTATATTTGAAATCGTTTAGGCCCCTGATTTGTATGCAAAGGCGGAGAGAAGCTGCTCTTCAAGAAAGCTATGGAGAAGAGCTTGAGTGGGTTTTTGCAGAGCCATGATGGAGATGGTGACGACATAGGGGCAGAGAAGCGTCGTGCGATGGCGTAAGGGTAGAGGAGCATCGTGACCTTGATTGGTGTATGAAGAAGAAGCCTTTTTGCAGGAGACGGGGATCAGGTTTTCAGTGGGATATGTGGGAGGGCTTTTTGGAGAAAAGGCTATTTGCAGGCCATTTATTTTTATGATCCGACGGTCGTGGTTTTTTGAGACATATCCAACGCCTAGTATTAATTAATGTATTTTTGAACTCATTTTTATTGGCAGACCGTCATATTTCTGTTTAATATAGTATAGATATTTACTCGAGCTTGGGGAGTATAAACTCGAGTTAAAACATGATATTATAGTGTGATTTGTGTATTTCAGGATTTAGACCCCCAAATGTATATTATTTGAAAAAGTGATCAACGAGATCTACAACTTTCATTGAGATCTACAACTTTCATGTTGATCATTTTTATATTTGAAGTCGTTTAGGCCCCTGATTTGGGCCCTGAAAAAGTCACTTCCGCAACGAGGCGTCCGTACAGATCTTCGACGTGATATTTTTCGGAGCTCAAATCGGGATCCTAAACGGCTTCAAATCAAATTTTTTCAAGTAAGATACAATTGGGAGTATAAATCCCGAAATACACTGATCACACTATAATTTTTACTCTTAACGCAGGCTAACAGTAAATATATCCCCCCCGCTCCCTCTCTATATATTTGCGTACATATAATATATGTGTGTGTGGGCAAGACACATATACATATGTGCTCTAGTGCATGTGTGTGTATATTTATTATATGAGTGCTACACATAGTGTAAAGATATATTTTTAAATGACTTATATTTGTCTTTTGAAGTGGCAACCTTCATTTATCATAGATTCCACAGAGTATCGTTCCACGCTGAGAAAGTACTGATTCTTATCATGATGGCAATTTGCATGCATGTAATATTTTTGTTTCGGGGATCTCCAAGTACAATTAGGTGTTGTCTACTTTAGACACTATACAAGGGACTGGGATCCTCTCCATTTCGGGCGAAATGGAGGGGATCTAGTTCGCGGCTAGGATGAAGCCAGACAAGATCGAATGTAACGTCCCAATTCGCGCTAGGCCCCTTGATTGCGTATTTAAGTCTAGGGGGCTGTGGTGAGCCCAATGGGGGTGTGGGTGAACAGGTGCGAACGTACGGGAAATGAGGAAAACAAGGCAAAATGGTAATTTTGGCCGACACGGGTATGGACACGGCCGTGTCCATACCCGTGTGCCTCATGCCAAGATTAGGCTTATCAGTCAGAGAGGTACACGGGTATTGGGACACGGGTGTGTCCCTACCCGTGTGCTGAGGACACGGGTCGAGACACGGCCGTGTCTCTACCCGTGTGCCGCAACCCCAACACGGCAGAAAAATATTCTGGGATGAACACGGCCCTAAACACGGCAGGCGACACGGCCGTGTCACCTGAACACGGGTAGGAACACGGCCGTGTGCCTACCCGTGTCTGCGGTGTATAAAAACGAAAAAGATCTGAAACCCTAGCATTTCATCCCCTTTCTTCTGCCCCGAAATTTCTGAGAGAGTTCTCTTGGCTGGAGGAGGAAGAGGCTTGCCGGAGCCATCCTTGGAAGAAGATTGCCGGGCCATCCTTGGCGGAAACGAAATGCCGCTACGAAGGAGTGCGAGGCTCATGGCCGGCCATGGTGGTACCGCTGGACTTGAGGTGAGCTTTCTCCCCTCTCCCTTGGTGCTAGATCTGTAGTTATTTTAGGAGAGACATCGACTCCATAGAGTCTTGATGGTGAGGAGGAGAGTTCTTAGGATAAGCCATGCCTAGGTTTTCTAGGCTTAGTCTCCCTCAACCTTCTCGTCATTCAAAGTGGAGATGAGAGGGGTTTTCGTTGAGGGTTTGGCTTTGAAAGGAGAAATAAGGTTGGGTGTGATTTCTGGAGAAGTTTATGCGAGGTCGTTGCAAGGAAGAAGATGAACGGATGCCGTTCATCTCGCCTTAAGATGCGTGCAGAAATCTGATTTCTGCATGCGGCGACCTTCGTTGCCAATTTCAGAGGTGTTCTGGCCAGATCTGGGTGATAGACTCAACACGAAAGTCGTATCCCTTGAAATTACCTTTCCAACGAGTGGTTGCACGTTTCCATGCGATACCTGTAGCCACGGGAAAGCTGGTTCGAGTCCGCTGCGTTCGGGAAAATCCTGTACAAGAAACTGTTTCCTGTACGTATTCGAGTTGAATTTCTGGTATATTGCGACCAGATCTGGGCGATCGACTCAACACGAAAGTCGTAGCCCTCGCGAATACCATTCCAACGAGGGGTTGAGCATTGTGATCGGATTCCTGTAGCTCCGGGAATCCCAGTTTTAGTATCGGGCTATCCTATGTTAATGCACTTGTTAATTTATAATGTTAGCACTCTTGCAATGGTTGTGATTTGCTCATTTGTTATCTTGCTCCCATATATTTATAATGCTGTAGTTACTTTAATTTAGCATGGTTACCCATTTGGTTGTGTAATAAGGAATAACCATGTATTGGTAGAGAAATCTATATGAAGCTTGCATCATTTTGCAGGGACGTCTTACTACCTCATGTTTTGTGTGTTGTGTTGGTGTGGAAGTGTGTTGCTTTTAATGTTTCCCATATATGAACGCACGAGTATGACGCTGCGTGTTAGCTTAAGTGGTTGTCACTGGGAGTTAGTGTAGGGGAAAAAACATGGGCGCAATGCAGAGGGGTGTTCTGCCCCCTTATCTTGGCGATGTGGAAGGACTTACAAGTATATATTCCTTTAAAGAGAAGTGGAAGAACTTTGTATTTGTTCTCCTGTGAAAGCATAAAGAGACTTGATGTTCATTTAATCAAAAGTTGAGATAAAGCATTTTAAGACCGATGTCATTGATGACGTCTGTGCCTTAGGATGTCAAAATGATGCGAGCTTTCAAAATTATAGAACACATGGAGTCATAGGTCCTTTGAGCGGAGTGGTGACAGATGGCTGTTGGGGTCCCGAGATGACGGTTACCCGGGTTGGTCCATCATGGTAGGATGAGCATGTCATTGTGCCCTACCTTGCTCTTAACAAGAGGTTCTGTGTGGTGTGAAGGATGCATGTAGTGTGAAGGATGCATGGACGTTCCGTCCCTTAAGTGGTGACACTTCGAAAGGTGGTGTTGTCATTGGGAGAGTACATGATCATATCCGCACTGTGCGCACACCTTGTATCTTTGGTTTGTGCGCTATCATTATTGCTCCCTCTGTTTGAGCATGCGTGCTTTGGCGTGGCACGTTGAGCTTGTGACTTCCCTTGATTATTATCCTTGTACGACAAAGATCTGCAGTTAACACTGAGTGGGGGGATCTTGAAAACTACTAAACCATGCGTTGTTTTTGTCCTTATATATAGTGGTCACCACGACTTATAATCGTAACACACTATTACGCATTTAACGGCCCTTGTGGTATTTTACAGAGTCATTCTCATGTTTTGAGATTTATGCATTGCACTGGGTAAAAAGTATCTCGTGCTCACATCCCTGGCAGTGCACTATGTTGGAAATTATCGCTGAACGTTAACATTGGGGACTGTTTGTTTGAGTGTGACGATGGGGGACATTTTCACCTTGCCTTGGCGGTATGGATGGACTCAAAGTCCATTTTTACCTTATAATGCTGGGAGATTTGGGGTCCATCATGAGGTGGGATCCAAAGGAGGATTTATGATCGCCACTTTCTTGAGGAGTAACAGGATGCTTGGTCCGTTTGTGTTCGGAGGCAGCGATGAACCTTGGTTCGTGCATGCTTTGGAAGGACTCGTGGTCTGTTCCCTTGGAGGTGGCAAAGGAACTTTGTTTGTTTGGGACTTAGGATGACTTGGGTCCGATTAGAGGTGGCAAAGAACCTTTATTCATTCGTGGATAAGGATAGGTGGTGAAGGACCTTTATTCGTTAGCCCCTCAGGAGGATTGGGCTCGTCTAGATGTAGGTCGAAAAGAACCTTTGTTCGTTCACGCCTTAGGTGCATCAGAGTCCATCCATTTGGTGGTGGAAAAGAACCTTTGTTCTTTCATGCTTCGAGAGGACTGGGGTACGTCTGGGTGGGGGTGATAAAGAACCTTTGTTATTTTGTTCCTCAAGAGGATTAGGGTTCGTCCGAGTGGAGGTGGTGAGAAACCTTTATACATTCGCACCTTAGGAGGACTGAGATCTGTCTATATAGAGATGGTGAAGAACCTTTGTTCGTTCACACCACAGGATGACAAGGGTCCATCTAGGTGGAGGTAGCAAAAAACCTTTGTTCGTTCACACCCTAAGAGTACATGTGTCCATCAGGTGAAGGTGGTGAAGAACCTTTGTTCGTTCATGCCTCAAGAGGACTGGGTTTTATCCAGGTGTAGGTGCAGGAAGACCTTTATCTATCTCTATTGGGTCCATTGATCCAAATGCCCCAGATTTGTAAGAAATCAAAAAAGTCAATGGTATATACAGTTGTATTTGATGTATTTTTAAGTTCATGTATGTAGGTTAGTCCTTATTACACAGATTAGACAGGTGGTCACAGGATAGACATGTGGAGAGAAGAAAATTCTTTCTAAATCTACAGGCTTTGAGTGAGCTACTGCTAGAAGACAAGGACAGATGATGACAAAGGCAGAAAAGTAATTAAGACCACAAGCATTTTGTGAAGCCAGTTCACTCAACACCATACAACTAAAAAGTGCTGAGACAGGTGTGGACAGTCAAAGGCAAAGTTTCAGCAAGCAGGAAAATCGACTAAGGCCAAAAGCGTTTAGTGATGTCAACTCACTCAACGCCATACAGCATAATTCAACAAGTAAAGCTACCACAGTCAAAGCCCTAGTGTTTCTGGCAAAGAACAATATACTAAGTCCAAAAGTATTGAGTGAAGCTTGGTCACTCAAGGCCATTCAATGTCTATCAAAGCCACAACAAATCTGTCAAAGAAATTCGACTATCCAAATGCATTGAGTGAAGTCAGTTCACTCAATGCCATGCTGATTCAATCAAAGCCTTGGAAGAAAGACAGAAAATTCTGTCTAAGTACAATAACGTTGAGTGAAGCCAGTTCATTCAACGCCTAGTCAAATGTTGAGGCTGAAGGAGAAAGCGTTGAGTGTAGTGAACACACTCAACGCCTTCATGCAGAGCAAAATTATTCTAAGTCCAGAATCATTGAGTGAAGCCAGTTCACTCAACACTCTCAACTCCATAGTTGCAGAAAGAGCTGAAAATTATTCTGAGTCCAAAATCATTGAGTGAAGCCAGTTCACTCAATGCTCTCAACACCAAGGATGCAGAAAGGGATGATGATCAAGCTAAGGCAAAAATCATTGAGTTAAGCTTATACACTCAACGCTCTCAACGCCTGGACAAGCTGAAGAATTGAATAAGTTCAAAATCGTTGAGTAAAGCCAGTTCACTCAACGCACTCAACGCCTGGAGTGATTTTGTTAAATAGGCTAAGTCCATAACTGATGACGTCAACAAAGTCAGCAAAAGTCAACAAAATTTAGAATGATCATGGAAGAGATGCAACTCATCACTAATTTCGCCGTCAGCTCATTATGTAAAACTAAGGAAATAATCAGCCGTTAAAGTAGCGACACGTGTCAATCTACTCGCTAGATGACGAGATTATAAATAGAAGATGAGATCTGGATCGAAATAAGTTTTTGAGGGATCAATTCATTACAAAAAATTTGTACGGGACTTCGTCTACTTCCCCTGTAATGGTTGTATAGACAAGAAGATCGTATCGACGATTCTGAAGGGTTTCTGAGTTAGCTGCGACGATCAACATCTGCTAAATTAAGATCAGAGGATTTATCTGAGGAAGAAGAATCAGTCTAGGTTAGCCCTTAACTGAAATTGCTTCAAGATCCAAGCTGAGCTGAATTTGAAAATCAATCTCTAGATCTGTGAAGAAGAGGTAGAGCAGTCTGTGTTCTGGAAAATTGGTTAGCTGAATGAAGATCGTTCTTCTCTCTCCTTAATCAACATAATCAGAATCAAGGTTCTGAGTTACTTCTAGCACAAGCAACAGATTCTTGAAAATTGTTATTCTTGTTACTTTGAAGAAGATAGGGCTGAGATTCTCTCAGCTTATGAAGTAATTGACTCAGAGATTAATTACTCTCGAGTCAAATCAACATTACTATTCAATTTTTGTAGGATCTGTTTAACATTTGTGTTATAAGCCTAAATTATAAAGGCTGAGTGGTAGGATCTAGTCTTGGATCTATGTGATAGGGCTGTTTTCTCAGCATGTGTTATAGGGCATTTGTGCCTGTGGTAGGTGATCAGGTGATTACTGAGTGGTTGGGCTGCGTTACTGTATTGTAATTCTCGGTGGAGACTGAGTGATCCTGTGGGATCGTGTTGTAATCTCTTAGAAGCCAAGTTATTAGAGAAGTGCCTTGTCTAGCATTCTGTTAGAAAGGCAGAAGGGACAGTGGATGTACCCATACACTGGGGAACCACTATAAAAATCTTGTGTGTTGTGTGTGAATTTCTTGAAAGCTAAATTAATCACTCACAACAAAGCCTAACTTAGTTAAAGGATTAAAGAACTCAAAAGAGAATCATAAAGATCTTAATAACCTATTCACCCTCCTCTCTAGGTGATTAGCTACGTTGAACTCAAAACTTTCAAGTGGTATCAGAGGGAGATTACTCAAGAAAGGCTTAGGGTAGCCGAGAAAAGATAAATATGAGTTCAGTAGAGAACCATAAGGAACAAGGTTTTATGAAGCTTCCTCTATGCAGGAAAGAAAATTTTGGAATCAGGAAAGAAAAAATCAGATTATTTATGGAAGCATCAGACCATAGGATTTATGTTACAGTATAAGAAGGACCATCCATTCCCTTAATTGTGTCCGGTCTTGATGCAAATGTCAAGACTCCTAAGAGTTATATGATGCAGACCTACGTGTCGAGGTGTGCGTGTCGGTTTTGGAAACGGTTCACTCAAGCCCTTTTTGATCACTCACGTGCATGCAAGGATTATAAGCCACTCCAATATAATGATTTAAGTCGCAACACATGCACAATATGCACCAAGAGAAACCCGGCCAAAACGACGATTCGGAAAGTGGTCGTATTTACTCCTAAAAGAACGAAAGCATAGGATTACCCCATTCCTTTTAGCATCAAAACAAGGAGTTACCCACTCCAATCAATGTCATAATAAGGATTTACCCAATCCGTTAATTCTCAAGAACGATCGACAAACATGCAAAAGCTTCGATTTAAAACCTGCGAAAATCCAATGGTTTCGAAGGCAACGCCAGCCTCATTCACCATACAAAAACTACCTACGAAGAATCACACACAAGGGAGTAGAGAAATTCGTTACCCAAGCTCACTAAGAGTTTCGGTGAAGAGTCTCTCTACCACGGATCTACCGGAGTCACACCGAGCGGATGAGTTCCTTGCGAACACTTCAACGATGTCGCACTGTGGAGCTCCCAGCGGCGGAGCAGCGAGTCCGAGAATAAGAGGGTCGGCTTGGTGCAGGGAATAGGTCGGCGACGGGTCGGTGGGGATGGAAAGCGTGGTGGTGGGTTACATTGAAAGGGAAGGGTGTTCGGCCGGAGCTTTGAGTCGATCTGCAAGTAGAGCGGCGGAGGGAGCTAGTTGGGCAGCGTCGGTCGGGTAGGGTGCAGCCCTAGGCTTTGGACGAAGGGGCGGTGGAGTCTACCCACCAGGAATGGTAGGTCGTCGGAGTCGCACCGACGGGTGGAATAGGCGAGTCTCATGCCAGGCGGAGGTAGTTGGCTGAGTCACACAGCTCATGATTAACCCTAGGAAGAAAATTCTACACATTTTTTGTCCGAAAATCTTATCTGCCCTTTTTATTTCAACAAAGGCATAAATATAAGGTTCTTTACAAAGCATCTTGGCCATTCATCAAGAGGCCCAATCCAAACCATTCAACCCAAGCAAGTAAATGATAACAAAAATTAAACATGCAGGAAATATAAAACTGCAGCAAAAGACTAAGATATATGACGTATAATATGACGGGACACATATTAAAACATCACATGGACGAGTGTGGCCGCGAGTAGAGGTTGTAGTGTTTGATAATGTGGCGGTCTTCAAGGTCAATATGACGCCACAAATGTTTAATAAGTGGCGGAGACACATCATCTAATAGCAAGTCGGCACCATCATTAACAAGTAGAGGATCGACGGCTCCATCAATCCTCCCCTCCTCAAAAGTACTCATCACCGACGAGTGGCTTGTATGTAACGACGGAGAAGAACATCATCCAAACGAGCTATCTCCTCCTCGGGGAGCCATGAATCATCGGAAGCAGGAAAGTCACGCCATCGGACCAAGAAGCGGCGAATATCACTAGCTGGAGAGGTGACAACCTCATCAGAGAGTATCCTGTCAGGCACAAAGGAGGTTTTGGAAAACCTTGAAAAAATGGTAGCATCAAGTAAAATATTGGCGGCAAACCCACCATCCAGTATAACGACGGTATGATCCGCAGGCAAGAGAGACACAGGAACACGCTCACCCCCCAACCCCAAAGAAGAAGTCAACGCATAAGAAAAAGAGAATGGAGAGTGAAGTAATTCTAATGGTGGGGAGACATACGACGTTAACTACGAAATAATGAAAATAGGGGAAATACCCCAATCAATAGGTAAATCTAAAACACACGCATTGTTTCCTAATTTATTTAAAATTTGAAAGGGGTCGGCTCTCCTATTGGCCAACTTCTTGACGGTGTCCGAGGGCAACCTTTTTGGGAAACCTTGAAAAAACATTAGCATCAAGTAAAATATTGGCGGCAAAACCTACCATCCGGTGTAACGATGGTTAGATCCGCAGGCAAGAGAGATACGGGAATACGCTCACCCCCCAACCCCAAAGAAGAAGTCAACGCATCAGAAAAAGAGAATGGAGTGAAGTAATTCTGGTGGTGGGGAGACATACAGCGTTAACTCTGAAACAATGAAAGTAGAGGAAATATCCCAATCAACAGGTAAATCTAAAACACACGCATTGTTTCCCAATTTCTTGAAAATTTGAAAGGGGTCGGCTCTCCTATTGGCCAACTTCTTGACGGTGTCCAAGGGCAATCGCTCTGGGAGCAAACGAACCAAAATCAAATCATCAACAGAAAAAGAAGAGGCTCTCCGATGTATATTACCATGTGATTCATAAGAAGGATATTGAGTGGCTAACTTCTCATGCATACGCTTGTGGAGATCGAGAACGTGTTGAGCAAACTTTTGTGCAAAGTGACGTGACTTGTATATAGGAGGTAGTGGAAGAATCCAAGTGGTATGGGGCTTTGTAACCATGCACCAACTTATTCAGCAGTAACCCGGAAGATCGATTCATAGAATCGTTATATGTGAGTTGGTAAGGGTGACAACTACTAATAATTTTGTGTGCAAGTGACCTTAAATGTGGCCAATAAGATTTATTTTTCACTAAAGTAATAGTCTTATCACGATAAAATTGACCTCCATGGCCACCACTATGCATCTCCTATACTATAAAGTGACGTAGAGACGAGTGTGGGATACACAACTTGGAATGTCTAAATAGATAGCCATCCCCTCCCCGAATCCAAATTTGGAGGTGGCCACCCCTAAGATCTAACTTGGGGAAATCATGGTACCGAAAATTACATCCAATAAGTCATCGAAATGGGGAATAAAAAATCGATATTTCACAGTAATTTTATTTATTACACAATAAGCCACACACATGCGCCAAGGTCTGAGTTTCTTGGGTGCAAGTGAGGCGTGGATGACACCAAGACTCGTGTTATGTCTACTAAAACCCCTTTTGAGAAAAATCTGAAATTTGACTTTGCAACTCTTGATGTGCCGCAGGATTCAACCTATAGTGGAGAAGATTTGTTAGGGAAGAGCTCGACATGAAATCTATAACGTGTAGAATCTCTCTATGCAGGAGTAATATAGAGGGAAGCTCATCTAGATAAACATTTGTATATTACTCTAATAACCCCTCAATTCAAGCGGTACATCTTCCAAAATAATGGCTTCATTTTTAGTTTGCATGAGTACCAACGCATAAACAATCTCACCTAAAAAGGAATCACGACTAAGCTCTTGACGACCAAGTAAGCTTAATGTCTTTTTTCTACGGGGAGAGCGGTATCCTTAGCGGGGCTAGCGGGATCCTTACGCGGAGTGGGTTTCAAAGTGATCGTCTTGCCATTAAATTTAAATTCATATAAATTAGTTCTCCCAAAATGAATCACATCATGATCATATAACAGAGGGCGACCAAGAAGAACATGACAAGCATCCATGGGAATCACATCGCACCTAATGTCTTCCGAATACAACTTGATGGTAAGGGGTACAAGACATCTTCGTGTAATGGGAGGAGATGTTTTGTTGACCCACGCTACTTGATAGGGGTTGGGGTGGGGATCCATAGTGAGCTTCATACGCGTAACGACATTTTCGGATATGACATTCTTACAACTACCGATGTCTATAATCAATTTGCACAGCTTCTCACTGCTCTTAAAAACCAACGATAAGATGTTGGTGTGGTGCCAATCATCTGTCACACATGGGTTTGACAAGATACAACACATCACCATCAGGTTATTGTCCTCTTCCATGTAACTAGGAAATCCGTCTGGTTTCGAATCATCTGTATCCTCGTAAATAAACTCGGGGGTTTCACTAGAAGGCTCGACGACGACCAAGGTCTTCGTCTTAGTTGGGCATTCAACGACGTAGTGGTCGGTTACCCCGCAAGCATAACAAGTGTCACTAGTCTTACTAATCTTGCCTACAGGAATGCGCTCACCTTGGGGATTCTTAGCATCCCTAGCCATGATGACAATGTTAGAGGAATCCGTGGTGTTAAACTTCCCTTTGTCCTTATAGGTAGAGGTAGAGGAGACACTAGTAGCTTTGTCTTTATATGAGTTGTTTTTAGTTTTGGATTTGGAGGCTACATGTTTTTCAATATCTAGAGCAGCGTTGAAGGTGGTGCTCAAATCGGTGTGACCGTAGTGTAATAGCTTCTTTTGGATATCGTAACTAAGGCCCTTACGGAACCTAGATAGCATGACTTCTGACATCTCTTGGACCTCACATCGGACCATCTTATCCTTAAGATCTCCCATATAGTTGGCTACGGACCTATCGCCTTGCCGAAGGGTGTCTAACTCATTTAAAATTTGGGTGCGATGATATACGGGAACGTATTGATCCTTGAGAAGATTTTTCATAACGTGTAAACAGATAAGGGGGACACCATTCTATGCTCCGAAACATCTCTCCTCATTTAACCAAAATATTTTGGCTCGTCCCATTAACTTCATCCTAGCCACTTGAACTTTCTATGGGTACACTATACGATGCCATTCAAAATAGCACTCCATATCCATAATCCAATTTTAAAAAATTTGTGGTTCTCCTATGCCGTCATAGGTGGGAGCATTAATTTTAATGGAGCGGGTAAGGTCAACATCTCGTTCACGACGACAAGGTTGTGGACGAGCACATGGAGACAAATCATCATGGTCATCGTCCTCGTGGTGGTGGTGACGGTTGGGTTGCCTATGACCTGTAGGTGGTGAGGGGGTTCGGTTGGCCAAAAGTTGGGCCATCATTTCCCGGAGTTCCCCCAATTGTTGATTCATCTCAAAGCGAAGTTCATCAACCAGAGTGGGGTTTTGATTTGGGTGTCGCGATTACTCGACGAGGATGTGTGATACTCGTGACCAGAGTTGGTGTGATACTCGTGACCGGATCTAGTGGGCATACGATGGGTGAGAGAATAAATTATTTTTTGTGCACAAGTTAGACCTAGCGTGAAATTGTGCGGACCGGGGCCAAGTTAAGAAATTGGCCAACCTCCCTCTGATACCAAATTGATGCAAACTTACGTGTCGATGTGTGCGCGTCGGTTTTGGTAACGGTTCACTCAAGCGCTTTCCGATCACTCACGTGCGTGCAAGGATTCTTAGCCACTCCAATATAGCAATTTAAGTCGCAACACATGCATAATATACACCAAGAGATACCCGACCAAAATGACGATTCGGAAAGTGGTCATATTTACTCCCAAAAGAACAAAAACATAGGATTACCCCAATCCTTTTAGCATCGAAACAAGGAGTTACCCATTCCAATTAATGTCACAATAAGGATTTACCCAATCCGTTAATTCTCAAGAACGATTGGAAAACACGCAAAAGCTTCGATTTAAAACCTGCGAAAATTCAATGGTTTCGAAGGCAACGCCGACCTCGTTCACCACACAAAAACTACCTACGAAAAATTACACACAAGGGAGTAGAGACCCAAGCTCACTAAGAGTTTCAGTGAAGAGTCTCTCTACCACAGATCTACCGAAGTCACACCGAGCGGATGAGTGCCTTGCCAACACTTCAATGATGTTGCATTGTGGTGCTCCCAGTGGCGGAGCAGTGGGTCCGAGAACAAGAGGGTCAGCCTGGCATAGGGAAGAGGTCGGAGATGGGTCGGTGTTGATAGAAAGCGTGGTGGTGGTTTGCATTGAAAGGTAATGGTGTTCGGCCGGATCATGGAGTCGATCTGCAAGTAGAGCGGCGGCGGGAGCGGGTTGGGCGGCAGCGGTCGGGTAGGGTGCAGACCTAGGCTTCGCATGAAGGGGAGGTGGAGTCTCACCACCGGGAATGGTAGGTCGTCGGAGTCGCACCGACGGGTGGAATAGGCGAGTCTCATGCCAGGCAGAGATAGGCGGCTGAGTCGCACAGCTCACGATTAACCCTAGGAAGAAAATTCTTCACGTTTTTTTGTCCGAAAATCTTATCTGCCCTTCATTTCATCAAAGGCCTAAATATACGGTTCTTTACAAAGCATCTTGGCCATTCATGAAGAGCCCAATCCAAACCATTCAACCCAAGCAAGTAAATGATAACAGAAATTTAACATGCAGGAAATATAAAACTGCAGCAAAAGATTAAGATATATGACGTTTAATATGATAGGACACATATTAAAACATCACGTGGACAAGTATGGCCGTGAGTAGAGGTTGTAACATTGGATAATGTGGCAGTCTTCAAGGTCAACATGGCGCCGCAAATCTTTAACAGGTGGTGGAGACACATCATCCAATAGCAAGTCGGCACCATCATTAACAAGTAGATGATCGACGACTCCATCATTATACAGAAATTACTAAAGATGAAATCATCTTGGCTGCAATGGATAAGAGGGCACATAACACTATAGTTAGTGCCATCGATGACTCTACTTTTCAAAACCTAGTGCACTACAAAACCTCAAAGGAAATGTGGGACACTCTGGTGATATATATGGAGTGTACTAATGAAGTTAGAGATGATAGGAGGTTTATGCTCAATCAAGGGTATGAGGCTTTCAAGCATATCAAGGAGGAGACCATAACTAGCTGCTATGAAAGGTTTTTAAGAACTGTAAATGAGCTAAGGACCTTTGGTCGGGTCTTTAGTAACTATGAGGTAAATGATAAGTTTCTTATGTCTCTTACTAGAGACTGGGACACTAAGATATGTGTCATTAGAGAAGTGGAAAAGCTGGCAGATACTCTACCATCCACACTTTTTGATAAGTTGCTGTCATATGAAATATAGCTGACTGCAAGGAAGGAGGAAGAGAAGACTAGCAAAGCTCAGGCCAAAGAATCAGCTGTGGCCTTCAAGGAAGATAGTTCCAAGAGGAGCAAAGAGAAGAATCCTTCTCTCCCAAGAAGGCCATCTGAGTCTGATGATTTAGATCAAGATACATCATAATGCAATATGCCTGATGCTGAATTTGCTACTTTCTCAAGGTAGTTCATGAAGCTGATGAATAGGAAGGGGTGGAGGAGCAGACCTTCCTCTTTACAAAACAAGGAAGACTACTACAAAACCAAGAAGAAACCTTCCAAGGAGGGCAGGTATGATTCAAAACCTAGTAAATATGTTTCTAATAAGATTATCTATTTTTGCTGCAGCAAGACAGGATATGTTGTGGCTGAATGTCCTGTGAAGAAGGAGGCTGATGAGAAAAATCACCATCATAAGAGTGGCAAGAATGAGAAACTTCATTGCTAAGAAGGAGAAAAGCTGGACTGACACATCCTCCTCAGATTCAGATGATGAAGATGAAGCCTATATTGTGCTGATGGCTAGATTAGATGAGTAATCTTGCTAGGATCAGCCTAAACCATCTAAGGTACACTCTCCATTCAGCTCTCCATCTAAGTCATATTATAAGACTGGTCCCAATTTATAAGCATCCTCATCTAGAAATAAAGGTGATTTTGAGTCTGAGGAAGACATCAATCAAGTGATTGATAAGTATGGTGAACTTCTGGAAGCATTCAAAAGAAGTAAGCAACTAACTAAACAGCAGACTCTAGAGATTGTATCTTTAAAGCTTGTTGTTTCCCAGCACTCTGAGATAGCAATCATGCTGGAACAGAAAATTAGGGAAGTCAGTCAGTTGAAAACTATTACTATTATACAGATAGGCACCATAAAGTATAAGAATGTACTTATTAGGGATCTAGAAGAAAAGAACCAAAGGGAGAAGAGAATTGTGGCAAGTTTTTCTAAGCCCAATTCAGTGTTGCCCATTATTGACACCTTCACCTCTCAGAGAAATAAGACAGGAGTTGGATTCAAGAGAAACACTAGAGATTCCCCTTTAAAAGGAAAGGGAAAAGCTCCAGCTAAGTCACACATTGCCTTTAAAAGGGTAATACTCCATACGAACGTGTATGACCAGGACTCAATGTATGGTCATTAGAATAATGGGAATTCTTCCTGAAAAGATACTAATGTTTCTTCCAATGTAAGGAGAAGAGGAATGGGAATGAGTGCCTTCAAGGCTGCTCATGAGGAAATACAAATTTCCCATCCTGGACCATTTGTCTTTGGTCTTCTAGCCCCTACTATTAAGAAGAGGGCAGTGGCCAAACTTCAGACTCAATCAACAAAAACTCAGACTAAAGGCCAGTCTTATAACATGCCTGATTTTGGTGTTTCTGATGCTATCAGGAGCATGATTTCTACAAAGAAAACTGCTGTTAATGGCACTCAAAAAAAGCCAATTAAAGCTGCTGAAAGACTCTCCTTCAGTCAGATAATTGCTGAAAGAAATCTAAAGAAGACTATTGATCTTTCTTTTGGAAAGGTTGCTGCTATTAACACAGTCACTAGACCAGCTCAGAAAAGAAGGTATAACCTTCATGAGTGTTGGTGATGTGGAAAGATGGGGCATTTTGCCATTGATTTTTGGTATAATTCTAGTATGCCCAGAGATAAAGTAAGTCTACAAGTTAGAAAAACTAATGGTAGGCATGTTCATTTTGAGATTAACATGCACCTATGACCCAATAAATATTGTGGTCCTAAGATAAAATAAATATGTTTTGCAGGTTAGTCCATGTTTCCATACCCTATATGGTATTTGGACAGTGTTTGTTCCAGGCACATGACTGGAACAAAGAGAAATTTGAGGGAGTTCATTCCAGTGAAGGATGGACCAAAGGTGATATTTGGTGGATCAGATAAAGGGATTACCAGAGGTTATCGTAAGATCTCAAATTGCTTAGTAACTTTCACAAAAGTAGCTTATGTGGAAGGGTTGCAACACAACCTTATAAGCATAAGCTAACTTTGCGATCTTGGTTATGACATTTCATTCCATAAGGATGAGTGCCACATAAAGAAGTCAAGTGACCAAGAGGTCATCTTGACAGGCACTAAGATTGGGAATGTGTATTGTTTAAATTTCCTTTGTGTAAATTCACTCTCCCATATGCCTAGTTGCAAATGAGAAAGCCTCACACTGTGTCGAATGGCATAAGAGGCTAGCTCATTTGAATTATAAGACCATAGGTCAGCTCTTTATAAGACCATAGGTCAGCTCTTCAGTAAAGAGCTAGTTAGAAATGGTCCTAATATAAAATGCACTAAGGAGAGCATTTGCTCTGTATGCCAAAAAGGCAAGCAGACCAAAGCTTCTTTCAAAAGCATTGAAACCAAAGAAACTTTGAGATGTTTATACCTCCTGCATATGGAATTGTTTGGTCCTATGCTAGTTCATAGTCTAGGTAGGAAAGTATATACTTTTGTGGTTGTTGATGACTATTCCAGATTTACTTGGATTTTCTTTTTAAAGAAAAAGTCTGAAACCCCTGATATCTTCAAGATATTTGTCAAACAAATACAGAATGAATTGAATAGTTCTGTGGTCAGAATTAGAAGTGATCATGGAATTGAGTTTCAATCTGAATGTATGATAAAGTTTTGTGAAGAACTTGAGATTCAGCAAGCGTTTTCCTCTCCAAGAGCACCCCCACCAAAATGGGATTTCTGAGAGGAAGAATAGGACTCTCATAGAAGCTGGAAGGACTTTACTAAATGACACATCTCTCACAGAATATTTCTGGGCTGAGGCAGTAAACAATGCTTATCATGTCCTCAACATGACTTCTATCACCAAGAGCCATAAAAAGTCTCCTTATGAGATATTGAAGGGAAGAAAACCAAACCTTGCATATCTCAGAATTTTTGGGAGCAAATGCTATGTGCTTAACAATGGGAAATCCTATATAACTAAGTTTGCTTCTAAGTCCTATGAATGGATCTTTGTTGGGTACAAAAATCATAGTAAGGCCTATAGGATCTATAACTTGACAAGTCAAGTTGTAGAGGAGTTAGTTAATGTAGTGTTTGATGAATTGAACATGATTAACAATGAGCTGTCAAGTTTCTTTTCTACTCCTGCAAGCACAAAAGTGATCATGGACAAGCTGACTGTTAAGGAAGATGTGTAATGCCCCAAAACTCCTTAAGGAATGGATAGCGTTCTAAGTCCAATTTGGTGCCTGATTTGGTTCACACGGCCTGTGACATGGGCGTGTACAGGACCGTGTCGTGCCTGAGGTCGAAAAAATGCAGTCGAAAATCTTCTGAGTCAAGCTAGGTCAGGCACACGGCCTGTGACACGGGCGTGTCAAGGGCCATGTCCTGCTCTGTGTTATGTCGAGCTGTGTCGAGTGATTTACACGGCCTGGTGATGTAGGCCCGCTTTTTCGAGCGTTTTGGTGGCCGACAAATTAACGCGACGCACTCGAATAATTCTCACGTTACACTTTAGCATTTAACATCGCAGCGATTTAATTAATATAATTACTAAACAACAATTACAGAGGGTTCGCAAAGCCCTTCAAGATAGTACCAAGGCAATAGGCCAAGGTCCTCTCAAGTGAAATGAACCCACACGGTTCGATCGAGCGTGTTGTACCAAAAGAGAAACCACCGAAAACAAAAGATTCGGGCAAGGGTGGTTCTCTCCCAACAAAATACAAACGAGGGCCGCCACGCCTCATGAACTTAAACGAAAATACGATAAACAAGACAATAACTAAAATAAAATAAACCACGAAAAAATCAAGCGTTACACAAAATGCGCAATTTGCCAAAGCCACAAGATTTATCTAAGGAAGAGAAACACGTTAAGTAGAGATTTTCGTTACCCAACCGGATTGGATGAATCCGGTTACGCTCAACTAGAATCGTTCCTCAACGGCACCACCAGAGATACGCTGGAGGGAGAGAAATTCGTCGCCTTCTTCGTGTCACTCTGTATTTGGAAAAGTCCCGGCGGAATCTTCTAAATATGGAAACAAATATCTCCAAATGAGGCAGGAGAGAGAAAAGGTGGTGGATTGAGAAATATTTAAGGAATGAAATATTTCTAGTATGGTAGGCTAAGAGCTTAATTTGGAAAGTGATATTTGGATTTAGGACGGGGATGAGGAAGGGGTCGGGCTTGTTGGTGTTGGTGGTTGGCGGCTAATATTTTGTGGTGGAGGGAGGGGCTCGGGTTGTTGGAGTTTGGTGGTGGCCGGTTTTGTGAGAGAGGAGGTGGCGGCTTGGAGGTTGGAGGAGGGGTCGGGTTTGCAAGGGAGTAGAGGAGAGGAAGAATGAGGGAGGCCGAGATTGAGAGGGGAGGAGAGGTGGTCGGCGGCCAAAGAGGAAGAAGAAGGAGGAGGGCCGAAACTTGCCTTGGAGAGGAGGGGGATTTCAATTCTTGAAATTGGTTTTCTTTTCATTCATTCACTAAGCAATAAGGAAAAGATATATGCCTATATATAGGCTACACCACTCAATCTCCCTCCAATCAAACTTCAAAATTCAAAATTCAAAAATGAACATGTGATGGTTATATGCACCCATCATAGCTCATGAAATGAAATAATTAAAATGCTACGTGATGGTTATAAGCACCCATCTTACATTAACTTAAAACATGAAATAAAATGATAATTCGAAATAAAACAAATAATAAAATATATTATTACTCCATCATAATTTATTAATATTTATCATTAATAAATTATAAATGGGCTTGCGCTCCGGACGGCTATTGTGGCGATGCTCTTCATGGTCATGTGTCAGTGCTCCATCGCCGTCTTCAAGTAGTTGCGGGCCGTCGTCTCCATTCATATCTACCGGGTCACCATCATCGTCAGAGGGAGGATGCTCCTTGGCCACATATCGTGGGAAGTCGGCTCCATCAATCCTCCCCCTCTTAAAAATACTCATCACTGATGAGTATGCCTGTGTGTACTCGCCTGAAAGGTCGTCGGCGGGGAAGAAGGACCTGCATGGCAAAAGGTGGTCTTGGAGGGACCTCAAATACGCGTTAGCCAAAGAAGGAAAAAGAATTTCAACAACATCCACCAACGTACCTCCGATGGGGACCGAGAAGGAGAACGATCCTAGAAAACTATCACCACCCAACCCAATAGAAAACATAGTGGAAAATATATACGGAGAGGTAGACATTTCAAGTGGCATTAAAGCATAAAGCGTAAAATATGTAACGATGAAAATAGGAGCTATGCCCCAATCAGTGGAAAATTTTAATAGAAATGTCATGTCACCATATTTCCGTAAAATCCGTAAAAAGTAGACTAGCCGATTCGTTAATATTTCTAAGGTGCCCGGGGGCATTCGTTCAGGGGTGAGATAAACCAAAACCAAATCGTTCATATAGCGGTGGAAGATTATTTGATACAACATAGCAAGTAATTTAATGGACACATTTAGAAGGATCAAGAAATGAAAAATGCGCCTAATTAAATTAAAACCATGAGGGGAGAACCCATGTGCAACATGAATGGAATTAATAGTAGAAAATAACGGAATTAAGTCAGGTAGCACGGGCTCTTTCAGTTCAAAAATCAAATCAGTGGAGCCTAATGTTATCGTTTTAAATTTGGTATTAAAATTAGATTTAAAAATATCATAATAATAGGCTTTCAGAAAACGCTCGTCACCAACTACGTTCACCAACATCTTTATAAGTAAGTCTAACGGGAAGGCGGGAATAATAAACTTCTCTAAATATAGAGGGCTAAAAATGACGAACTCATCTACTCGAGCTAAGGGAACCGGAGGGAGAGTCGACAGGGTTGACTCCAAAGGGGGAACCAAGTCACACTCAACGTCAAAACATGGATTAAGCGTCCAGGAGAATGCCTCCGGTTGCAAGCCATCAAAAGTAAACTCGAATAGTGGATTCATCCTCACTGAAAACTCATCCTCAGTTAACTTTTCACCACAGAATGAATCCACCAAATCAGCCGACATGTCTTCTAACGCATTAGATATTTTATTCAATTTTGCTTCAGTGATCCTCCCTAAGGTAGGCAAATTTATATCCGATAAAACTTCTAAACTACCTTGGGCCTCAGGCAAAGGAGCTATCATTAAAGAAAAATCTATCGGGCCCTCAGCGCTACCGTCATCCAAAGATAATATTTCCTCGCGGGGTAAATCTACTACAGCTTCACAGTCTATGTCGACCAATTCTTCCCATGAGGTGGGGACATCGTCTAAGTCAGCAATAGGGGATGGGCAAATCGAATCCAGGGGAGTATTAAAATTAGCTCGAATCCCAAGCAGCGATGATAACCTCAAAGGACTAACTCCCGGATGTATAACACTAAGCTTATCCCAAACTGAACATCCATCCCAAGGTGACTCTTCCAAAACCGTATAAAGATCTAGCAATCCAAGGTCAACCGTAATAACGTCGGGTCCTAGCAAGTCATCACCTAATTCAGTAATAGGTACGCTCTCAGCTTCGGATGACTCTACCGACTCTGCTGGAACGTCTTCTGAATCAGGGTCATCAGAAGACTCCATGACTAAAATATCGTCGAAGGGGATTGGAGATGATTCCTCAGGGGAGAAATCCTCATCCAAATCACTGGGATATCCAGTATCCTCATCGTCACTAAAAGCGTTAGTGAAACTTGCCTCGTCCTCAGTGACAGGCTCAGTCCTAATCACATCCTCAGGTTCAACAGGAGAGTCAGACAATATCGTAAGTGAAGGAAGGCTCTCACCTAGCTGATTAACTTCATCATCCAGAGATTCTATATCCACATAGGAATCCTCAGAGGTATCAGTCACTATATCAGAGGGCTTAGATGTCGAGGCTAACGAAGCAAACACCCTAATAGTAACCTCTTTCGAGTTCAAATTTTGGGGTCCAAATGACTTATGTTCCCTATAGGTGGGAGTAGGAATACTTTGGGTATTACTACCTCTCTGGGGATATGATCTATCCTGAGGCGTAGGGTCACTCCTATAAGCAGATACGGGTCTAGTGTCGTAACTACTCGTACTAACGGGTGTGGTGCTATTACTACGCAGGTAGGCGGGATCAAATTGATCCGAGAGGAGGCTATGCATGTGCGGCCAAGCATAATGATAACTACCAACACGACGCTCTTCGTTTAACCAAAATAATCGGGCTCGACCAACTAATCGCTCTCGGGCAAAGTTAACCTTCTCATAGTCATCCCAAAAGTGACAATTAAAATAAAATTCTATACCCTTAAGCCAATCCCTAAAAATTTTAGGACACCCTAAACCGTCATACGTGGGGGTCTAAACGTGGGAAGATAAGTGTGGGAATGAGTAGCATGTATGTCATAAGCCATCTTAGCGCGAACCGGGGAGAAAATTCACCCGGACTTAGTGCATGTGCAAGGAAAAGGGTACCAGGACAACTTAACTCTAACGAAGATGGAATTGTTCCCGCTTAACCACTAGGGTCTTAAATATGATAAAATAGGGTTTTTGCTGGAAAAATATGAGGATCATTAAAAAATTTTGCTGGATTTTTTTTACTAAGAAAATAAAAATCTAGGCTGCTATTGGCACACCAAATACTAAATTTCAAATTTATTAATAAAAATAAATACTTAATGAAAAAATAACATTTTTTTTTGATTTTCTTACTAATAATTAGATGGATAAATTCCAGAAATTTTAAATTTTAAATTTTAAGAAAATTAAAATTTTCTTAAGGGCGCTATTTGCAGACCAAATATTAAATTTTAAAATAACTTAATAAAAATAATGACTTAATGAAAAATAAATTTTTTTTTGATTTCTTATTAAAAATAAGATAGAGAATTTCCAGAATTTTATTTTTTTAGATTTTGAGAAAAATTTTAAATTTTGAATTTGGAATTGGAAATTGGAAATTTGAAATTTGAAATTTTGAAATTTGAAATTTGAAATTTTGAAATTTGGAATTTGAAATTTTGAAATTTGAAATTTGAAATTTTGAAATTTGAAATTTGAAATTTGAAATTTGAAATTTGAAATCTGAAATTTGAAATTTGAAATTTGAAATTTTAAATTTGAATTTTGAATTTTGAGAGGGGTGTGCCAATTAGGAAATTGACGAGAACCTCCCTCTGATACCAAATTGATGTAGGCCCGCTCTTTCGAGCGTTTTGGTGGCCGACAAATTAACGCGACGCTCTCAAATAATTCTCACGTTACACTTTAGCATTTAACGTCGCAGCAATTTAATTAATATTATTACTAAACAACAATTACGGAGGGTTCGCAAAGCCCTTCAAGATAGTTCCAAGGCAATAGGCCAAGGTCCTCTCAAGCGAAAAGAACCCACACGGTTCGATCGAGCGTGTTGTACCAAAAGAGAAACCACCGAAAACAAAAGATTCGGGCAAGGGTGGTTCTCTCCCAACAAAATACAAACGAGGGCCGCCACGCCTCACGAACTTAAACGAAAATACGATAAACAAGACAATGACTAAAATAAAATAAACCACGAAAAAATCAAGCGTTACACAAAATGCGCAATTTGCCAAAGCCACAAGATTTATCTAAGGAAGAGAAACACGTTAAGTAGAGATTTTCGTTACCCAACCGGATTGGATGAATCCGGTTACGCTCAACTAGAATCGTTCCTCAACGACACCACCAGAGATACGTTGGAGGGAGAGAAATTCGTCGCCTTCTTCGTGTCACGCTGTATTTGGAAAAGTCCCGGCAGAATCTTCTAAATATGGAAACAAATATCTCCAAATGAGGCAGGAGAGAGAAAAGGTGGTGGATTGAGAAATATTTAAGGAATGAAATATTTAGAGTATGGTAGGCTAAGAGCTTAATTTGGAAAGTGATATTTGGATTTAGGACGGGGATGAGGAAGGGGTCGGGCTTGTTGGTGTTGGTGGTTGGCGGCTAATATTTTGTGGTGGAGGGAGGGGCTCGGGTTGTTGGAGTTTGGTGGTGGCCGGTTTTGTGAGAGAGGAGGTGGCGGCTTGGAGGTTGGAGGAGGGGTCGGGTTTGTAAGGGAGTAGAGGAGAGGAAGAAGGAGGGAGGCCGAGATTGAGAGGGGAGGAGAGGTGGCCGGCGGCCAAAGAGGAAGAAGAAGGAGGAGGGCCGAAACTTGCCTTGGAGAGGAGGGGGATTTCAATTCTTGAAATTGGTTTTCTTTTCATTCATTCACTAAGCAATAAGGAAAAGATATATGCCTATATATAGGCTACACCACTCAATCTCCCTCCAATCAAACTTCAAAATTCAAAATTCAAAAATGAACATGTGATGGTTATATGCACCCATCATAGCTCATGAAATGAAATAATTAAAATGCTACGTGATGGTTATAAGCACCCATCTTACATTAACTTAAAATATGAAATAAAATGATAATTCAAAATAAAACAAATAATAAAATATATTATTACTCCATCATAATTTATTAATATTTATCATTAATAAATTATAAATGGGCTTGCGCTCCGGACGGCTATTGTGGCGACGCTCTTCATGGTCATGTGTCAGTGCTCCATCGCCGTCTTCAAGTAGTTGCGGGCCGTCGTCTCCATTCATATCTACCGGGTCACCATCATCGTCAGAGGGAGGATGCTCCTTGGCCACATGTCATGGGAAGTCGGCTCCATCACCTGGGATACGGGCGTGTCCAAAGGCGTGTCTGGCTCACGGCCTGTGACGCGGGCGTGTTACATGGTCGTGTCCTGTTCGGGATGCGACGGTTTCAACGTCGATTGGGGAACACGGCCTATGATATGGGTGTGTCCATGTTTGACACGGGCGTGTCCCAAGCCTTGTCGGAGGCCGTATCATATTCCGTGTTTACTGGATTACGGCGAGTCTGGAACACGTCCTATGATACAGGCGTGTCACAAGCTGTGTTCGGCCTAGGAAAGTAATTTTTAGGTGCGAATCGTGGTCGTTCGTTTCCTTCAAATGGGATCCAAGGGTCAAAATTGGTCCTTGCTGTTATAAGGCCGGGAATAGGGGTGAAACCCTCATTTTTCATAAGGCTTTCTCTTTCTAAAGTGTTAGAGAGAGGCGAGAGCAAGGAATAAGGAGAAGGAGAAATCTGGCTGCCGGTGGAGCTTCAGAGCCCCAAATCGCTAGCCAAGTCCAGATCCGTGGAGGCGAGGCCATTGCGGTGCTTTTCATCCGTCTAGTTTCTTCTCTTCTTTATGGCGCCAAAGCAAACTCCAAGGGTAACGATTCTCTTCTTGGACATGTGAAGTCCTCTTCCTTTTTGCATAGGAAACCCGCTCTCGCAAGTGTGCGGTGAGTGTGAGGTATTCCTTCGGGTGGACATGAATAGTCCCCGTAGTTCTGCATATAGAGTCCGACATCGAAGTACGGATATAGGCATGGTGTGTAAAGCCTACCCGGACAAGTTGGTCTGGATCGGTGATGTTTTCATTATGCTTGTAGTGTCGGAGAAGACTCCGTGTCGTTTGCTATTCAAGTTTTCTACGTGGTAGATTGCAATAGGGAGCCTTGGGGACTAACTCCAAGGTGCACCCGGAAAATTGGGCAGAAGCGTGATTCTGCCATCTTGGTGGCCTGGGAGCCAACTTGCACATAACTGGGTTATGTAAAATTTGTGTGATCGATTTGGGACTCGGGGAAGCTTGACTCGCGCCTATGGCTTTAATTGACGTGGCGGTGTGAGCAACGGGTTAGGTGGAGCCATACCCACTCTATGTGGTTCGGTTGAAGCGGCCTAAGGTACGTGGTACTTATCGTTGGCATATATGGAGGGTCTTAGGATTAGGCCAGAAAGACTATAATGCTCACGAGGTTTTCCGTCCTAAGGGCGGTGGTGAGACCGCGGATTTTATAGGGTTCACCGAGAATGTTCCCTGAGAGTACGGGGTGTGCGGCCGTGTGTTCCTACGCCAGTTGTGAAGTGTGCTAGATTGTGCTTTCACTATAATGTTTGTCTATGCTACTAAAATGCAGGGAAGGAGTACCGCCACCCTAAGTAAGGGTTGAGGTAGTTATAATTTGATCAGCTTTAGCCGACCGTTGCTTTTGTTTGCCACCGCTGCGGTGGAATGTTGTTTGCAGGTGCTGCGGAGCCTAGTGGCAAATAGCGGGCTGAAGCCCTTATTACTGAGCCGGCCCTTGAAGGCCAATGCGAACGTTTACTTTTATACTCATGTGTGACCGGCCTGCGTGCCGATGTTTGGAAGACACTTATTGTTCAAATTAAACTCTTGTAAGGCCATAAGGCCAAGTACTTTGTGTATTTATACACTCATTCCTACTTTGAGTTTTTAGTGGACATTCATGTTGTGGCTTGAGTTCTTTTCTTTACAACATTTAAAATGCTTCCGCTAGAATGTGCTCTGTGTAAGACATCTATTATTGGAAGGATGGTTTCATTTAGTAACCCTTCAGTCTGTCTGTGGTATATTGCGTCGGGCCCCGACCGGACCAACTACTATATGCCATGTGACGGATAGGGGTGTTACAATTTGGTATCAAACTACAGGTTTCAGACTTGCTTATTGGAATTCGTGGGCGAATTCTTTAAGGGGTGGTGAGCACATGTATGTGCGTCATCGTTATAACATAAAAAGAACCCATGAATGTCCATTTAAGAATGAAAATACAAATGTTTGAGGAACCTGCGTGTTCCTATAATTGCTTTTTGCAATTTTGTTCGGTCACTTAATGGTATTTTATACATCTATAGGTTACCAGGAGTGGTGCAGGGCCTTCAGAACACCCGCATTCTGAGGCAAGTAGCGTACCGAATGACATGCCTACAACCCCTCCTTCGACAGAAACTTTAAAACTAGTGGTTGAAGCAGTATTTGTAATGATAAATGCCCGGCCAGCAAGGCAGGTGCATCACCCAGCCCCTGCGGTGGAGCAAGAACCGCTTCAAGCGGCAGAACCTAGAAGGGTTGAACAAGTGGTGGTAGAGCTGTTGATACCTAGAAGAGCGATCGAAAAGCATCTCAAACATGTTATGGGCTTTAATCCTCCGGTGTTCTCGGGGACTAGAACCCCATCCCAAGCCGAGGATTGGCTCTCTTAATTAAAGAGAGTCTTGACGGCTACGAAAATGGAGGAGTGGTAGAATACCAACATAGCCACTTTCCTGTTGGTTGGAGAGGCGAGGTTGTGGTGGGAAGGTTTAAAGCTATATCGCTTGGGTGGAAGGCAACTCACAGACGTCTCGATGAAGGAATTTTCGAAACTATTCTTGGCAAGGTACCTTCTCTCGACTCAAAGGATCGCGATGGAGAATGAGTTCCAGAGGTTTATGCAAGGAGACAGTAGCTTGGATGAGTACCTCCACGAATTTACACGGTTGGGTCGTTATGCTAGCTCTACTTTGGCTGATGAGGAGCGTAAGACCAACCGGTTCTATGAAGGCTTGTGTGATGACCTAAGGCTACAACTCTCGGGGCCTATGACGCAGGGCTTCCTAACCCTGGTCAATACGGCCCGATCGATGGAGAAAGATATGAAGAGAGTACAAGCGAGGAAGGACTTAAGTATGAAGAAGTCGGAGTTCAAGGTGTTGACCTACTAAAATTCTGGGTTCCGTAAGTGGTATAAGATGGCTAGGACTTCGGGTTCAACCCCTTCTTTTAGTGCTTCTGCGGCAACTACAGGCTGAACCCCGGGCGCATGTTATAACTGTGGGAAGCCGGTACACTTTGCCCGAGATTGTTGGAACGGACGTTCAAAGTCCGAGCGGAAGCCTGGGGCAACCTATGAGGAGAAGGGCAAGGCGGTCGAGTTAACCACATCACACTATTCTCCAGCCCAGCCTAGAGTTTATAACCTTGGCCAGCAAGAGGCCATAAAGCAAGCTGACGTGATGACAGGTACGGCTTAAATTTATAGCAATTTAGCTTTAAATACTTGTTACCTTGAGCATGTTAGCTTATTATTGCTTGTGTTAGGGTTGTTTTGATTTTCGATAATTCGGCGAGAGCACTGTTCGATACGGGAGCTTCGTACTCCTTTTTGTCTGAAGGATTTGTATCACGCATCAGAGTACCTTATTCGATGGCAAAGGACAAATTGGATGTGTTGTTTCCTAATGGGTGTTCAATGCACGCGGATAGAGTTTGTTGCGTAAATATATGGATTGGGAGTCAAGAGTTCGACTTGCAAGCGTCACTACTGCCGTTAGTGGAGTTCGACGTGATATTTGGTATGTACTAGCTCTCGGAGTAGTGGGCATACATTGATCGTGAGATGACATTTGTGGGCTTGAAAGGGGCGAGCAAGACTTTGATGTCTGCTCTTCAGGTGGTTAAGGCAGTTCGTGCTAGTGCAGAGCTGTTTTTCACATTAGTGGAGGCTTCGAAGCCTAAGACTAGTTTGGACAGTATCCCAGTTGTATCCGAGTATCCTAACATGTTCCCTGACAATCTCCCTAGAGCCCCACCTCATCGAGAGATTGACTTCACTATTGAGCTAGTGCCAGGTGCCAAACCTGTGTCACGATCTCCGTATCAGTTAGCGCCTAAGGAGATGGCAGTACTGAAAGTTCAACTTCAAGAGCTGTTGGAACAGGGCTATGTGCGTCCAAGTTCATCTCCTTGGAGCGCACCGGTACTCTTTGTTAAGAAGGACGGAAGCTTGCGGCTCTGTATTGATTACAGAGAGCTGAATAAGTTAACGAAGAAGAATAAGTATCCGATCCCAAGGATTGATGATCTATTCGATCAGTTAGTTGGGTCATCGGTATACTCGAAATTGGATCTTAAGTCCGGATATTATCAGTTGAGGATAATAGAAAGTGACATCCCCAAGACAGCTTTCAGTACGCGGTATGGGCATTATGAGTTCACCGTCATGCCGTTTGGGCTGACTAATGCGTCATTCGTGTTTATGGATCTGATTAATAGAACATTCAGAGAGTACCTGGACCACTTCGTGATAGTCTTTATTGACTATATATTGGTGTACTCGCAGTGCGAGGAGGATCATTTCAAGCATATGCATTTGGTGTTGGAGATGTTGAGGATGAATCAACTATATGCCAAATTCTCCAAATGCGAGTTTTTGTTGTCCTCAGTAGCTTTCCTTGGTCATATAGTTAGTGGAGAGGGAATTACAGTGGATCCGACTAAGATAGTTGCTATACGGGAGTGGCCTGTATTGTCTACGGTAACGAAAGTCCGGAGTTTTCTGGGACTTGCCGGCTACTACAGGAGCTTCGTAGAGAACTTCTCACGGATAGCGTTACCCCTCACGACTTTGACGAGGAAAGATCAGAAGTTTGTTTGGACACCTGAGTGCGCACACGCTTTCGAAGAATTGAAAAGTAGGTTGACCACGACGCCTATTCTATGTTCGCCGAGTGAGACTGAAGGATTTGAGATTTACAGTGATGCTTAAGGCGGTGGTTTGGGTTGTGTTCTACTACAGCATGGGAGTGTAATAGCTTATGGATCGCGTCAGCTGAAGGTACAAAAGAGGAATTATCCGGTCCATGACATGGAGTTAGCGACCGTGATATTTGCCCTGAAACTGTGGAGGCACTACCTGTACAGTGTGAAAGTTGATATCTATACTGACCACAAGAGCCTGAAGTACATGTTGGATCAAAAGGACCTAAACATGCGACAGCGGAGGTGGATGGAGTTCCTAGGTGACTACACCTTCAAGACACACTATGTGTCTTGGAAAGGCAACGTGGTTGCTGATGCATTGAGTCGCAGGGCTCCCACGCAGGCCAACTGGTTTTCAATACATGATGAGCGTTTGATTCATGATTTGGAGGCTTTGGAGATCTCTTGTGTTGACAAGCAGACTAGTGTCAAAGTACAACTGAACTGGACAGATGTGCAGTATGACCTTGCTGATAGGATTCAGCAAGCTCTGGATGGGGATAACAACATGAAGCAGTTTATGGATGAGGCTTTAGATGGGTCAAATTCCTAATTTATTGTTAAGGATGGACTATTATGCAAGGACAGTCGTCTGTGCGTCCTATGTGTGGGTAAAATATGGGAGGAATTGATGTACGAGGCTCATCATATTAAGTACTCGATTCACCCGGGGAGCATAAAGATGTATAGAGATATGAAAAAGTTGTTCTGGTGGCCAGGACTTAAGAAGGACGTGACACTTTATGTGGCGAAGTGTCAAACGTGCGCCTCGGTGAAGGCGGAGTGCCAGAATCCCGGAGGTTTCTTAAAGTCCTTACCTATCCCAGAGTGGAAGTTCAATGATATTTCAATGGATTTTGTGCATGGGTTGCCAAGGTCGCAGAAGGGAAACGACGCCATTTGGGTGATCGTAGATCGATTGACAAAAGTGTCGCACTTCATTCCGAATAGGAAGGATGATTCGGTGGATAAGCTAGCAAAACTCTATGTAGATAACATTGTTCGACTATACGGTGTGCTTCGCAACATCGTGAGTGACCGAGATGGGCGCTTCATGTCCAATGACTGGAGGTTGGTGCAACAAATGTTGGGAACTAAGCTGAGATTCATCACGACCTTTCATCCGCAGACGGATGGTCAGATGGAGAGGTCAATAGGATGATGGAGGACATGGTTCAGATGTGCGTCTTGGATTTCGGGAAGTAGTGGGAAGATCACCTGTATATGATGGAGTTTTCTTATAACAATAGCTACCAAGCGAGTATTCAAATGGCACCCTTCGAGGCCCTTTAAGGTAGAAAATTTCACACGTCGTTGTCTTGGTTGGAGACGGGTGAGTAGAAGCTGTACAAACGACAAGAAGTGGAAGGCGCCACTTTGTTGGTACAAACAATACGAGAATGATTGTTGATCGTTCAAGACAGGCATGCCAAATACTATAATGCCAAGCATAGGAATGTTGAGTTCGCTGTTGGCGACTGGGTATATTTGAAGATTAAGCCGTTCAAGGGTGTTTCACGGGTATGACGCTTGAAGAAGCTGAGCCCGAGGTACCTTGGACCGTTTGAGATTCTAGAGAAAATTTGTGAAGTGGCTGATCGACTAAAGTTATCAGTGGAACTTAGTGGTCTATACGACATATTCCATATATCAGTGTTGCGGAAGGCGGTTCAATAGCCTTCACATGTGATTGTGGTCGATCAGGTACCGGTTGATAATGGGTTGACGACGAAGGTCAAGCCCGTTCGCATTGAGGACTTTGAAGTGATGCGACTTCATAACAAAGACCTAAGGATGGTCAAAGTCCGGAAGGACAACTGCGGTCATCAGGAGCATTCGTGGGAGCGAGAGCAGACCATGCTTGAGGAGTATCAGAGTTATTTCACTCAGGTACCGTTTAATTTTGTATATCTCTTCCATTCTGTAATTTCAGGATGAAATTCTTTAAGAGGGAGAGAATTATAATGCCCCAAAACTCCTTAAGGAATGGATAGCGTTATAAGTCCAATTTGGTGCCTGATTAGGTTCACACGGCCTGTGATACGGGCGTGTCCAGGGCCGTGTCATGCCTGAGGTCGACGAAATGTAGTCGGCGATCCTCAGAGTCAAGCCAGGTCGGGCACACATTCTGTGACATGGGTGTGTCAAGGACCGTGTCCTTCTCTGTGTTATGTCGGCTGTGTTGAGTGAGTTACACGGCCTGGGACACGGGCGTGTCCAATGGCGTGTCTGGCACATAGCCTATCACATGGGCGTGTCACATGGTCGTGTCTTGTTCGGGATGGGATGGTTTAACCGTCGATTGGAGCACACGGCCTATGATATAGGCGTGTCCATGTTTGACACGGGAGTGTCCCAAGCCACGTTAGAGGTCATGTCCTATTTTGTGTTTACTAGATTACGAAGAGTGTGGAACACGACCTATAACACGGGCATGTCACAAGCCTTGTTCGGCCCAGGAAAGTTATTTTTAGGTGCGAATCGTGGCCATTTGTTTCCTTCAAATGGGATCCAAGGGTCCAGATTGGTCCTTGCTGTTATAAGGCCGGGAATAGAGGGTTAAACCCTCATTTCTCATAAGGATTTCTCTTTCTAAAGTGTTAGAGAGAGGGGAGAGCAAGGAAGAAGGAGAAGGAGAAATCCGGCCGCCGGTGGAGCTTCGGAGCCCCAAATCTCAAGCCGAGTCCATATCCATGGAGGCGAGGCCGTTGCGGTGCTTTTCATCCGTCTAGTTTCTTCTCTTCTTCATGGCGCCAAAGCGAACTGCACGGGTAATGATTCTCTTCTTGGACATGTGAAGTCCTCTTCCTTTTTGCATAGGAAACCCACTCTCGCAAGTGTGTGGTAAGTGTGAGGTATTCCTTCGGGTGGACATGAATAGTTCCCATAGTTTTGCATATAGAGCCTGGAATCAAAGTACGGACATAAGCATTGTGTGTGAAGCCTACCCGGACAAGTTGGTCTAGATCGGTGATGTTTTCATTATGCTTGTAGTGCCAGAGAAGACTCCGTGTCGTTTGCTTTTTGGGTTTTCTATGCGGTAGATTGCAATAGGGAGCCTTGGGGACTAACTCCAAGGTGCACCCAGAAAACTGGGCAGAAGCGTGATTCTGCCATCTTGGTGGCCTGGTAGCCAACTTGCATATAGCTGGGTTATATAAAATTTGTGTGATCGATTTGGGACTCGGGGAAGCTTGACCCGCGCCTATGGCTTAAATTGACGTGGCGGTGTGAGAAACGGGTTAGGTGGAACCGTACCCGCTATATGTGGTTTGGTTAAAGCGACCTAAGGTACGTGGTACTTACCGTTGGCATATATGGAGGGTCTTAGGCTTAGGCCGGAAAGACTATAATGCTCATGAGGTTTGCCGTCCTAAGGGCCGTGGTGAGACCGCGAATTTCACCGGGTTCACCGAGAATGTGCCCTGAGAGCACGGGGTGTACAGTCGTGTGTGCCTACGCCTGTGGTGAAGTGTGCTAGATTGTGCTTTCACTATAATGTTTGGCTATGCTACTAAAATGTAGGGAAGGAGCACCGCCACCCCAAATAAGGGGTGAGTTCGTTATAATTTGGTCAGCTTTTGCTGACCGTTGCTTTTGTTTGCCACCGCTGCGGTGGAATGTTGGTTGCAGGTGCTGCAGAGCCTAGTGGCAAATAGCGGGCTAAAGCCCTTGTTGCTGAGCCGGCCCTAGAAGGCCAATGCAAACGTTTACTTTTATACTCATGTGTGACCGGCCTGCGTTTCGATGTTTTGAATACACTTATTGTTTAAAGTAAACTCTGGTATGGCCATAAGACCAAGTACTTTGTGTATTTGTATGCTCATCCCTACTTTGGGTTTTTAGTGGACATTCATATTGTGGCTTGGGTTCTTTTCTTTGCAACATTTAAAATGCTTCCGATAGAATGTGCTCTGTGTAGGACGTGTGTTATTGGATGGATGGTTTCATTTAGTAACCCTTCGGTCTGTTTGTGGTATATGGCGTCGGGCCCCGGCCGGACCTACTGTTATATTCTATGTGACGGATAAGGGTGTTACAAGATGAACCTATTGTCCAAACAAAGATGAAAGTGTGTGGATTCTTGAGAAAGCACATGGAACACAAGAAGTGGATGATGTTCAACATGATGGAGACTTTGGAGCACAGAATGCTGAAGGAAGATTGCCTCCAGTAATCAGGCATTTGAAGGATCATCCATGCCACTAGACCATTGGTGATGCACGTCAAGGTGTAGTGATAAGGAGCAGATGTCTCAACACAATAATATACTCCAGTTTCCTATCACAAGTAGAGCACAAAAAGTTTGAATAGGTAAACATGGATCAGTTTTGGATTGTAGCTATGCAAGAAGAACTGAACCTATTTAAGAGGTGTAAGGTCTGAAAGCTGGTTCCCAGACCACAAGGACATAATGACATTGGAACCAAGTGGATCTATAGAAATGAACTTGATGAAAATGACATTATAACCAAGAACAAAGCTAGACTCGTAGCTCAGGGGTATAGATAGGAAGAAGGTATTGACTTTGATCAAACCTTTGCCCATATAGCAAGCCTAGAAGCCATTAGACTATTCCTTGCACATGCTACATACAAGATTTCAGAGTCTACCAGATGGATGTGAAATAAGCCTTCCTGAATGGCGATTTGAAGGAAGAAGTCTATGTTGAACAACCTCCAGGTTTTGTTGTTCCTAACCAATCAAATTTTATTTAGAGACTGACCACCAGATCATTAGTGATGCAAGTCAAGGTGTCGTGATAAGGAGAAGATGTCTCGACACGGTAATGTACTATAATTTCTTGTCACAAGTAGAGCCCAAAAAGTTTGAAGAGGCAAACATGGATCAGTATTGGATTGTATTTATGCAAGAAGAACTGAAACAGTTTAAGAGGTATAAGGTCTGGAAGATGGTTCCCAGACCACAAGGACATAATGCCATTGAAACTAAGTGGATCTATAAAAATAAACTTGATGAAAATGATATTATAACAAAGAACAAAGCTAGACTGGTAGCTCAGGGGTACAGACAGGAAGAAGTTATTGACTTTGATCAAAACTTTTTCCCTATAGTAAGACTAGAAGTCATCAGAGTGTTCCTTGCATATGCTACATACCAAGGTTTTAGAGTCTACCAGATGGATGTGAAATTAGCCTTCCTGAATGGAGACTTGAAGGAAGAAGTCTATGTTGAACAACCTCCAGGTTTTGTTGTTCCTAACCAATCAAATTTTGTTTATAGACTTAAGAAAGATTTATATGGGTTAAAACAAGCTCCTAGAGCATGGTATGAAACCCTGTCTAGCTTCCTCATTGAGAACAAATTCTCAAGGAGGAAGATAGACAATATCCTATTTCTAATGGAATCAAAAGGCAAGATAATCCTAGTCCAGATATATGTTGATGACATAATCTTTGGATCTACTGATGACAACCTTTGCAAAAAGTTTGCCAAACTTATGCAAGGGAAGTTTGAAATGAGCAGTAGGGGTGAACTTAAGTTCTTCTTGGGTTTACAAGTAAGACAGACTGATAGTGGATTATCCATATCTCTGTCTAAGTTTACTAGGGAATTGATTAAGAAATTTGGGATGGAGAATGCCTCCACTATGAAAACTCCCATGGGGTCAAACAAGTCTTTAGACAAGGATGAGCCAGGGAAACCTGTTGATCAAACTTTGTATAGAGGAATAATTGGCTACCTTCTATACCTAACTGCTAGTAGGCCAAACATTATGTTTGCTATATGTGTCTGTGCTAGATATCAAGCATGCCCTAAAGTATCTCATTACTCTACTACTAAGAGAATTTTGAGATATCTAAAGGGCACACCAGATCTTGGCCTTTGGTACCCTAAGAATAGGGATTTTGAACTAATAGGCTTTTTAGATGCAGACTTTACAGGCTGCAAAGAAGACAGGAAAATCACATCATGCTCCTGTCAGTTTTTGGGAAAAAGTCTAGTGTCATGGAGCACCAAGAAACAAACAAGTGTTTCTATTTCTACTATAGAGTCAAAATACATAGTTGTAGGGAGCTGTTGTGCACAGTTGCCATGGATCCAACATCAACTTCAGGATTATAACATTCAACTAAGTAACAGCTCTTTATTTTGTGATTCTACTAGTGCAATCTCTATAGCTAGGAATGTTGTCTCACATACCAGGACTAAGCAAATAAAGATTAGATATCACTTTATAAGAGAGCATGTGGAATGTGAGGATATTATTATTCAGTTTGTTCCAACAGACAAGCAAGTGGCTGACGTTTTCACCAAGCCACTAGATGAAGCAAAGTTCAACACCTTCACGGTTGAGTTGAGTAGAATGAATATCAAAAAGGTTGATAGAAGTTGCTCTTGGTAAGGGGGAGCAAGTCCAACATTAGTTGGTTATCTGCAATCAAAAATGGGGAGAAGATAATCAAGATGGCAAACTTCTCCCTAACAATTCTACAGAAGTCAAAAAGGGGGAGAAGAAGCAACAAAGTCGGGGGAGCAGCAGGGGGAGCTGCCAAATGGTATGCAGGTTGTGTTCCTATACAAAGGGAAAAGGTGAACCATGTAGTAAAGTAGGGGGAGTAAGTGATGCTCACTACACTAGCAGAATAATGGGAGAGTGGTAACTCTTAAATATCTTATGTGATAAGTTGGTGTATTTTATTGCTGGATATGTTAGTGTATATCATTGACAAAGGTTTTTGAAGTGGTGTTTTGACTTCTTCAAATAGGGGGAGATTGTTGTGTCCATTGATCCCAATGTCCCAAATTTGAAAGAAGTCAAACAAGTCAATGGTATACATATACTTGTATTTAATGTATATTTAAGTTCATGCATGCATGTTATTCCTTATTACATAGATTAGACAGGTGGTCACCAGATAGGCATGTGGAGAGACAACAATTTAGTGTAAGTCCACACGCGTTGAGTAAAGCAAGCTCACTTAATGCCAGATGCCTTAAGGAAGGAAGCTGGAAAGAGAAATTCTACTAAGTCAACAGGCGTTGAGTGAAGCAACCTCACTTAATGCCAAAAGTCAAGGACAGATGATGGCAAAGGCAGAAAAGCAGCTAAGTCTACAGGCGTTGAGTGAAGCCAGTTCACTCAACACCATACAACTAAAAAGCGCTGAGACAGATGTGGACAGTCAAAGGCAAAGTTTCAGCAAGCAGGAAAATCAACTAAGGCAAAAAGAGTTGAGTGATGTCAACTCACTCAACGCCATGCAGCACATATCATCAAGTAAAGCTTCCACAGTCAAAGACCCAGAGTTTCTGGCAAAGAAAAATATATTAAGTCCAAAAGTATTGAGTGAAGCTTGGTCACTCAACGTCATGCAATGTCTATCAAAGCCACATCAAATCTGTCAAAGAAATCCGACTGCCCAAAAGCGTTGAGTGAAACTAGTTCACTCAACGCCATGCTGATTCAATCAAAGCCTTGGAAGAATGACAAAAAATTCTATCTAAGTATAATAATGTTGAGTGAAGCCAGTTCATTCAACGCCTAGTCAAATGTTGAGGCTGAATGAGAAAGCATTGAGTGTAGTCAACACACTCAACGCCTTCATGCAGAGCAAAATTATTATGACTCCAGAATCATTGAGTGAAGCCAGTTCACTCAACACTCTCAACGCCATAGTTACAGAAAGAGCTGAAAATTATTCTAAGTCCAAAATCGTTGAGTGAAGCCAGTTCACTCAATGCTCACAACACCAAGGATGCTAAAAGAGCTGATGATCAAGCTAAGGCAAAAATCTTTGAGTTAAGCTTATACACTCAATGCTCTCAACGCCTAGACAAGCTGAAGAATTGACTAAGTCCAGAATCGTTGAGTAAAGCCAGTTCACTTAACGCAGTCAACGCCTGTAGTGATTTTGTGAAATTGGCTTAAGTCCATAATTGATGACGTCAACATAGTCAGCAAAAGTCAACAAAATTTAGAATGATCATGGAAGAGATGCAACTCATCACTAATTTTGCCGTCAGTCTCATTATGTAAAACTAAGGAAATAATCAGCCGTTAAAGTAGTGACACGTGCCAATCTACTCGCTAGATGACAAAGTTATAAATAAAAGATGAGATCTGGATCGAAATAAGTTTTTGAGGGATCAATTCATTACGAAAAAGTTCTACGGGACTTCGTCTACTTCCCCTGCCATAGTTGTAGAGACAAGAAGATCATATCGACGATTCTGAAGGGTTTCTGAGTTAGCTTCGACGATCAACATCTGCTTAAGCAAGATCAGAGGATTTCTCTGAGGAAGAAGAATCAGTCTAGGTTAGCCCTTAGTTGAAATTGCTTCAAGATCCAAGCTGAGATGAATTTGAAGATCAATCTCTAGATCTGTGAAAAAGAGGTAGAGCAGTCTGTGTTCTGGAAAATTGGTTAGCTAAATGAAGATTGTTCTTCTCTCTCCTTAATCAACATAATCAGAATCAAGGTTCTGAGTTACTTCTAGCACAAGTAACAGATTCTTGAAAATTGTTATTCTTATTACTGTGAAGAAGATAGGGCTGAGATTCTCTCATCTTAGGAAGTAATTGACTCAGAGATTAATTACTCTCGATTCAAATCAACATTACTATTCACTTTTTTTAGGATCTGTTTAAGATTTGTGTTATAAGCCTAAATTATAAAGGCTGAGTGGTAGGATCTAGTCTTGGATCCATGTGATAGGGCTGTTTTCTCAGCATGTGTTTTAGGGCATTTGTGCCTGTGGTAGGAAGTAATTGACACATGACCTTACTCTAATATTTCGTCTATGTCCAGAATCGTTGAGTGAAGCCAGTTCACTCAACGCTCTTAACTCCATTGTTGTAGAAAGTGCTGAAAATTATTCTAAGTCCAGAATTATTGAGTGAAGCCAGTTCACTCAACGCTCTCAATGCCAAGGATGCAGAAAGTGCTGAAGATCAAGATATGGGAAAATGCATTGAGTGAAGCTTATACACTTAACGCTCTCAATGCCTAGATAAGCTGAAGAAATAACTAAGTCCAGAATCATTGAGTAAAGCCAGTTCACTCAACGCACTGAATGCCTGGAGTGATTTTGTGAAATTGGCTAAGTCCATAACTGCTGACGTAAACAAAGTCAACAAAATTCAAAATGATCATGAAAGAGCTGCAACTCATAACTAACGTCGCTGTCAGTCTCATTCTATAAAACTAAGGAAATAATTAGCTGTTAAAGCAGTGACTCGTGTCAATCAACTCGCTAGATGATGAGATTATAAATAGAAGATGAGATTTGGATCGAAAGAAGTTTCTGAGGGATCAATTCATTACGAAAAAGTTGGGCGGGACTTCGTCTTCTTCCCCCACCATTATTACATAGACAAGAAAATCATATCAATGATTCTGAAGGGTTTCTGAGTTAGCTGCGTTGATCAACATCTGCTACAATAAGATCATAGGATTTCTCTGAGGAAGAAAAATTAGTCTAGGTTAGCCCTAGCTGAAATTGCTTCAAGATCCAAGGCGAGATAAATTTGAAGATCAATCTTTGGATCTGTGAAGAAGAGGTAGAGCAGTCTGTGTTCTGGAAAACAGGTTAGCTGATTGAAGATCATTCTTCTCTCTTCTTCATCAGCAGAATCTGAATCAAGGTTCTGAGTTACTTCTAGCACAAGCAGCAGATTCTTGAAGATTGTTATTCTTGTTGGTGTGAAGAAGATAGGGCTGAGATTCTCTCAGCTCAGGAAGCAATTGACTCAGAGATTAATTACTCTCGAGTCAAATTAACATTACTATTCAATTTCTGTAGGATCTGTTTACGATCTGTGTTGTAAGCCTAAATTATAAAGGCTGAGTGGTAGGATCCAGTCTTGGATCTGTGTGATAGGGCTGTTTTCTTAACCTGTGTTATAGGGCATTTGTGCCTGTGGTAGGTGATCAAGTGATTACTGAGTGGTTGGGCTGTGTGCCTATGTTGTAAGTCTCGATGGAGACTGAGTGATCTTGTGGGATCATGTTGTAATCTCTGAGAAGCCAAGTTAGTGGAGAAGTGCCTTGTCTAACATTCTGTTAGAAATGTAGGAGGGACAGTAGATGTACCCATACACTGGGGAACCACTATAAAAATCTGGTGTGGTGTGTGTGAATTTCTTGAAAGCTAAATTAATCACTCACAACAAAGCCTAACTCAGTTAAAGGCTTAAAGAACTCAAAAGAGAATCATAAAGATCTTAATAACCTATTCACCCCCTCTAGGTGATTAGCTACCCTTTAATTCAAAGACTTTCAATCTCGCCTTAACAAAATAAGGTCATGTGTCACAACCCGCATTTTCACTAGAGTAAGGGAAAATGCGTGTCATGATGTCACACCCGCAGGGGATAACTGCAGACGCTCAGGCAACACTTCGACTCAATACTGAAAATATGATTTAAATGTTTTTATTGAAGAAGTTTATTTTAGGTTAGACCATTAGCCGTATCCTTCGGCTTAGTGGCTCACAAGTCCACCAAAAGAAAAGTAGTTAAACGCAGCGGAAAATACTATAGTAAATAGGTTAGACATCCTACACGAGTCTAACATCCCAAAAAAAACTCAAGGCATGCATTACACTAAATTTATAATAATGATATTGAAGTAGTTTGTACGGTATTTAAATATAGTGATTTAGAGTTTTAAAACATGATGTTCATGATATAGTAATAATAGTTTGTTTTATAATTGAAAATACCTATATGCATCCTAACATAAATCCTTCCAAGAGATCAAGAACTACTAACACAAAAGTAGGCACTAGCAACTAGCCAAATATCCAAGAATGACCTTAAACAATCGGTGGGCATCAAACACCTGACACGAACCCACTAAAATTTCTCAAGTCCGAAGCATACTACAAAAGAACAAAAGCTATCTCGCAACCTCGAGGAACCATCAGCAAACCTAGCAACAAAACTAATCAGCTGCACCACCGGCTACAACCTTATACCTGAGGGATTCAAAAGAAGAATACCTCAGCAAGCAAAAAAATACAAGGTGCAAAAGAATAGGTAAGCAAGTGAGTAAGCCAAACAAAGGAGGGTGTACCAAACCCAACCCAAGGAAGAAGAATGCTAAAAAAACAACAACAATTAGCCAAATAGAATAAGTAGAGAAAGGTTAGCCAAATAATAACCTCTAAATTAAAAAGAATGCATCAAGTGCAAAGGTTAACAAGTCTGAGCATAATTAGAATAATTTAGCAAACTGTGGCATAAACTACAAGAAACCAACTAAGCAAAATACGGCTCGGAAGAGGGTGGATCATCAACACGTGTTATGACTGCGTTGCAGGACGGAGAGGGCGACGAACTCAAGCTCCCTAAGCCCAACTTCGGATCCTCAACCATCTAGCAATCAGTACAATAGTCCACAAACATGGCCAAACCGGGCCAACCAGAACCCAACAGTCCAGGAAAGGAGAAACTAAGCATACCCCCAGATGATCCACAGAAAGAAGTACCTCCCGGTCAGGTGGTATGCTAACCCCAACCAACACTCATATCCCCAACATCACCATCTCAAAATTGGCACAACACCTAAGTATTACAATACTAAATTGAAGACCACGACCTATAATCGACCTAAACTAAGCGCAACGCATCCTACGCTCAACGACGTCGAAAAATTTACCCTAAGCGTAAGCCTAAAAAGATTTAACATCTTATACTTTAAAAGAAACAGGAACATTAATATAAGATGAAAGTCTTACCATAAGAACTTAAGGAAAAGGAGAGGAAAGGAGCCACTTGCCTTGGCTTTACCAGAGAAAGCCTCCAAATCACACCTCGTCGCAGATCGGGACTAAGGGAGACGAGAGAAGTCGAAATCTGAACAAGAGTGGACGAAATTGAAGTTAGAGCCAAAAAACCCTAACGAGAAATCTCAAGAAATGGGAAAAAATTACCACGGTGGCGTAGATCTCGCCGAGAGCTTTTCAAATCTATGCTCGAATGAAGATTTCGAGCACCAGAGCTCCGTCGGCGGCGACCGAAAGGTTCACGAAAACTCAAGCTCCGCCATCACCGTCCTCATGTTTCTTCAGTTCTGGTTCAGTTCAATGAAAAGGAATAAGAAGAAGAAGTACTAAAGAAAGAGCGGGGCCGGTTCTATTTCTAAGTATACGTATATATATATATATATAGGTATTCATAAAAAGTTGTCTAAAAACGGACTATTTACGAGCGGGTGCGCGGAAAACGAACGTAGAGGTTGAAGATGGCTTCAAATAGAAAAGTGGTCAACATGAAAGTTGTAGATATGGTCGAGATGAACAAATTTCATGTTAAACCATTTTTTGATACGAATCCATTTTGACCCTCAAAACAGCGCCCGAACACAGACAGGAACGGACTACTCGAGTGGCAGCATGAACCACTCGAGTTCCAACATGTACAACTCGAGTAGCAGCATATTACTCGAGTTCCAGCATGTACTACTCGATTAGCAGCATATTTTATTCGAGTAGAAACTCATCACTCGAGTTCCAGCATTTATTACTCGAGTAGTAGCATATTTTACTCGAGTAGCAGCTTATCACTCGAGTTCCAGCAGAAAAAACAAAAATAGTTGTTCAAGATGGCTTAAAATCGAAAAGTGGTCAACATAAAAGTTGCAGATCTCATCGAGACGAACAAATTTAATGTTAACCAATTTTTGATACAATGCTGTTTTGACCCTGAAAACGGCGCCCGAATGCAGATAGAAACGGACAACTCGAGTGGCAGCATTAACCACTCGAGTTCCAACATGTACTACTAGAGTAGCAGCATATTACTC
Source organism: Platanthera zijinensis (assembly GCA_039513925.1). Taxonomy (NCBI): domain Eukaryota; kingdom Viridiplantae; phylum Streptophyta; class Magnoliopsida; order Asparagales; family Orchidaceae; genus Platanthera; species Platanthera zijinensis. The sequence goes on from CM077081.1 coordinate 113,526,477, forward strand.
GAGTTCCAGCATGTACTACTCGAGTAGCAGCATATTTTACTCGAGTAGCAACACATCACTCGAGTTCTAGCATGTATTACTCGAGTAGTAGCATATTTTACTCGAGTAGCAGCTCATCATTCGAGTTCCAGCAGAAAAAACAAAAATAGGGGTTCGAGATGGCTTCGAATCGAAAAGTGGTCAAATGAAAGTTGTAGATCTCATCGAGACGAACAAATTTCATGTTAACCATTTTTTGATACAATGCCATTTTGACCCTGAAAATGGCGCCAGTGCGAAATCTGAAACGGGCTATTCGAGAAGAACCATAGCTACTCGAGAAGACTCAGAACGGAAGCCCAAACGCGCGCCGAATTAAACGAAACTCGCACCAAAGGCATATACTGATGCTACGAATTTAATGGCAAAGTCAAGACCAAAATTCGACGCGCCAATCTCGAGTTATACCCTCCTAAAGTCTATGATAAAAGTAAATGACACAAAACTACAAACGCGCGCCGAGGCTCCAAAAATGTTCGGGTCGTGACGAAACTTGACGAGCATGTCCAAAATCACAAAACTTAACTTGCCAACTAGAAAACATTCAGTTTCGACGAAAATTCCAAAATCTTGTCAATCAGACCTAACGGACGTGAAAAATGCACTAACGGTGCAGCGCCGACAACATGAAGTAAAAAGGGGGTAACGCCCTGACGTCATAAATATAACAATAATAAATCAAATAAAATCATCGAAAAATCGGGGGCATTACAGTCACTCCCCCTAAAAAGAAGTTTCATCCCGAAACTTAATACAACACCAAAACAAAACCAAAACGATAGAATGAAACATCGCAAAAACAAGGAGACTTACCAAAACTAAGGGAAGAGATGTGGATGAGATTTCCTCATCGCCGACTCCAATTCCCACGTCACGCTCTCGACGTCTTGATTTCTCCAAAGAACCTTGACCATGGGGATTGGATTTCTCCGCAGCACTCGATCCTGAGACTCCAAAATACGAACATGCACCTCTACAAAAGAAAAGTTTGGCTCTAACTGGGGCACAACATCGAGAATCTGCCTGTCGCTCAACACACACTTCCGCAGCTGACTCACATGGAAAATATCATACACTCCGGCAAAATTTGCCAGTAGGTCCAGCCTATAAGCTGAAACACCAATCCGCTCAACAATTCTAAAGGGTCCCACATATCTTGGGTCCAACTTATGGTTCTTACCAAATCGCTTCACACCAGACATCGGGGAAACTTTTAGGAAAACCATATCCTCGACGGCAAACTCCAAATCGTTCCTTCACCGATTGGCATACTTTTCATAGCTCTCATGGGTTACCCGAAGCTTCTATCGGATGAGCCTAAATGAAATTTCCATCTCTTTAAGGGATTTTTGACGTAGCAACGGTCTCTCACCAAACTCAGCCCAAAATAAAGGAGTCCTGCAATGTCTCCCATATAAAGCTTCAAATGGAGTCATTTGCAAGCTCTCCTGGTAGCTATTATTATAGGAAAACTCCATTAGCCTCAGAAGCTCATCCCACACTCCACCATGGTCCAAAATATAACATCTAATCATGTCCTCCACGATCTGATTTACTCTTTCTATTTGTCCATTTGTCTACGGATGGTAGGCGGTGGAATACCTCAAGTCGAAACCCAACTTCTCTTGCAAGATCTTCCAGAAATGGGACTAAACTTGCCTTCATGCCTTCCATGATCGGCCTTAACTCGCTTACAGGTGAAACATTCAGATACAAACCTTGCTATATCACCCTTCATACCCATCCACCAAGCAATCTGTTTCAGATCCTGGTACATCTTGGTCGAGCCAGGGTGGTAGGCCACATAAGAACCATGTGCCTTCTTGAACAACTGATACCTAATATCCTTAACAGCGGGAATGCAAAGCCTACCACAGTATCTCAGGATTCCCATATCATAAATAGAAAACTCTGGCAACTCACCCTTCGCAGATCTACTATAAAGATGCAACAGATCCAGATCCTCCTTTTGATGCAATCTAGTAAGCGTAATCCATGAAGGCCCTAACACTTCTAATTCACTAGTCGAGCTGCCACTTCCCACTGAAATTCCCATCAGTAGAAATTCTTCCACCAGTGAATCCATCGAAGGGTTAAAAATTTTAGCTGTCTTACTGCTCATGGCATCGGCTACCACGTTAGCTTTGCCCGAGTGATACTGGATCTCAACATCATAGTCTGCCACATACTCAAGCCATCTACGCTGGTGCAAATTCAGTTCCTTCTGCGTGAGGAAGTATTTCAAACTTTTATGATCAGTATAAATCTTGCATATAGCGCCATACAACAGATGTCTCCACAACTTGAGGGCATAGATCACTGCTGCAAATTCAAGGTCATGCGTAGGGTAATTCCGTTCATGAACCTTTAGCTGCCTAGACCCATACGCAATAACCTTTCCCTCCTACATCAACACGCATCCGAGACCAACATGTGATGCATCCACATACACAGCATACTCCAGTCCTTCAGTAGGTAGGGTCAAAACTGGTGCAGTGCATAATCTCCTCTTCAGCTCCTGGAATGACTCTTCACACTTATCACTCCAAATAAAGGTTGCATGCTTCTGCGTCAACTTGTCAAAGGCGCAGATAATGTAGGGAATCCCTCCACAAACCTTCTATAGTAGCCTTCCTGCCCTAGACAACTTCTTATTTTCTTGGGAGTGGTAGGTCTACTCCAATCCATCACTGCAGCTATCTTCTTCGGATCAGCCGTTATCCCATCTTTATTCACCACATGGCCCAATAATGAGACTTTAGGTAGCCAAAACTCGCACTTGCTCAACTTAGCATACAACTTATGCTCTCTAAAAGTTGACAAAACCAATCGCAAGTGTTGCGCATGCTCTTCAACATTACGGGAGTAGACTAGAAAATCATCTATGAACACGATGACAAAATGATCCAGGAAGTTCTTGAATACTCTGTTCATCAAATCCTTGAATGCGGAGGGTGCATTAGTCAATCCAAAAGACATTACTAAGAACTCGAAATGTCCATGTCGTGAATGAAAAACAGTTCGTGGAATGTCTGCATCACAAATGCTCAACTGATGATTATCCGAACGCAGGTCAATCTTGGAAAATACAGAGCTAACACGCAACTGGTCAAACAGATCATCGATTCTCGGCAAGGGATATATGTTCATGATGGTCACTTTACTCAATTTCCTGTAATTTATACACAGCCTCATTGATCCATCTTTCTTTACAAACAGAACGGGAGTACCCCACGGTGACGAACTTGGCCTAATGAAACTGTTCTGCAACAGCTCGTCTTACTAGGTACGCAGCTCTCCCAACTCACGCGGAGCCATACGGTACGGAGCCTTAGCGATAGGACGGGTATCCGATTCTAAACCTATGACAAACTCAACATCTTTCTCAGGCGGAAGACCAGGAAGATTATCAGGAAACACGTCAGGAAACTCACGCACTACAATAATATCCTCCACTAGCGGCAAACTAACAACGGTCGCCAACACTAAAACCAAACAGGCAATGAATCCTGAATTCAAAAGCTTTCGAGCACTGACCGCAGAAAAGATCGGAGAATGTTGGCGCAAATAACCATAAACGCTCCTGCGTTGACCGTCATCCATCTTGAAGTCGAAGCGCTTGACTTTGCATTGGATTACTGCATCATACATAGATAGTCAATCCATGCCCAGGATTACATCAAAATCTTCCAAGTATAAAACTTTTAGATCCGCAACCGCGAGAAAATCTCACAACTTGATTGGACAACCCTGAATTCCCTAATCTGACACCACAGAATCACCTGAGGGGAACTTGACACAGAACGGGTCGCCAACACGATTGATGGTTAAATGGTGACGCTCTACAAAAGATCTAGCCACGAATGAGTGGGTAGCACCAGAATCGAAAAGGACACGCGCCCAGCGATTACTTACCTTAAACTTTACTATAAGAGTAAATATACGACTAAGGGTAAAGAACATTGACATTGAGATCATACCTAGAAAATAAAACTAGGTTAGAATCTAACCTGAAATAACTTGGGTCGATGTCTGAGCTTCATCCACGGTCACCACATTCAACTTGCCCTTCCCTTTATCCATAAGTTGCGGTGGCGGCAAGGCCTGAAGTGGCACTGCCTGCAATGGGAACTGAGCCTGCGGGCAACGGGTATTGACATGCCCCTTCCGCCCATATAGGTAACATGTCTTATCCTTCCAACAATGGGCTGCATCATGCCCCGTCTTGTTGCAACTAGAACAAACTGATCTCTCTATAGGAGCGCCCTGAATCGCGTGCACCTGCTCTTGCTTCTAAGCTCCCATCCTCTGGTCACATCTCTCGAACGGGTGGCCTGCCCGACCATAGAAACTCCACACTTCCTTGCCTCTTTTATTCTTAATAGTCCAAGATTCCTGTGATTCCTTACCTTCAACAGACTTCCTCTTATCCTTCCTCATGTGCTTACCTCTGACCTTAGCATTGTCAATGGATTCCACCTTCAGAGCAGCCTCTACCAACTCAGAATAAGTTCCGGATCCGTAGGCACTGGTAAGCTGCTCGATGTCATTCCGAAGAACACCCAGAAATTGCTTGACTCAGTTGGATTCTAAAGATACCAAGTCAGGAGAAAAGCGGCTCATCTTACTGAACTCTACCTCGTATTCACTAAAGGTAAGCTGCCTTTGCTTTAGGTGGAGGAAATCATTCATCAACCGATCTCTTTCAACAGACAGTAGGAACTTCTTCAACATCAACTCCTTGAAGGACTCCCACGAGCATCCATCCTTCAAGCTTTCTTTCTCCCTCAACTACCAACTCTTGGCCATGCCCTTGAGTTGATAAACGACAACCATCACTATCTGGTCCTCAGAGATACCAGAGTAGGTGAACATCTCCTCGATGGAAATCATCCAGTCATCTAATGCCATAAAATCTGCCTTGCCATCATACGTAGGGGGTCCTAACCTTTGAAAGTGTGAAATGAAAGTCATCTCTGGTGGAAACATCGCTGGGGGCACCAGAGGAGCGGGGGGAACCAGAACAGCTAGATACACGATGGGCTCTTGCGCTCTCTGCAACTGACTCGCCAAGACTGACAACAATGATTGAATCTGCGACTGCATCTCCAGCATCTTCCTAGACAAGTCCTCATATCTCTACCGCAGTCCTTCTATTACATCCTCACTCTGGGCACCAGAATACTCTACCTCCAACTGGGGAGTACCCCTCATCATCGGACGCTTTGGCGGCATTCTAAACGAACAATAAACGATCTATCAGCAGTAAGTGTAACCGCTAGAACTACAACTTAGTTCAGATATACAAAACTTATATACTTTCTCATGCTACTAGCTTGCTCTGGGATTTTATAAATGATGTCATGTCCTACTTAGGGCAAAACACCCTCATCCTTAAGACTTTGGTGCCTATGATATGAGTGCATGAATGATTACATTTTTATTTCAAATCATGTGTGTACATATGTCATAATGTAGATCTTTAACTTGACATGTGTGCTTATGAAATGATATGTTATGCATGCTATGACATGCATTCTAAAAAGGCCTTAATGTATGTATGAGCCGAGTACACATACAATGTTATGCATCCCATACTACATAATATTGTAAGTAACAAAAAGGTAAAACGTGCTAATGGGCATCCATATGATGGTGGTTATGCATCCCATACTACATAGCCGTCACATGTCACCACCTATGGTGGATCCATATACAAACAAATATTATGCATCCCATACTATATAAAATGTCTCGTATACTTCTTCTTTTATGCTATGAGTGTAGTGTTCATTCTTCCATCAAGATAAACTGATGACATATCAGTGTGTGTATGCAATGAATGACACGACGAGAGTTTTGCTTAAGGGAGAGTTGTTCGACTAACTTTCTAAACCAACTGCCCCTCTTGCAAAACCAATCTCCCTCTAATACTAACTATCATAACTCACATTTTCACCACAATGACGAAATATCAGAGTAAGAGAAAATGTGCGTCATGATGCCACGCTAGCAGGGGATAACTACAGACGCTCATGAAACACTTCAACTCAATACTGAAAATATGATTTAAATGTTTTTATTGAAGAAGTTTATTTTAGGTTAGACCATTAGCCGTATCCCTCGGCTTAGTGGCTCACGAGTCCACCAGAAGAAAAGTAGTTAAACGCAGCGAAAAATACTATAGTAAATAGGTTAGACATCCTTCACAAGTCTAACATCCCAAAAAAAAAACTCAAGGCATGAATTACACTAAATTTATAATAATGATATCGAAGTAGTTTGTACGGTATTTAAATATAGTGATTTAGAGTTTTAAAACATCATGTGCATGATATAGTAATAATAGTTTGTTTTATAATTGAAAATACCTATATGCATCCTAGCATAAATCCTTCCCAGAGAGAAAGAACTACTAACACAAAAGTAGGCACTAGTAACTAGCCAAATATCCAAGAATGACCTTAAACAATCGGTGGGCATCGAACACCTGAAACGAACCCACTAAAATTTCTCAAGTCTGAAGCATACTACAAAAGAACAAAAGCTACCTCGCAACCTCGAGGCACCATCAACAAACCCAACAATAAAACTAATCAGCTGCACCACCAGCTAAAACCCTAAACCTGAGGCATTCAAAAGAAGAACACCTCAGCAAGCAAAAAAAATACAAGGCGCAAAAGAATAGGTAAGCAAGTGAGTAAGCCAAACAAAGGAGGGTGTACCAAACCCAACCCAAGGAAGAAAAATGCTAAAAAAACAACAATAATTAGCCAAATAGAATTAGTAGAGAAAGGTTAGCCAATATAATAACCTCTAAATTAAAAAGAATTCACCAAATGCGAAGGTGAATAATTCTGAGCATAATCAACAAAATTTAGCAAACTGTGGCATATACCACAAGAATCCAACTAAGCAAAATACGGCTCGGAAGAGGGTGGATCATTAACACGTGGTATGACTGCGTTGCATGCCGGAGAGGGCGATGACCTCAAGCGCCCTAAGCCCAACTCTGGATATTCAACCGTCTCACAATCGGTACTGTGGTCCACAAACATGGCCAAATCGGGCCAACCAGAACCCAACAGTCCAGGAAAGGAGAAACTAAGAATACCCCCACTGTGATGATCCACAGAAAGAAGGGCCTCCCGGTTGGGTGGTATGGTAACCACAACCAACATTCATATCCCTTACATCATCATCTCAAAATCGTCATAACACCTAAGTATTACAACACTAAATCGAAGACCGCGACCTATAATCGACCTAAACTAAGCGCAACGCATCCTACGCTCAACATCGTCGAAAAATTTACCCTAAGCGTAAGCCTAAAAAGATTTAACATTTTACACTCTAAAAGAAACAGGAACATTAATATAAGATTAAATTCTTACCATAAGAACTTAGGAAAAGGAGAGTAAATGAGCCACTTGCCTTGGCTTTACAAGAGAAATCCTCCAAATCACACCTCGTCGCAGATCGGGACAAAGGGAGACGAGAGAAGTCGAAATCTGAACAAGAGTGGATGAAATAGAAGTTAGGGCCAAAAAACCCTAACGAGAAATCTCAAGAAATGGGGAAAAAATTACTATGGTGGCATAGATCTCGCCGAGAGATTTTCAAATCTATGCTCGAATGAAGATTTCGAGCACTGGAGCTCCGTCGGTGGCGACTAGAAGGTTCACGAAAACTCACGCTCTGCCATCACCGTCCTCATGTTTCATCAGTTTTGGTTCGGTTCAATGAAGAGGAAGAAGAAGAAGAAGTCCTAAAGAAAGAGTGGGGCCGGTTCTAAGTCTAAGTATACGTATATATATAGGTATTCATAAAAAGTTTTGTCTAAAAACAGACTATTTACGAGCGGGTGTGCGGAAAACGAAAATAGAGATTGAAGATTGCTTCAAATATAAAAGTGGTCAACATTAAAGTTGTAGATCTCGTCGATACGAACAAATTTCATGTTAACTATTATTTGATACAACACCGTTTTGACCCTCAAAACGGCGCCCAAACGCAGACAGGAATGGACTACTCGAGTGACAGCATGAACTACTCGAGTTCCAACATGTACTACACGAGTAGCAGCATATTACTTGAGTTCCAGCATGTACTACTCGAGTAACAACATATTTTACTCGAGTAGCAACTCATCACTCGAGTTCCAACATGTATTACTCGAGTAGTAGCATATTTTACTCGAGTAGCAACTCATCACTCGAGTTATAGCATAAAATACAAAAATTGGGGTTTCAGATGGCCTCAAATCGAACAGTGGTGAGCATGAAAGTTGTAGATCTCGTCGAGAAGAACAAATTTGATGTTAATCATTTTTTGATAAGACGCCGTTTAGACCCTCAAAACTGCGTCCGAACGCAGACAGGAACGGACTACTCGAGTGACAGCATGAACCACTCGAGTTCCAACATGTACTACTCAAGTAGCAGCATATTACTCGAGTTCTAGCATGTACTACTCGAGTAGTAGAATATTTTACTCGAGTAGCAACTCATCACTCGAGTTCCAGCATGTATTACTCGAGTAGTAGCATATTTTACTCGAGTAGCAGCTTATCACTTGAGTTCCAGCAGAAAAAAACGAAAATAGAGGTTTGAGATGACTTCGAATCGAAAAGTGATCAACATTAAAGTTGTAGATCTCGTCGAGACAAACAAAATTCATGTTAACTAATTTTTGATACAACACCGTTTTGACCCTCAAAACGGAGCCCGTGCGAAATATGAAACGGGCTATTCGAGAAGAACCATAGCTACTCGAGAAGTCTCAGAACGGAATCCCAAACGCGCGCCGAATTAAACGAAACTCGCACTGAATGCGAACACTGATGCTACAAATTTAACGGCGAAGTCAAAACAAAAATCCGGCATGCCAATCTCGATTTATACCCTCCTAAAGTCTATGACAAAAGTAAATGTCACAAAACTACAAACGCGCGCCGAGGCTCCAAAAATGCTCGGGTCGCGACGAAACTTGAAGAGCAAGTCCAAAATTACAAAACTTAACTTACCAACTAGAAAACATTTAGTTTTGACGAAAATCCCAAAATCTGGTCAATCAGACCTAACGGACGCGAAAAATGCACTAACGGTGCAGCGCCGACAACATGAAGTAAAAAGGGGGTAACACCCTGACGTCATAAATATAACGATAATAAATCAAAAAAAATCATCGAAAAATCGGGGGCATTACATCATGGGGCCCGCTTGTCTAAGTGGTTATTATGGCAGAAGCCAAAGTCCATTACATTGATGTTGAGGGGAGATACAAGGGCGCAAGTCTGGTCATGGGGACTATAAAGTAAGGAATGAAAATAAAAAAAGGAATGAAATTGCATTAAAAAAACTTATAAGAAAAATAGGGATAAGAAAGGGTTCCTCCCTAGACCTTTTTTCTTTAACAACTTTTAGCTAGACATTAAAGGTTAGTTAAAAGTATATCTAAATTTAAAGTGCATAGACAACTCCCTAAATTCACGTTGTTGTGAATATGCCAATACCCGGTGCCTAACGTCTCCTTCACTAAATTCTTGATTCTTTTGTTGTCTGTTTGCTTGAAAATTTGAATTCAAATTACCTATACATACCTGAGGTAATTAGGATTACTGGAGATGAGCGACAAATGGATCAGTGAAGATGTTTAATCGCAATGGTTCATCAACTTCATGAAAATTGTTAGGTGTAAAAGAATATAAAAAAGAAGCGAGTCAAAAAAAATTACAAAATGAGGAGTTTCTTGTGAAAATAATTATTAAGCATCGGTTGGTCATTTTCAAAAATAAAAATATTATCCAATCATTCTAACGAAATATCAAGTGAAACAAACTCATGGGACAAAATTTTCATGAATTCTAATTTCATTTAAAAAAAACTGGGTTTGTTTGAAAATTCAGGAAAAATAGGAGTTGATTCAGGTATAATATGAAAAGAAACAAGTACTTTTTCTATTTCGATCGGTGTACCCACAACATTAATAAATTTTTGGTAAAATAATATTTCTTGATCTTCAGGATAAGATACTATGGGGGTACACGAAGAGTAATGTTAATTCATAGATAAATTACACAAAAATTTAGAAATAAAACTAGAAGTAAAATTGCTCTCACCTATATGTTGGGGGTCAAAATCTAATTGATGTTGTGGGAGCTCCCCAATTAGATGAGAAGTTTTGTGGCTCTAAGGCGGAGAATTGAAAATTTGGATCAAGAATAATTCACATCAGAGTTAGAAGAAAATTAATTAAAATCAGGAAAATTTATTTCATTAAAATTAGAAAATTAATTTTCATTAGAATTAGAAAATTTATTTTCATAATAGTTTTTTGAGAATAAGAATAATTATGACATTCCTCACTTCTATGATGTGCTCCACAAAAATTATAAACAATGTGGGACTTTTTCGCGGATTCTAAAATATTAAGTTTATTTGAAAGCTCGACAACTATAACAGTTAATTGAGATAACATTATCGAGAAAAGCGAACAATTAGTGCTTAATAAAATGAAATTTGAAAAGAAAAATTAAAAAGAGAAATCTGGGCGGGAAAAAGAGTGATAAAATTAATAAAAAAATCTACGAATTATTGGCGAGAGCACATATTGTTCATAGTATATGATATTTTAAAAAAAAATATCAATTATTGTATTTTTTGGATTTGTTGAGTACTTTTACTCACCAAAATTATTATAATTTTATTAGTAAATAACAATTCATTTTACCAATAGTGATCTCCTCATATGCAAGGTCCTCTGGCCATCTAGAATACAAAGCATAGATTGACTTTCATGTACCAAAAATATGAAATCAAAGAAAGATAGATCAAATGTAAATCGTAGTTTTATTGAAACAAAAAGCTATGAAGAAGAAAGCAAATGTGAGAAGGTTAGCTAGTCATATTGAAAAGGAAGAACAATTTTATAATTAGAAATTGAAGATGTGCATGAAAATTAAGACCTACTCTAGGATTTAAAATTGCAAGACTTAAAGGGAAATCCATAAAAACATTGTTGGGAATATTGTCCTCAAGGTTCCTGATTTGAAGAAGGCCTTAAGATGACAATAAACATCTTGTATTTGATGTACTCTCTAGTTTTGGTGTGACAGGTATTAATAAAGTGCATGACTAATGTATTATTACGTTTAGTCTCCTAAACATGATTTTGCACTTGTAATCCCTCAAGCAACAGAATTCATATTGACCTCTGGACTAATTATATATTAGAGAAGTCACTGTCATGGAAAAGTCACTAAGTGCAAAATAAATTAATGGCAAGTTCAGAAAATTGGCTAAGTAAAATATCAACTGCATCGAGTGTAGAAGTTCGACTGGATCAAAGACATAAACTTTATGACTAAGTTAAAAAATTGAATGCATCGAGTGCAAAAGTTCGACTGGATCGAAGACATCAACTTTATGACTAAGTATAAAATTTACTACATCGACTATAAGAGTTTGACTGCATCGACAATAAGAGTTTGACTGCATCGACTATAAAAGTTCGATTGTATTGACTACAAGTGTTCGATTGCATCGACGACATCAGAGTTAGAATTCGAATGGATCGACTGCAAACTGATAGAAGCTTGTGAGCAGACTTAAATGGCTAAGTATCAGGACTTTCCTTATACAAGTCTTATAAGATTTAAGTGCTATTCATGAAAATTTCATGGTAGGGGTCAAAATCTAATTGATATTGTGGGGGCTCCCCAAAGTTAGATGAGAAGTTTTATGGCTCTTAGGTGGATAATTGAAAATTTGGATTAAGAATAATTCACATCAGAGTTTATTTGAAAGCTCGACAACTATAACGGTTAATTGGGAAAAAAAATTCGAGAAAAGAGAACAATCGATGCTTAATAAAATGAAACTTTAAATGAAAAATTAAAAAGTGAAATTTGGGCGGGAAAAAAGAGTGATAAGATTAATAAAAAATTCTACGAATTATTGGCAAGAGCACATATCGAACATAGTATATGATACTTTAAAAATAAAATATCATGTATTGTACTTTTTGGGTTTGTTGAGTACTTTTACTCACGAGAATTATTATAATTTTATTAGTAAATAACAACTCATTTTCCCAATAGTGATCTCCTCATATGTAAGGACCTCTTGGCCATCTAGAATAGAGAGCATAAATTGATTTTCGTGTACCAAAAATGTGAAATCAAAGAAAGATAGATCAAAGGTAAATCGTAGTTTTATTGAAACAAAAAGCTATAAATAAGAAAGCAAAAGTGAGAAGATTAGCTAGTCATATTGAAAAGGAAGATCAATTTTATAATTAGAAATTGAAGATTATAAGTGCATGAAAAGTAAGACCTATTCTCGGATTTAAAATTGCAAGACTTAAAGGGGAATCCATAAAAACATTGTTGGAAATATTGTCCTCAAGATTCTTGATTTGAAAAAGGCTTTAAGATGACAATAAACATCTTGTATTTTATATTCTCTTGTTTTGGTGTGACAAGTATAACTAAAGTGCATGGTTAATTTCCCTAAAAATATTGTTGGGAATATTGTCCTCAAAAATCCTGATTTGAAGAAGGCCTTAAGATGACAATAAACATCTTGTATTTGATGTTCTCTCTAATTTTTGTGTGACAAGTATAACTAAAGTGTATTGCTAATGTATTATTAGACACTTGGTCACCTAAACACGATTTTGCACTTGTAATCTCTCAAGCGCTAGAATTCAGGTTGATTACTGGACTAATTATATATTAGACAAGTCACTGTCATTGAAAAGTCACTAAATGCAGAATAAATTAATGACAAGTTCAAAAACTGGCTAAGTAAAATATCAACTGCATCCAGTGTAGAAGTTAGACTGGATCAAAGACATCAACTTTATGACTAAGAAAAAAAATCGACTTCCTCGAGTGCTAAAGTTCGAATGGAATTGACCTAGCAATAAATGTCAGGACTTTCCTTATATAAGTCTTATTAGGTTTAAGTGTGTAACGTCCCGATTCGCGTTAGGCTCCTCGTACATCCTTCTGAGTCAGTAGAGCTGACTTGGGCCCAGGGAGTGCAGGAGACTAGGCTTACACTCGTGTGGGAAAGAGAAAATGGTCCAGAATAGGACACGGGTAGAGACACGGGCGTGTCCCTACCCGTGTGCATTGAGTAAAACTGGTGAGGCGTTGAGTGGAACTCAACAGGGCGTGTCCCGAGAAGGACACGAGTAGAGACACGGGCATGTCCCTACCCGTGTCGAGAGGCATTGAGTGGAAGAGGCATTGAGTGGAACTCAACAGGGCGTGTCTTGAGAAGTACACGGGTAGAGAAACCGGCGTGTCCCTACCCGTATCAAGAGGCGTTGAGTGGAAGAGTAATTGAGTGGAACACAACAGGCGTGTCCTTTGAAGGACACGGGTAGAGACACAGGCGTGTCCCTACCCGTGTTGAGAGGCATTGAGTGGAAGAGGCGTTGAGTGGAATCGATAGGGCCTGTCCCGAGCAGGACACAGGTAGAGAAATGGACGTGTCCCTACACGTGTGCATATCTCAAGGAAGACGGTCGTGTCTCCCGAGCAGGACACGGGTAAGAACACGACCATGTACATAGCCGTGTCCCGTGACACGGGCAGTAGACACAGGCGTGTCCCTACTCGTGTTTGTGTCCATACGACGTTGTAACCGTCGACGACGCTTCACCGAGCGGGACACGGGTAGGAACACGGGCGTGTTCCTACCTGTGTTGGTCCTATTTATATAGGATTGGCAGTTTTTCTTCCTCTTTCCAAGACTTCTTTTCTGTGGAGAAACTTCAGGAGGAGGGAAGGAATTGCTGGAATCAACTACACTCCGTGAAGAACCGCCGCCGCCGAGGAAAAGAAGATGCCGCCACGAAGAGTGACGAGATCCATGGCCGAAAATAGCGGAAGCGCCGGAAATGAGGTGACTTTCCTCCCCTCTCTCTTGGTGCTAGATCTGTAGTTAATCCTAGGCGAGATATCGACTCAAAAGAGTCTTGATGAGTGAGATGGAGACTCCTAGGATGAGGCCATGCTAGGACTTTTGTTCTAGGGATTAGTCATCTTCAACCTCTTCTTCTTTTAATGTGATGATGGAGATGGTATCGTGAAGAAGATTGGCCTGATGAGGGTGAATAAGGGAGTAGGATTTCAGTTGTGATTTGGGAAGATAAGCTAGAGGAGGAAGATGAACCGATGCCGTTCATTCCGCCTTAAATTGCGTGCAGAAATCTGTGTTCTGCCCGCAGGGATCTTCGTGGGCTTTTAAAGATGAGACATGTCCAGATCTAGGCTTCCGACTAAACACGAAAGTCATAGGCCTTGGAGAGATCTTTCGAACGAGTGGTTACACATCTTCAGGCGAGGTCTGTAACCATGAGAAAGCCTGATCGAGATTGACGGCTGATAACGTAAACGTGCTGAAAATGTAATTTGGATGTAGCCGTCTTAGAAGCCGATTTCGAGTATGATATAGCCAAATCTGGGCTTCCGACTAAACACGAAAGTTGCAGCCCTTAGTAATATCTTCCAAACGATGGGTTGCACATTTTCACCAGATTCTCGTAGCTTCAGGAATACCCGGTTGAAGTTCTATATTTTATATGATTATTGCATACCTTGCTCTTTTGTTTATGTAATCCCTACTATGTTTTGTGGCGATATTGAGGGTAAATAACTTGAAGGACTGTTGCGAGTTGTTGGTTGATTCCTTGTAATCAAATGATGAAATAAAACCTACTTGAACGAAATGGGTGGTTAATAGATCTCTAGGTTCACTAGTGAGTAGACTTGTTGGATTGAATTAATAACTCGATATGTGAATCGATAATGTGAGCTTGAAATGTTGGAAGAGGATTGATTAAGGTTAGTGCATGGATTTGTGACGGGTTAATTGTGCGTGAATGTTTGTCGCACTTCATCGTTTGTGATGATAAGGGATTTGGTAAGGAACCCTTGTGAGCAGTGGAGCTCGAGATGTGAGATTGCATGCGGTGTGGGTCGACACGTGGTGTCGTAATCCTAGGTTAAGGATAATGTGGCAGGTCTAGGGACTCTCCAGTCGTCACACAGACGGGAGTTGACGGTTAGACATTGGACGGTTGGGCTTTGTCCTCGGTGTTCACGTCCCGAGGCTCCTTCCGTGCCAAGTGAACGGTTGGGCTTGGTCCTCGTGCTCATTTCTGAGGCTCCTTCTGGGTCACATCATAGGCCAGTTCGGGGCTAGAATCTCGATGCACATCTACCCGAGACACCCGCTATGCCATAATGTGCTTATGAGCTCTGCTGTGTGTGCTTAGCGTTGAGGCGTACGGAGGCCTAGGCCAGGTAGTGTGGAGACCAGCCTAGTAGTGGAGATGCCCGCTCTATTGTCACCATCTGGCCACGACGGTTGACTCCTGAGTGGCTAGCTACCTTCCCGAAAAGTGGGAACTACAGAGTCTATGTCGACACAGCAATTGCTTGTGCATGTTCATGGGTGAGTTATAACATAGCATTCATTGCATAACATTACATTGCATACACAAGATCCTCATCGTATAAGTTTGTATGGGCACTCTTATACGATGAGTTACTTTTTTGTTGAACTGATTCTCAACTTATATGTCTGTATGGGCATTCATATAAGTTGAGTTACTTTTAGTTGTAGCTTACACTCTTTCATACTATGTTGTAGTTGATAGAACTGCTAGTTTAATGATTAATAATTTATTGTGCTGCTACATTATTAAAATGTTTACTGATTATACTATGCCACCTGCTTGTACTTATGCTTACATACTTTATATATATTGTACCTTTGTCTATTTCTCCGCCCGATGCCGAGGAGTCGCCGGGGGAGCGGATGTGAAACCACTAAGTCTTTATGAATAACGGTTGCTACGTCTTCCTTTTTAGGAGGAAACCCCGCAGGCGGAGCAGGAGGTTTTGCCGCAGGATAACCAGGCCAGGATGACAGGGCCTGAGTGGACGGTACTGTCATTACCGTCGGTTACTGATGTGAGTGTGAGAGAGACTTGATGTAGCCCTTTTGGGCAAAATATTTTACGTACTCTGATTATAAAATCTTATTGTAGCTTCTTTACTTGTTGTATTTGGACTATTATATGCTTGTGTGGATTTTGACTTTTAACTCTATATCATGGTTGGGTTTGCAATGTTTGATATTGGTAAAGGCCGGAAGAATACGCATCTTGTAGTATAGGCTAGATCGAGTGCTAGTGCTACCGCAAGACGGCTATTCTGGGCATAAGACCCCTCTCGTGCCCTGTTTTTGTGTTCCGGGAGGGGGGGGGGGGGTCTTACAAATGGTATCAGCTTGCTATGTTCCTGAATTAGAGAAGTCATTTAACAATGGTGCCACCCCCATTTGATTAATTTGTTTGGAGACAAACTGACTTAGCGAAAGCAGTAGTGTGCCCATATGTAGTTCACAATAAGTATGTCCAACTTTGACTTTAATATTAGCCAACCTAACCTTAGGTTTGTATTCTACGTGTAGATCCTAGTGCACACTGAGCCAGTGGGGGGCACCCCCACCCCATTCGTACCCACACAGTTCCTACAATCATAGCTCGGGAAAATGCTCACAGCGATCCTAGATGCCTTCAGATCCCAACAAGCCCCCGTGCAACAACAAGGTCCGGGCTCCAATTGGGTGAGCACTTTTCGAGCTCTCTCCCCTCCAACTTACCTTGGGACAGATTCAGCAGTGTGTACGGAAGAATGGCTTGATACCGTGCAAGAACTACTGGCAATAATTAGATGGCCAAACAACATGTCTGTGACCCTGGTAGTGACACTCCTAGAACAGCATGCCAAGAGTTGGTGGAATTCCATCATGGGCTACACCTTTCAAGGGCGAGTGTATACAGAAATTAGTTGGAGCGAATTATCTGAAGCCTTTTTAGAGCATTTAATCCCCTCGTCTGCTCGGGATGAACTCAAAGAGAGGTTCTTATCGTTAAAGCAAGGGTCCAAGTCAGTGACGGAGTTCCAGCGGGAGTTTCAGCATCTGGCTAGGTTTGCTAACTCCTACGAGTTGGATGATAGAGGGTATGCGAAGAGGTTCTACAAAGGCTTGCAAGACCCCCTGATGATGTAGGCGTACACGTTTGGACCGAAATATAATTACGGACGCGCACGACTAGCTCTCTACGAACCAAATTCTACACTCGCACAATCGATCTACGCGGCACCACGTAATTAATGTTATCAATTTTATACTAGCGTACGGGTAGCAAAACCGATAGGGATCGAACAAGGGCTATAAACCAATGTTCTTTCCGGCTAAAGGGACCTACACGATCCGATCGAGCGGTGTTGTACCAAAAGAGATCTACCGAATAAAACACGATCCGGAAAAGGTAGATCTCTCCCAACAAAAGAAAAACGAGGGCTCGCCAAACCCCTTTACGAAAATTAGATCAATCAAGAAAAAGACACAAAACGATGAAAGTTATCCACGATATTTTCAATGCTATCAAAATTAACGCCAAGAAAATCCACCACACGAATTAATCTAAGGATAGAAAACACGCAACGGTAGAAAAGTTTCGTTACCCAATCGGAATGGGTGATTCTGATTTCACTCTACTTGAATCGCTTCTTCAAAGGCTCCGCCGGAGTCACGTCGGATGGAGAGAAACTCATCCGCCTTCGTCGCGTCACGCCGGAGTTGGAAATTCCCACGAAGAGATCTTCTATTTGGCAAATAAATATATATATATATGGAAGGAGAGAGCAAATATGGAAGGTTTTGAGGGCTAAATATGGAAGGTGGTGGTCGGTTTTGGCAAGGTGGTGGGTGGCCGAGGTTATGAAGTGGAGGGGGGATGGTGGCCGATCTAGAAGTTGCAAGGAGGAAGGGGCTCGGGTTGCTAGAAGGAGAGGAGGAAGAGGGGGGGGGGGGAAGAAAGGGTGGCCGGCGGCCAAGAGAGGGGGAGAACCAAGGGAGGCCGAAATTTGCCAAGAGAGGGAGGAGGGAAACTTCTCAAAGTGAGGGTTTTAATTTTTCATTCATTCACTAACTAAAATATGAAACATACATGCCTATATATAGGCTACACCACTCAATCTCCACCTTAGAAAATTAAACCACTCATGATGGCTATTTGCACTCATCATGACATAACAATTACAAAAATAAAGAACATGAAATAAAAATAACAAATGATGGTTATAAGCACCCATCATACATGAAATGAAAATAACTTTGCGACATAAAAATACCAAACATAGAAATGACTTATTAATTAATAATAATTTATTATTAATAATTATTATTAATTAATAATATATGGGTTTGCGTTCTGGACGGCTATTATGCCGACGCTCCGCATGGTCGTCCGCAAACATGCCATCGCTGTCCTTGAAATGTTGTGGGCCGTCGTCTCCATCAATCCTCCCCCGCTCAAAAGTACTCATCACCGATGAGTTGGTCTTAGAATACCAGTGCAGGAGAGCATCATCCATAAGAGACATGTAGCAGCGAACAACACCACTTGGATAAGAGAGCACTTTAACCTGGAGTATCCTGTCATGCAAAATGTTGGTCCTTGGGACCCTTGGAAAAACATTAGGCAATAAAGGAAGAAAAGTTTCAACATCAATTACCAACGTACCTCCAGTGAAGACTGAAGAAGAGAGCGATCCAAGCACA
Source organism: Platanthera zijinensis (assembly GCA_039513925.1). Lineage (NCBI taxonomy): Eukaryota > Viridiplantae > Streptophyta > Magnoliopsida > Asparagales > Orchidaceae > Platanthera > Platanthera zijinensis. The sequence continues at coordinate 113,545,169 of CM077081.1, forward strand.
AACTCACTACCCAAACCATAAGAGAACGAAGTGGAACCAAACGGACAGGCAGATAATTCAAGTGGTGGAGAAACATGCAGCGTTAAATCAGAAACATTAAAAATAGGGGTATTACCCCAATCAGTGGAAAACCTCAAAAGAAATGCGTGTTCTCCTAATATCATTAATGTCCACAAAAGGTGTAGCTCGCCAACTCGCCAACTTTCTATAGTGCCCGAAAGCAACCGTTCAGGGACGAGACGCACCAAAACAAAATCGCCAATTATACCGTAAGACGCCCTTTTATGTAAGCTAGCAAGAAATTGATAAGGATTTTGTGACGTGGACAGCGCTTCACTAAAGTGCTTACGTAAATAAAATTCATTGCGAGCATCATCATGCGCAAACGTACTTAGTGCATTCGGTGGTAACGGAACGACATAAGGCGGCACCAACCGAACTAAATCTGGTGGCGCTGAGGGAATCTCATCAGGAGGCACTATTAGCGGCCCTATCCTAAACGTATAATTCGATAAATGATTTTCTTTAAAATTCATGGAGGATAAAATTAGGACAAAGGAAATAGTCGCCACAGAAATAAAATCTAAAACATCCGAGGGTGTGACCAACGATGGACTCGTAGGGTAATAGGCCGTCAAAGAGGACATGTCTAAAGGAGGGGCTAAGTCATTCTCAACGTCGAAACACGGGTTTAACGTCCAAGATAGATCACCCGGTTGCAAGCCATTAAAGTCATATGAAAATTCAAACAATGGATTCGCCCTTACAGAAAATTCGTCCAACATGTCTACCAATTCATTAGATATATCATGTAAATCAGAATCAGTCGTCGGGTCATAGGTCGGCAACAATAATACGTGAGCCGGAGGCACTAACGGGACCTCATCTTGGGGTACTGGCAGAATGAACTCAGGGGGCACTGTAGAACTCCTGAAATCAATCGTACCACACTCATGTCCTAAATGATCAGTACGTCGAATCAATGGGTCAGGGGGACGAGTTGGTAAAATCAAACCCGGGGTCCAATCCAAAAAGTCGTCCAATAATGCAACTTCCTTGCTTACAAGTTCTTTTGACACACTATCCAAGTTATTTAATTTAGAATCAATTATGGTCTCAGACAAGGGTAAAATTGAGCCCAACGGAAGCTTTAAATTAGGAATGTTAGATAAAGGTGTTTGCATCAAAGAAATATCGTTCGGGCTCATAGCACTAAAACCATCCAAGCATAACTCGCTCACCAATGGTAAGTCTTCCCAATCAGTCGGAAAGTCCAATATATCAGGATCATCAGAACAGTCCTCAAAATATCTCGGTCTAAGAGGAACCAGCTCGAGTCCGAACAGATCATCTCATGTGTCACTACTAAGTAAACTCTCATAATCAGGTAAAATGCCTACTGACTCAGGTGTAATCTCAGCAGGAGTAACTGTAGGCTCCAAAATGTCATCGACGGGGAGTGGAGATGATTCCTCGGTGGTGGAATCCTCATCCAGGTCACTAGGGTAACCAATCTCCTCATCGTCTCTATCATCATCAGAGATAAGAGCCTCGTCCTTAGTGACGGGCACGATCCTAGACAATACCTTAGACTCAACAGGAGAGTCAACAACTAGACTAGACAACTCAGGGGGAGACTCAAAAGGGTCTACATGCATAATCTACGGAGATCGCTCAACAATGTGTCGTTTGATCTGGGCATTAGGTTTATAGTCAGTCCTAATGGTTGGTATGGAACTAGCGCCATAACGATACTCACTCAAAGGTTTGGCGTTAGTAGTACGGAGATTGGTGGGATCAAATTGATCCGAGAGGAGGCTACGCATCGCCCACCACGTGTGTGTATAATTGCCAACACGACGCTCTTCATTTATCCAGAATGACTGGGCTCGACCTATTAACCGCTCTCGGGCGAAGTGGACCTTTTGGAGGTCATCCCATTCGCAACAGTCAAAATGAAGTTCTATCTCCTTAAGCCAATTCCTAAAATTTGTAGGGTACCCTAAACCGTCATAGGTAAGATTAATGTGGCTTTGCCTAGGGGGAGGCTTAACTATGGATTTATCATACCAATAGTCTAAATGGGAAACATGAACATCATAGGCCATAATCGTAAGAACCGGAGAGAAAACTCGATCCGATACTTGTGTACATGCAAAGAAAAGTAAACTGACCCAAATAAATTAGGATTGTCGGAATTGTTCCCGCTTAACCATTAGGGTAATACTTATAGAAAATAGATTTTCTTCCTAAACAAAATATGAAGGTTATTAATAAATTTTTTTTTTTGATGTTTTGCTGAAAAATAAAAATATAGGCCGCTATTGGCAGACCAACTATTAAATTTTAAAATAACTTAATAAAAATAATGACTTAATGAAAAAAATAATTTTTTTTGAATATCTTATTAAAAAAAAGATAGACAATTTCTAGAATTTTATTTTTTTAGATTTTGAAATTTGAAATTTGAAATTTGAAATTTTAAATTTGAATTTTAAAATTTGAAATTTGAAATTTCGAACTTTGAAATTTGAAATTTAAAATTTAAATTTTGAAATTTGAAATTTCGAAATTTGAAATTTGAAATTTTAAATTTGAATTTTAAATTTTGAATTTGAAATTCAAAATTCAAAATTTGAAATTTGAATTTTTAATTTTGAATTTTAAAATTCGAAATTTGAAATTTGAAATTTGAAATTTGAATTTTGAAATTTGAAATATGAAATTTCGAAATTTGAAATTTGAAATTTGAAATTGGAAATTTGAATTTTGAATTTTGAATTTTAAATTATGAGAGGGGGAGGAGTGCCAATTAGGAAATTCACGAGAACCTCCCTCTGATACCAAATTGATGTAGGCGTACACGTTTGGACCGAAATATAATTACGGACGCGCACGACTAGCTCTCTACGAACCAAATTCTACACTCGCACAATCGATCTACGCGGCACCACGTAATTAATGTTATCAATTTTATACTAGCGTACGGGTAGCCAAACCGATAGGGATCGAACAAGGGCTATAAACCAATGTTCTTTCCGGCTAAAGGGACCTACACGATCCGATCGAGCGGTGTTGTACCAAAAGAGATCTACCGAATAAAACACGATCCGGAAAAGGTAGATCTCTCCCAACAAAAGAAAAACGAGGGCTCGCCAAACCCCTTTACGAAAATTAGATCAATCAAGAAAAAGACACAAAACGATGAAAGTTATCCACGATATTTTCAATGCTATCAAAATTAACGCCAAGAAAATCCACCACACGAATTAATCTAAGGATAGAAAACACGCAACGGTAGAAAAGTTTCGTTACCCAATCGGAATGGGTGATTCCGATTTCACTCTACTTGAATCGCTTCTTCAAAGGCTCCGCCGGAGTCACGTCGGTTGGAGAGAAACTCATCCACCTTCGTCGCGTCACGCTGGAGTTGGAAATTCCCACGAAGAGATCTTCTATTTGGCAAATAAATATATATATATGGAAGGAGAGAGAAAATATGGAAGGTTTTGAGGGCTAAATATGGAAGGTGGTGGTCGGTTTTGGCAAGGTGGTGGGTGGCCGAGGTTATGAAGTGGAGGGGGGATGGTGGGCGATCTAGAAGTTGCAAGGAGGAAGGGGCTCGGGTTGCTAGAAGGAGAGAAGGAAGAGGGGGGGGGGGAAGAAAGGGTGGCCGGCGGCCAAGAGAGGGGGAGAACCAAGGGAGGCCGAAATTTGCCAAGAGAGGGAGGAGGGAAACTTCTCAAAGTGAGGGTTTTAATTTTTCATTCATTCACTAACTAAAATATGAAACATACATGCCTATATATAGGCTACACCACTCAATCTCCACCTTAGAAAATTAAACCACTCATGATGGCTATTTGCACTCATCATGACATAACAATTACAAAAATAAAGAACATGAAATAAAAATAACAAATGATGGTTATAAGCACCCATCATACATGAAATGAAAATAACTTTGCGACATAAAAATACCAAACATAGAAATGACTTATTAATTAATAATAATTTATTAATAATAATTATTATTAATTAATAATATATGGGTTTGCGTTCTGGACGGCTATTATGCCAACGCTCCGCATGGTCGTCCGCAAGCATGCCATCGCTGTCCTTGAAATGTTGTGGGCCGTCGTCTCCATCACCTGAGGCAAGCCCTTTTATTTATAGCGGACTACAGTCTAGCCAAAATAATTGACATGGCGAAGAGGTTAGAAACATACCACTTGGGAAGTGGTAAGAGGCCAGCTGAGGGCGTGATGGAAGCCGGCCCTAGCAATAGAAGGAGATATGACTTCGGAGGAGGAAGAAGACATCAGAGAGCTGGCCGGCGTTTCCACCGGAATTATAGAGTGGAGCACCCGGTTCCATAGCCGCCAACATTTACTCCACCACCACAGCCTCAAAAGTTTCAGCAACCCGGTGGGCGGTAGGAGCGAGTGTGCTTCGAATGCAACCAACCGGGCCACATTCGACGCAACTTCCCGCAATTGTTTGGAAATTCGCCTCTTGCTCTCCCTCCGGCAGCTCCTCGAGGACGGGGCCACATGCGTGGTCGAGGACTAGGACCACGAGGAGGAAACCCCGGACTTGCTCGGAATCAGGTTTTTGCACTGGACATGACATAGGAGCAGAACCCTCAGGAGGTGATTGCAGGTATGAATACAATTAGTCATCTTATTTTCATTAGTAACCTTAAGTTTCTTATGTCATACTACATATCTAGCTTGAGTATGGTTATTGGTACTTAGGAACTGTGGTGGTTGGCGGAAAACCGGCCTATACGTTGATTGATATCAGTGCCTCACACTCTTTTGTGTCTGAAGACTTCATTAAAAATATACATGGAGTGCAATACTTCATTGGTATTGATCGAAGAGTACGCCACCTAGACGGCTCTGAGATGACCGCAACCGCCAAGTGCGAATTTGAGATACTCATTGGGGGAATGATCTTTGATACCCCTTCCATAGTTTTGAGAATACAAGAATTTGATCTCATTCTGGGCATGGCGTGGCTGGATTGGCACTATGCAAGAATTGAGTACGCGGAGAAGCGAATCTACTTGAGACATGGGGATACTGATGTAATCTCCCAAGGTATAAAATTCGCACCACATTTACTATTATCTTCGATTCAGACCTTTAAAGCTCACTTGAGAGGTGATGAAGTGTACATTATATATTTCGAACTAAAGGAGATAAAAATAGATATGAAGGATGTGTGGGTAGTGCGGGATTTTCCTAAGGTATTTCCTGAGAAATTTCCAGGATTACCCCCGCATAGAGAAGTGGATTTTCAGATTAAGCTAGTACCAGGAGCCAAGCCCGTCTCCAGGACCCCGTATCGGATGGCCCCAAAGGAACTCGCAGAGTTTAGAGTTCAGTTGCAAGAGTTAGTAGAATCTGGGTTTGTTCGCCCCAGCTCATCACCATGGGGAGCCCCTGTTCTATTCGTTAAGAAGAAATATGGGACCTTACGATTATGTATAGACTATTGGGAGCTCAACCGACTGACGGTACGAAACACCTATCCGTTACCTCGGATCGATGAGTTGTTCGACCAATTGGTAGGAGCGCATTGGTTTTCCAAACTGGATTTGCGCTCGGGGTATTATAAGTTGAGAATACAAGAGGAGGATATTCAGAAAATGGCCTTTAGCTCAAGGTATGGCTTGTACGAGTTCACTGTGATGCCGTTTGGGCTCACAAATGCCCCATCAGCTTTCATGAGTCTGATGAACAAAGTATTCGAGCCTTATCTAGATGTCTTCATCATAGTTTTCATCGACAATATCTTGGTCTACTTTAAGACGGAAGAAGAGCATGTCGAACATCTGACCTTGGTACTGAAGAAGCTAAAAGAGCACGTCTTGTTTGCAAAGTTCAGCAAGTGAGAATTTTTGCTCCAAGAGGTTGCCTTCTTAGGCCATGTGATCAGTGGGGCCGGGTTAGCTGTGGATCCGACCAAGGTGCGTGCCATGAAGGAGTGGTCTCCCTTGAAGTCAACGGCCGATGTGCGGAGCTTTCTTGGATTTGCCGGGTATTATCGCAAGTTTGTAAAAGGCTTCTCAAATATCGCCCTTCCTCTAACTACGCTGACAAAGAAAGGTGTGCCGTATGAGTGGACACCTTAGTGTGAAGCCGCGTTTCAAGAATTGAAGGACTGACTTACATCCACACCCATCTTAGCCCTTCTATCCGGGAGGGATGGATTTCAAGTTTACACTGACGCATCATATCAAGGGATGGGAGCGGTACTGATACAACACGGGCATGTGATTGCATATGCTTCAAGACAGTTGAAGAAGCATGAGATCAACTACCCAGTACATGATTTGGAATTGGGGGCAGTGGTGTTCGCCTTGAAGATTTGGAGGCACTATCTATAGGGCGTTCACTGCGAAATCTTTTCGGATCACAAGAACTTAAAGTACGTCCATACCCAGAAGGAATTGAATTTAAGACAACGGCGGTGGTTAGAGTTTTTGTGTGATTATGAATTCACCCTGAACTACCACCCCAGAAAAGTAAATTTCATAGTCGATGCTTTGAGCAAGAAGGTATCGGAAACAAGCCCCGTGTCCCGGTTGATGCGTATGGATTTAGCTCGGATGCTCGAAGAGATGGAGATCTCTATGGTGTACCAAGACCAATCGGAAGGGTATACAGAGTACCTAACCGCGTTGAACATTGTCTGTGACATTCGAGACCGGATCCGGGTGGAGCAAGGAAAGGATGCGGCTCTGGCCATGACAATCAAGTCGATTGAAGATTGGACAACTGATGAGTACTCTCTAAAAGATGGCCTCGTTCATCTCCATGGCAGGCTTTACATTCCCGAGGGCGGTAACATTCGGGAAGATATCCTGAGAGAGGCACACTGAACCCAATATTCTATGCATCCTGGAATTGCCAAGATGTACGCTGACCTGCGGAAGACCATGTGTTGGCCGGGAATGAAGAGGGACGTCCGATATTTTGTTACGCACAGTGAGTCCTGTCAAAGGGTGAAGGCAGAATGCAGGAGCCCGGCGGATTATTACAGTCATTTCCCATCCCCGAGTGGAAGTTTGAGGATGTCTCCATGGACTTCGTCCACGGTTTGCCTCGCTGACGCACATGGAATGATTCAGTATGGGTAATCGTTTACCGCCTAACGAAGGTAGCCCGATTTATTCCTATGAAGAAAGAAGCCCATGTGGATGTTTTGGTACGCCTCTTTGTGGAGCAGATCGTACGGTATCACGGTGTTCCAAAGACGATTGTTTCTGACCGGAATGGTCGGTTTACCTATAAAGAATGGAAGGCTGTGCAAGCATATTTGGGTTCACGTCTTACCTTTAGCACAACGCTTCATCCTCAAATAGATGGGCAGTCTGAAAGGACTATCAGGACATTGGAGGATCTACTTAGGCTGTGCGTATTAGATTGAGGAGAGCCGTGAGAATGGCTCTTACCCCTAGTGGAATTTTCATATAACAATTTTCACCAGGCCAGTATCGGAATGGCGCCCCATGAAGCCCTTTACGGAAGAAGGTTTAGAACACCCTTGTCTTGGGTGCAGGATGAAGGACCGAAGGCTTTGGGAATTGAAAACATTGATGATACTGATGTGGTTATGAGACTAATACGGGACCGCATGCTTGAGGCTCAAAGTCGGCAGGAAAAATATTATAATGCAAAGCACTGGATGGTGGAATTTCAAGTGGGAGACAAAGTGTATCTGAAGATCAGGCCGACGCATTGAGTATCACGGGTACGTGGTATGAAGAAGCTCAGCCCAAGGTACATTGGGCCCTACATTATATTAGAAAGGATTGGCCCGTTGGCCTATCAGTTGGAGTTACCGCCAGAGCTAGAGAATCTGCATGACATATTCCATATGTTGTCACTTCAAAAGGCATTGTCGCGTCTCGATCAATATGTTCCCACCACTGACGGAGCAGTTGCGACTGATGGGTCAGTGCGACTAGAGCCTGTACAGATAGTAGACAACGAGACAAGGATTTTGCACGCAAAAGTGTTCCTTTGGTAAAGGTGATGTGGTCTAATCATGGGAAGGAGGAGTATATATGGGAGTCGGTAGAATTGATGCAAAAGCGCTATCTGGTGCTGTTTCATCAAGGTAATCTTTAAAAGCATATTTTATTTAATGCTTTTCTCTACCCATAACATTAGCCTGATTTCGGGGATGAAATATTTTATTTTGTTTATAGGATTTGTAACGTCCCGATTAACGCTTGGCCCCTTGTGCATTCTTCTAAGTCAGGAGAGCTGACTTGGGACCAAGGAGTGCAGGCGACTAGGCTTACACTCGTGTGGAAAAGAGAAATTGGTCCAGAATAGGACACGGGTAGAGACACGGGCGTGTCACTACCAGTGTGCATGGAGTAGAACTAGAGAGGCATTGAGTGGAACTCAATAGGGCATGTACCAAGAAGGACACGGGTAGAGACACGGGCATGTCCCTACCCGTGTCAAGAGGTATTGAGTTGAAAAGTCACTGAGTGGAACTCAACAGGGCGTGTCCCGAGAAGGACACGGGTAGAGTCACGGGCGTGTCCCTACCTGTGTAGAGAGGCATTGAGTGGAAGAGGCGTTGAGTGGAACCTGACAGGCGTGTGTCGAGAAGGACACGGGTAGAGACACATGTGTGTCCCTACCCGTATTGAGAGGCGTTGAGTGTAAGAGGCATTGAGTGGAATCGACAGGGCCTGTCCCAAGCAGGACACAGGTAGAGACACGGTTGTGTCCCTACCCGTGTGCATATCTAAAGGAAGACGACCGTGTCTCCCGAGCAAGACATGGGTAAGAACACGGCCATGCACACGGCCACGCACACGACCATTTCCCGTGACATGGGTAGTGAACACGGGCATGTCCCTACCCGTGTCTGTGTCCATATGATGTTGTAACCATCGATGACGCTTCACCGAGCGGGACACGGGTAGGAACACGGGCGTGTTCCTACCCGTGTTGGTCTTATTTTTATAGGATTGGCCGTTTTTCTTCCTCTTCCCAAGCCTTCTTTTCTGTGGAGAAACTGCTGGAGGAGGGAAGGAGGTTCTGGAATACACTACACTCCGTGAAGAACCACCGCCGCAAAGGAAAAGAAGATACCGACGTGATGAGTGACGAGATCCATGGCCAGAAATAGCGGAAGCGCTGGAAACGAGGTGAGTTTCCTCCCCTCTCCCTTGTTGCTAGATCTGTAGTTAATCCTAGGCGAGATATCGACTCAAAAGAGTATTGATGAGTGAGATGGAGACTCCTAGGATAAGGCCATGCTAGGACTTATGTTCTAGGGATTATTCATCATCAACCTCTCCTTCTTTCAATGTGATGATGGAGATGGTATCGTGAAGACGATTGGCCTGATGACGGTGAATAAGGGAGGAGGATTTATGTTGTGATTTGGGAAGATCCGCTAGAGGAGGAAGATGAACCGATGTCGTTCATTCCGCCTTAAATTGCATGCAGAAATCTGTGTTCTGTGCGCAACGATCTTCGTGGCCTTTTTAAGATGAGACATGGCCAGATCCAGGCTTCTGACGAAACACAAAAGTCATAGGACTTGGAGAGATCTTTCCAACGAGTGGTTACACATCTTCATGCGAAGTCTGTAGCCACAGGAAAGCCAGATTGAGATTGACGGCTGATAACGTAAATGCCCTGAAACTGTAATTTGGATGTAGCCGTCTTAGAAGCCGATTTCGAGTATGATACGGCCGAATCTGGGCTTCTGACTAAACATGAAAGTCGTAGCCCTTAGTAATATCTTCCCAACAATGGGTTACACATTTTCATCGGATTCTCGTAGCTTCAGGAATACCCGGTTGAAGTTCTGTATTTTATTTAATTATTGCATACCTTGCTCTTTTGTTTATGTAATCCCTACTAGGTTTAGTGGCGAGATTGATGGTAAATAACTTGAAGGACTGTTGCAAGTTGTTGGTTGATTCCTTGTAATCAAATGATGAAATAAAACCTACTTGAACGAAATGGGTGGTTAATAGATCCCTAGGTTCAATAGTGTGTAGACTAGTTGGATTGAATAAACAACTCGATATGTGAATCGGTAATGTGAGCTCGAAATGTTGGAAGAGGATTGATTAAGGTTAGTGCATAAATTTATGAAGGGTTGATTGTGCGTGAATGTTTGCCGCACTTGATCGTTTGTGATGATAAGGGATTTGGTAAGGGACCCTTGTGAGCTGTCGAGCTCGAGATGTGAGATTTCATGCGGTGTGGGTCGACACATGGTTTCGTAATCCTAGGTTAAAGATAGTGTGGCAGGTCTACGGACTCGCCAGTCATCACACTGACGGGAGTTGTCGGTTAGACCCTGGGCAGTTGGGTTTGGTCCTCAGTGTTCACGTCCCGAGGCTCCTTCCATGCCAAGTGAACGGTTGGGCTTGGTCCTCATGCTCATTTCCGAGGCTTCTTCCGGGTCACATCATAGACTAGTTTGGGGCTAGGATCTCGGTGCACATCTACACGAGACACCCGCTGAACCGTTTTATGCTCTTGAGCTTCGCTGTGTGTGCTTAACGTTGAGCCGTACGGAGGCCTAGGCCAGGTAGTGTGGAGACCAGCCTAGTAGTGGAGATGCCCGCTCTACTGTCACCGTCTGGCCACGACGGTTGATGCCTGAGAGGTTAGCTACATGCTTGAAAAGTGGGAACTACAGAGTCTGTGTCGACACAGCAATTGCTTGTGCATGTTCATGGGTGAGTCATAGCATAGCATTCATTGCATAACATTACATTGCATACATAAGATTCGCATCGTATAAGTTTGTATGGGCACTCTTATATGATGAGTTACTTTTCTGTTGAACCGATCCTCAACTTATTTGTCTGTATAGGCATTCATATAAGTTGAGTTACTTTCAGTTGTAGCTTACACTCTCTCATACTATGCTGTAGATGATAGAACTGCTAGAGTAATGATTTATCATTTATTATGCTGCTACATTATTACAATGTTTACTGATTATACTATGCCACCTGCTTGTATTTATGCTTACATACTTTATATATATTGTACCTTTGTCCATTTCACCGCCCGATGCCGAGGAATCGCCGGGGGAGCGGATGTGAAACCACTTAGTCTTTATGAATAACAGTTTCTACGTCTTCCTTTTTAGGAGGAAACCCCGCAGACGGAGCAGCAACAGGTTTTGCAGCATGACAGCAAAGCTAGGACGAGAGGGCCTGAGGGGACGGTACGGTCATTACCGTCGGTTATTGATGTGAGTGTGAGAGAGACTTTATATAGCCCTTTTGGGCAAAATATTTTACGTTCTCTGATTTTAGAAGCTTGTTGTAGTTTCTTTACTTATTGTATTTGGACTATTATATGCTTGTGTGGATTTTGACTTCTAACTCTATATCATGGTTGGGTTGGCAATGTTTGATATTGATAAAGGCCGACAGAATAGGCGTCTTGTAGTACAGGCTAGTTCGAGTGCTAGTGCTACCGCAAGGCTGCTGTTCTGGGCATAAGACCCCTCTCGTGCCCTATTTTTGTGTTCCAGGAGAGGGGGGGGGGTCTTACAGGTTTAAGTACTATTCATGTAAATTTCATGGGGGCTATTAGAGTTAATCTGACATCATGTCATGGTCACATGGACCTATTTCTCTCGTCCTAACACGTGGCATAATGACTTTATCCTCAAATTTAGGCACAATTTATGGAGAATATTTAAATCAAATTTAAAAGCAGATTCTACTGCATATTTCAAAGCTCGATCAGTAGCATGAAATATTCTTATTTATGACAAAATAATTCCTTATTTCAAGATCATTCTTTAATCATATTTTGACAACCTCTACATATTCCAAACCAGGATTATTTTCTAAAGTACCTACTAGTCATTTGAAGAGATTTTGACAGAATATTTTATAATCTGAAATATTTTCCTTATACATAATAATTTTGTCCATTTGCCAAAGAAAGATTGACATAGCCGTTAGAGAATTCAATTTCAACATCTGTTTACTCTGCCGGCCAAGTCAAGTATAAAAGGACTTAGAGATTTTTGATACAAGAAGTTTTTTTTACTGGCTGATGATGCATATTTTAGCTTAATTTATTAGGGTAAAATATATTTATTTTCGTTTTAAATCTCTTTCTTTTTGTATTTTTAGGTTCCTTTTAGATTCTTTTTATGTAAATAATATAACTAATGTTTTCTTCTCTTTTTGCAGGTTTTCACAGCTTTCGGCCAAAATGACCTAACACGCCCCCCTGACACACCCTCCTCGGGCAAGTCTCAGGGCGTGTAACCCGATCTCGAGGAAGGTTGATATCAGAATCCAAATCCCGAGAGGAAATACATAACACGCCCCCTGGTACGCCCTCCCTGGGCGTGTCACCCTCATCCCGAAACATACTGCCGCAATTAAACCTTTTCCGTTGCTACACGTCAACCCATACGTGACACGCCCCCGACACGGACGTGGCCCTGGGGCTTGTAACACCTTTTTCGACGACTGACAGATTTCCGACAAATGATTTTGACGTAACATGCCTTACACGCCCCCTACACAGGCGTGTCCCAGGGTGTGTCCACCAATGTATAGAAGCAATCATCATTCCTGCCAGAATCTAGTGCCCGAGGTCAACCCCGTACTTGACACACCCCCTTGACACACCCTCTCTGGGCATGACAGGGGGCGTGACCTAGACAGATTTTTTCCTATAAATACCAGGCCATTCCAAGCATTCTAGACCATGTTTTGGGGAGAGGGGAGGTGCTGCTAGTTTCATTCTTAGTGTTTTTTGTGTTTTTTATGTTTTTTCTCTCTCTCCCTCCATTTCTAGTTCTAGTTTTCATGCAATGTACTTTCATTACTTGTAATCTCTTTTTATTAGCATTATAGTAGTGATTAGCTCTATTTTCACGCACTTGTAATCTCCATTCCTAGTTGTAATCCTTTTATGCTTTTAATAAAATTCTAGTTAGTGTTCTCTTTTTTATTTCTCTCTCTTTAGTTTTCATGCACTTTTATTATCTACCCCTCTCTTTCCCTATTACCCTGAATAACTAATCCTCATTTGTACTCGATCGTGATGATCCTAGAATAAGTTGATCAAGTTATGATGTCTTAGCTTTCTTTTTCTTCTTAAAGTAATTACCTTTGATTTACTCTTGGTTTTTATTTAGTGGAACTATATTACCGATATATAGTTTCCATTTGGGATTTCATTCTTAGTTAGTCGAGAGTCTCATAGATTGAATCGATCACCCAAGAGTAATGAGAGTTGCATGCACCCCTCGAGAGAGGCAGACGTTAAATCTCTCAGATGTGAGTGAAATCCAATAGCGGGGTTCACCACTTAAAGCGAGCTTTAGGTCTTCGATTTGGATGAAAGATCGGGCAGACCTTCCTAAACTCAGGTGGGCACGACTTCGAGAAAAGCATGTTCATGCTTCGAGAACCTCCACGGTCAAGGTGTTTTACTTTATTTAGAATTAGTTTGTTATTTCATTTTGATTTTCTTATTTCAAAGTGATTCAAGATTGAGTACTTCTCTTTTATCTTTAGCTCTAACCTTTTATTTCTGCAAGTAATTTATTTTTCTTTTTAGCTTAGTAATTTAGTTCCTATTTTTAGTTAAGTAAATTAATCTTAAAAAATCATTTGATAAAATAATAGCGATCTCCTCGAAGTAGAAGTAATCATTACGCCCCAGAGAAATACGACCTTGATATTAATCTTTAGTATCCTATACTATAAATGATAAGGTACGTTTGCCTTTATCGGATATAGAATCGGACAATATTATCAACTTCCACCACATCCACCTTCTCTTCTCATTAACCCCTCTCATCCACCTTTGCGATTCTAAATATCAAGTTTTTGGCGCCGTTGCCGGGGAATAGTTTTGATATTGTGAAAAAGGATAACCATTAATTTTATCATCTTTTTTTTCTCTCTCTTGCCCCTCTTTCGCGATTGATTTTATTTTATGGATAGTTTTTGTTTTTCCTGTGGAGAGTTTTGTCAGTCTCGCGAGGAATGTTAAGTAGGATATTCTTCATCCACCCATGATTTTATTCCTTCCGGATCGAATCAATTTGGCCAAATTGATCTGTCTGTGAATTTTTTTCATGGAGTTACGATGATTTTCAAACGCCTTCCTACCCTTCTCCTCCGAATTTTTCTGATTTTAATTTTTCCAGAAATTTCTTGAATGGACATTTTGATCCTAGCGCTACTTTGAACTACTCAGGGTGGAAACACCCTGATCATTCTTGGGGCCAAGGTGATCATCAACCCATTCCATCTCAAGATTTCTCCGCTTTTTCTCCGCAAGTTTGCACGCCTTCTATTTTTGATTTAGAAAAAATGAAATCATTTTCGATTCTGTAGCATTTGATGCACGCATCCAATGCTCATTTAAAAGTGATTTTTGACGCTTTAGCTTCTGAGGCCGCAACTTTTTCTTCTTCTACTCCTCCTATTTATCTTTCGAATGATGAATCTTCGGATATTTCGTAGTGCTTTCAATCACTCGTAGAAGTAGATTATTCAGAAATTCCATTGTGCTTTCAACCTCCCGAGGAGGAAATTTCCCTCGATATCTCGATTTTTCTCAATTTTCTGAGGAAGATGAACTTTCTTGTGTTCGATCTTCCAAGGAGATTGATTTTTCGGATATCCCATTTTGCTCCAAATCTACGGTAATGATTGATATTCAAGTGGAGAAACCAGATCTTCTTATCCAAAAAATTTCTAGTGATCAACCGCCGCTGCCTTCTATTTTTTCTTCTCTTCCCCCTCCTTGCAAAAATTCCTCTTTCTTTTCTTCTTTTATTTTTCCTTCTAATTTAGTTTCTAGTTTTTCTTCTTTTTCTCCTTCTAATAGTTTATTTTCTTTTACTAACAAATTTTCTTTTTCTAAATCTTTTTCCTTTTTGTTTTATTTTAAAAAAAAAATTACAAAAAATGTTTATTTTCTTAAAAAATATTTTGGCACTCGCGCCGCAACGCATATTACGCGAGCTGCCATTACATTTCTCTTTTTATTTTCCATTTAGCTAACCAATAACATCGAGCTCAACGACGATAACCAAAGAGCACTTTTGGGAGGCACCCCTTGCTTATCCATTTTTTGTTGTTTTTTATTTTGTTGTGCAGGAATAAGCCCCCACGTGTTTGTGCTGCTTCTCGCCACTCAACTTGTACTCAAGCTGGTCTTTAGCTCAAGTTCGGGGGGATGTATTTTTCAACGTCTGGGCATCAAGCGCTAGGGAAGCATCTTTTTCTTTTCTTTGCATTTCTTTTTCTTCTTTTCTCTCTTTTCCCAACTTTGTTTATACTTAACTTTAAAAATTGGGGGCAATGTTTAACTTTAAGTATGGGGGAGTGTTTCCTTAGTTAGTTTACTTTAGAAAAATAAAAAAATACAAAAAATATTGAAAAATCCAAAAATATATATATAATTTTTCCAAAAAAAAATCCCAAATTAAATTGAGTTAATTTTTGCCAAATCAATTAGTACTTTGCATTTTATTGTTTTTTAAGCTCATGTCTACTTGCTTAGTTAGAATAAATTAGAATAATTTTTTGTTTAAATATGTTTAGCGAGTAGTATGTTGACTCATGTAGTGTTCCTATTTAGGATAGTATGTTGTTTTGAAAAATTTCTTGAATCTTTTTCACTTTTTCCTAGCCTTTTTTTTATTTCTTTTACTTTTATAAAACCTATCATCCTTTATTTTTCCTTATTAAAATTGTTTTAAATGTTAATTATTATTAAGTGTAGAAGACACAAACCGGTCTAGACGCTTATTATCATTGTTTTCATGAAAGCAAATTCTCTATTTTCTATTTTTGTGCTTATCTTCTTTTGAAATTTCAAAGCTTTACTTTAAGTAGATTTAGGAAGCATGAAAATGATTTAGGCATTTCTTTTGAAACATTTGAGCCTTTGCTCCCCACCTAATAATAATCGTTGCTAGCCATTTTTGTGCCTCTATTTTCTATTTTTGTGCTTATCTTCTTTTGAAATTTCAAAGCTTTACTTTGAGTAGATTTAAGAAGCATGAAAATGATTTAGGCATTTCTTTTGAAACGTTTGAGCCTTTGCTCCCTGCCTAACAATAATCGTTGTTAGCCATTTTTGTGCCTTTTCCTTTTCTTTTTTGTAGCCCCACTTTTTATTTCACCACGACCAAATAGCTTACTTATATGCACACTTTAAATTTGTTTTTGAGCTTTAATTGCTAATGTGCATCTTTTTGAAAAAATATGTGGAAAATCCTTGTATTATCTTTTGCTACAAAAGTGGAAATATTTAAGTATGAAAAATGAAAAAATGAAAAATGAAGAAAAAATATTTGATGAAAAAAGTAAAAGAAAAGAAAGAAAAGAAAAAAAAATTGTGAAAAGTATTTATTTTGGCTAGCATTATTTTTGGCAAAGCTCACCTATTTTTGTTTAAGTGTGGAAATATGCCTCGTGTTTATCTTTTGAATATCGCACCCTTAAAAACCTAAGCCTAACTGTACGCCTAATTAAAGCCCTAGTGATTCATGCTTCCTATGTTTACTTTTTAGTATAGTAGCGAGAAACTAGATTGAGTAAGTGTTTTTTGATAGAAATATTGAACTTTGTCTTGATTGACTATGATTTTAATTTGTCTCTTAGACTTTAGTAGTGACTCAATGCAATTTTTACTCATTACTTTATTAAGTTTTAATTCTGTAAAAAATTGGGATGATTTTTTTTATATTTAGTAGAATTTATAAAATTATGTGCTAAGTTAAAGTAGGAATTTTTCAGTTTTTTTAAAAATTTCTCTACCTCTAAATTTCTGTCTTACTTGTTTATAACATTTTTAAACTTTTCATTTAATCCTCTTTATTTTCTCTAACCTGTAGTCTTTTCTTGAGGACAAGCAAAATAATGAGTATGGGGGAATTTGATGATGCATATTTTAGCTTAATTTATTAGGGTAAAAATATATTTATTTTCGATTTAAATCTCTTTCTTTTTGTATTTTTAGGTTCCTTTTAGTTTCTTTTTATGTAAATAGTATAACTATTGTTTTCTTCTCTTTTTGCAGGTTTTCACAGCTTTCGGCCAAAATGACCTTACACGCCCCCCTAATGTCAAGAGTGCTTTCTTGAATGGAGAGCTAACAGAAGAGGTTTATGTTGAACAACCCCCAGGTTTTATCTCTTCTACTCATCCCTCATATGTTTTTAAATTGCATAAATCTCTCTATGGTCTAAAGCAAGCTCCAAGAGCTTGGTATGAAACCTTAGCTATCTTCCTTTTAGAACACAAGTTCTCTAGAGGCATGGTAGAAAGGAATTTTTTTACTAAGATGCATCATGATAAATTTTAGTAGTACAAATATATGTAGATGAAATCATATTTGTCTCTACTGATCCCAAACTATGCAAGAGATTCTCTGATCTAACGCATTCAAAGTTTGAGATGAGTAGCATGGGAGAGCTATCGTACTTCCTTGGCCTACAAGTAAAGCAATCCCCTAATGACATATTCATATCCCAATCTAAATATGCAAATGAGCTTATTAAGAAATTTATGATGGCTGATGCCTCCTCAATGAAAACTCCCATGGCTGCCAATGTTGTGATTGACTCTGATGAACATGGAAAACCAGTTGATCAGACTAAGTATAGGGATATTGTTGGATCCCTTATTTATCTCACATCAAGTAGACCAAACATCATATTTGCTACATGTCTTTATGCTAGGTTCCAAGTGAGCCCTAAGGAATCTCATCTTATTTTCATTAAAATAATTTTGAGATATATAAAGGGTTGTCCTAATCTAGGACTCTGGTATCCAACAGAGTCAGCATTTGAGCTTACTAGATTTTTTGATGAAGACTATACTGGATGTAGAGTGGACAGGAAAAGCACATCAGGAACATGTCAGTTCCTTGGTGATAGGCTTGTGTCCTGGTTTTGCAAGAAGCAAACATCTGTGTCCACATTAACTGCTGAGGCTGAATACATGGCAGCTGGCAGCTGCTGCTCACAGATCTTGTGGATACAAAACCAACTCCTGGATTATGGGTTCAATCTAAATAATTCAACCATATTTGGTGATAGTACAGTGCAATCTCTATTGCACATAATTTAGTGCATCATAGTAAGACAAAGCATATAGATATAGACATCATTTCATAAGAGACTGTGTGGACAAACAGAAAATTAATCTTGAATTTATCTCCACTGATTTGCAAAGGGCAGATATTTTGACCAAGCCCTTGGATGAATCAAAACATTTGTTCTTTCTGAATCAGTTAGGAATGATAGATGGAAAGGCTTAATTTTAAATCTGTCCTTAGTGTAAACGATCTGGAAACAATTCATCGACCTGAGATCGACGATTTGCAAACATTTTGTTGGGAGTTTGTCGATCGGAGATCGACGAAATCTTTGTGTGAAGTCAGTTTCGTTGACTTGAGATCGACGATCCTGTTTCAGGAAATATTTCTGAGGGCGACGAAATATCTCTATATCTTCAGTCTGAGATCGACAAATTTATCTCTTCATGAAATTTTTCGTCGACCTGAGATCGAAGAATTTTCTTTTTCGCAAGATAGAGCTTGACGTTTCATATTCTGAAAAACCTTATAACTAGGTTTTCTTCGAGCTCCATCCCGCGCTTTAAGTTCCCTTGCACTTGATCTCCCTCTTTCTCTGTTGCAGGTGATCATGGCGATTCCAGCAACCGCTCTCGCAGCAATGAAATTCGACATGGGTTTTGACATCGACTTCGAGTCTTTCCAACATTCAGATCAAATCTTCTTTGATATTCTGAAGTTGTTTAAAGATTTACAGTTAAAGAATCTGATGACTACCAGGATGAAGATTACGACGACTGAGATCCGAGAATGGGTTTTCACTCTATCGACTCCAGATACTGATACGCTGATTGGAATAATATCGGGTAATGCCGTTTCACTTACCCCTGATGTTTTAACTGAAATTTTTGGTTTATTGAATGGAGAAGAGGAATTAGAAATTTATTCTGTTGAGTTTGATAAAATGTTGAATCGAATGGGTTATTCTGGTGACAAACCTAACAAATTGTTGAAGAAACATCTATCTGCAAATTATAAGTTTCTGGAAGATATTGTAGGAAAAGTTCTACTGGGCAAGCACACCGCCCGCAATTATATAACTAGACAACAGTTTCTTGTAATATGTGCAGTGGCAAACAAGAAGGCCATGAACTGGGCCAAATTTATGTTTGAATTTATTAAGAAGAAAAACACAAAGAAGGAAGTGTGTTTTGGACGGATTTTGGGAATTTTTCTTCAGGACAAGGTTGCTGAATCACTGGTCTCCCCGACCATATTCATAAATGCCTCCAAGAGGCTTACCTGTGCCTTGTTTGGCAGGGGGAGAGGAACATTCCTAAGCCATCCATGGCTTCCTCTTCCAGACCTTCTGAGGGTACAAGGGCTGATCCAACCACTCCCCACCATGCTGAGGATATTTCCATTCCCCCTCCACCTCCTCTTATTCAAACTACCTCAACAACCCTCCAGCTTTCTTCCACATCCCAAGAACATCAACCTACACCTCCTGTTTCTCTAATCCATATTTCCTCACCAACTCTTTCTACAAACCATCAACCTTCACCACATCAATCTCCTCAACATCAACCTTAACATGTTCAATCTCTAGTACATGCTACAACACCAGAGCATGCTACTCTTCCTCTATCCCCTCCTCCATCACATCTTACTGACACCCCCCTTCTCAATTTGTCATCTTTACCATCATTCAATCTTCTATCATCACCCATTCATTCCCCATATTCACCAGATGAGAAAATGCCAGACTCCACATCCTTCCATCCATCATCATCCAACCTCAACCCATCTGTCTCTATTCAAACCCCAGCTGAATTCATGAACATATTTTCACCCTCCATTTCATCCATTATGTAATCCATCACACCTATTCTACAATAACTCATAGCATAAGCTATTTCACCTCTTGCTTCTTCTATTTCATCTCTTGCTTCTCAAATTTCTGCCTTCCCTGGCCCTCCTTCTTTAATTAGGGGCCTGACTCTAGTGCTTACTAAACCCAAGCAGGGGGAGATACTCCATGAAGAAGTAACTCCAGCAGTAGCTGCAGCAATAGCAGTAGAGATAGGTTTTGTTGATACTTAGATACTAGATACAGATCTCACATAATTTTTGGACACTGATTCTGAGATAGTTGATTTAGTTCCTTCTTTGGATATTCCTTCTGAAGACTGTTCCATTTCTCCAGCAATTGAACTGAAGTCAGTTCTAGATTCTTTTGATCTCTTATATAGAAACATTCTTTTATTTGTTTCTCCCAAGTATTGCACAGATATTATTTACTATACATCTCCAGTTAGTACAAAAACTCTTCAGGCCATTCAAGAAAGCTTTGTTATTAACATAGTTGTGGAACCTATTGGCCCAACTTATGTTATGGATGATAGTCCTATACCAAATCTAGATGATTTAATTGCACAGGATATTGCACTAGAGTTTGAACAAATGTAAAAAGATCCTGAACTAAATGATTTTCTTATGACTGATAAAGACACAAATGATTCACAGATGCTTTAAGAGATTGTTGTCCCTCCTCAAGCTATTTTACCTCCACCTCCTCCTCAATCAGACAATCAAATTTCACAGGAAACAATACAAGAAATAGATTCTTTATATGACAATCCAGAAAGTTCTTCTGAAGATGACCCAGTTGATGATTCTGAATCTGACAATGCAAAGAGAACCAAATCAAAGAAGAGGAAAGCTCCAAGAAAGGCTGCTCCCAAGCCCAATCCTGATAATGATGTTCCATATTACATTCTGCACAATATTCCTCTCACTCCAAAAACTCCTCAGTGGATGAAGCTATCTAGAAATCAAGCTAAAGCACAGAAGAAGAAGAAGTCTGGATCCTATCTAGTGAAGAAATTTAGGAAAGATCCACCTCCTCCTCCTCCTCCTCCAGCTGTTGGTACAACTGGAAATGTTAGCCAGAGATCCTCATCACTTACTAAAACCTATCAGAGGCAAGGTAGACCCCATCAATCTTCTGGAAGTAGTTATCCCCAATAGTAACATCATCACTCTTCCAAAAGCCTTGCTCCTGCTCCTGCCAAGCATCCAAGCCCTCCCAAAACCTCTTCATCTCCTAAAAGAGACAATAGCCCTGAAAGCCCTCCTATTAAAGCCTATGATCCTTAAATAGATCCTAATACAAAGATGGCTAGGTTAAATGAGCTGGTTGCTCTTACTTAGATCAGGAAAGCAAGAGAGGAAGGTAAGGATACTTCCCAATTATCTACTATGTCTTCCTATTAGAAGAAAGAGCTTGAGAAATATCAGGCGGGGAAGCTTTTAAATGCAGATGAATACAAGCATCTCCATCCTAAAGTTGTTGTTCCAAGGACAGTTGCTCAAAAGACTCTTAGTGATGTAGACATGAAGATGAATGTCAGAGAAGCAATTGATCCTAACAGGACAATCATTTTTGCAAAATCATCTGCCCCTCCCAAAGACTCTTAATATTTTTTCTATACTGTCTATTTTTTTAACAATATCTGTACCATAGCTTTAATCTTTTGCTGATAGCTTTTTCATTCTATCAGCTCTATATTTTCTTGTTATGCTTTTGTTTCTATCATTTTTGAAGTAACCTCACCCAAATAGGGGGAGATTGTTGGAACCCCTATTTTGATTTGGGATAGGTTCACTTCTTAGGTTTTGTTGACCCATGATGTATAGTTAGGGTCACTATTTTTCATCTAGGTTTTAGGTCAGTCCCCAAGTGTCAAACTTCATGGAACTGCTTGATGTGGTCTTCAGTTTCAAGACTTAGAAGATATTTAGTTGTCTGGAAATTAGTTCGAGGTTCATCGAACTCAGCTCGACGAACTTAGAGCTCAAGTCGACGATATTCATCAGAAGGATATATTCTGTGGTCTACATTTTCTCCTAGACAGGTTCTCAGCTCGACTAATTTAATTTGTTCAAGTTCTGTGGTCGACGATCTTTAAGTGTAGAACAGATTCTCTGGTCGACGTTCTTGGAGCGCAGAATCAGTTGTTTATATTCATTGTTTGCTTCATAGAGCTTAGGTCGACGAACATGATTTCTAAGATCGACGTTCTCTAAGTGCAGGTCGACGAAATATGTTCCCTGGTCGACGAATTCTGTAAGCTATCTATTCCTTGTTCTTTCCTTATCTGTTCCCTCTTTATTATTATTTTAAGTCATAAATTCCCTGAGTAATCAATACTTATATTCCCTATGAATATAGCCATTCCTGGCAGCATTGATTAGAGTATTCATCAGAGGACTTATTTGAAATATTTCTCGGGACAGTTGAGGAAACAAATAATGATAGATATGCTATCTGTTTTCCTTCCCAGTTTTCCAACAAGGCATTAATTGCAGTTATTCAAATTTTTAAGGAAGATTGGTTATCGAAGAGAACACAGAGAGAACATTTTCAAAAGCGACAAAGACTGACAACAGGAATACATCTCATAGAGCAGAAAAAGCGCAGAGAGATATTCTTAGCAAGAGCAGAAAATTCAAAGCAGCTCTCAATCTTTATCTCTGACTTTGCTCTTAAGAAGATAGAAGAAGAACAATACAAACTGATCAAGAGTCGTCTTCATCTTCTCTTTCCAGGAATTACCTGAGACAATAAAGATCCATCTGTCTAAAGTTCATGGATCTGCTTTACACAAGCTGAAGACCTACACACTCCTGAACAAAGCTTCTCAATCCTGAACAACTCTACATCTCAAGGGGAGCTTTGACAAGATCTGGAATCCACACAAAGTCCTCTCAAATTGTTTTTGAGAAAAGAGAAGGCTAACATCACTTTCTTTCCCACCCCACTATACAGGGTTTTAACTCCCTTCAAAAGTTAGCCTGGTTCACAAGTCACCTTCCAAAAGAATTGAGTTTGGTTTTTGGGCACCTGATCAAAAGCTCAAAAGGTTGCAATATCTCCCTGTAAATAGATATTGTGGTGGCAGTCACCTGATCAAAACCTGTAGTGGATTCCTACCATGTGGTAGAAGAGTGGATGTACCCAGTTGGAGAACCACTATAATATTCTTGTGTTGTCTGTGTGTTTGCTGTTTTCTTTTTGTCTTGTGTTGTGGTAGCTTAGTGTAGCTTTTCTTTGTTCTTGTTAACATCTCCTATCGCTTAACTTTATATTTGTAAAAAGTTGCAAAGGACTTTTTTATTAAACTCTATTCACCCCCCCTCTAGTGTTAATCAGAGCATACTCACCCTTTTCTTTCACAATCTTCTCTCTCAGATATGAAAACAACCCTTCTTCTTTGCGTGAAATCTTTGTCTGAAATCTTGAGGAAGAAGGATCTGAAACTTGTGAAGAATGATCTGATATTGAGAATCGATAGATCTCGGAATATATTTGAATCTAAAATAGCGAGATCGATTAAGTCCTTTCTTTCAAGAGGAATCATGAATAAAAAGTTATGACAATGTCGGTGATGAGCGATTTGAAATTTGTGATTTGATTTACAATCCATGATTAGCGATTAGGGCTTCTAAAAAAATTCGCTTTACTATATATAGATGATTCCTCACTAACGGCTAAATTCCAAACCTAGTTCTACCATCCACGTGTACTATACATAACGGAAGCCCTAAATCTAAAAAGCTACCAAAAATGAAATTGAAAACTATTTAAGTCCATACTGAAATAATTCATCGAGACCTTACATGAACTCTCAAGACCCCTCGACGAACCCGTCGAAACTACTTGAGGAAGAGCTTGCTTGAGGTATTTAGAATTCAAGTAACCGTTCATCGAATTACATGAGAGTTTGAGAGTACTCAAAGAATTCTTCAAACTATCTATGGAACTCTGGAACCTAAAAGAAATTAACATGAACTCTCGAGAGTTCTCGACGAATTTTATGGGTACTCACATGAGTACTTGAAGAATTCGTCGAGTATATACGAGAGGACTAAGCTGCTTTAACTTTGTCATTCTGGACAATAATTCACAGTGATCTCTCGAGTACTCCCGAGATCACTCGACGAATTCCGCGAGTGCTTACATTTCACGAGTCCTCACGAGACTACTAGACAAAATTACTTAGCAAATTCTGAAACTCTGAACAACAGTTTTCTTTGGGATTCTAAAAATTAAGTACACCCCATCAAAGAGAGTGTGCATGGGTCAACATGATGTTCTATAAAATTAGGAATTACATTGCATAGAATTGTGCTTGAAGGTCCATTGTAACCTAACAATGGTTTGTACTTCACAATTAAGACCAGCACCACACATAACTAAAAACAACATCAAATACATACTCAATTTAACTTTGTTCAAGGGACACTTCTTCAAATCAAAACTATTGTGGATAAAATACCCAACACCTTTCCTTAGGCTGAGTCATCAAGATTAGACTCACCCTGAATATCCTCAGGGGATTCAATGACTTCAGTTTGTTGGATAGAAACCTCAGGAGCAGGCTCCCCCTCAACTGAACTTATCAGGCAAAAGTGTTGAAGGCTTCCTCCTTCCAACACTTTAGTGTGAAGTATGTAGGCTTCTTGGATCTCTGTAGCAGTGAATTGAGGAGCAAGTTCCTCATGAACTTCTCCTTGCACAAATTCAACAATTTCTTGGTCATGAAATTCTTGGTGAACTTCTCCCATCTCAAGTCTTCCCTGATCAGCCTCACCCCTGGATTCCTCCATAGGGGCCATGCTTTCAAGATATTCTGGGATTATTGGTGTATAGATTTTAGGATGATGGTCCCCTGTATGCTCCCCCTCAACATGACTGGGGGCTGGAACTGAGCTTTCAGTAGGTTGTATCTTCTTCAACCGTCTTATCTTGGAAGCCACTTGCCATTTAGGACTAGATTCAACTTTCTCCTTTTCCTTCTTCTCCTCTCCCGGGGAGAGCCTGGAGCTTGCTCCTCCCTTTTCAAGTTTGGGAAAAGGTTTATCCCACTTCTCTTTAGTTGTGTAGACTATTTTCTTCAGATTGTGGAGAGGAACTTTAGGAGTCTCTTCCAGTCTATCTTCAAGGTTCTTGTCTAGGTACAAAGAAATATTCTCCCTATATTGGGGGAAACCATGCATGCTTTTAGCTTCCTGAGAACTAGATTGCTCCAATTAGTTTTCCTGGTAAGACTAAAAACAATCATTATCCTAAACATTTCCTAAGAGAATCTGTCATGAGATCCGGGCTTTCATAACAGTGTTCTTCCTATTATGCCAGCCAGAAGTTTCCCTGGTTTATTCATATAACTTTTCTCTAATGAACCATATTCCTTTCCAAAGTAATTACACCAATCCAGGTCTACAACAATGTCTTCATTGGTGATTTCTTCCTCCTCTCCTTCTGGAAGTGTGGGAAGTTCTAAGAGATGGATTATACTTTGTATCGTGATTCTAAGGCGGTGATTGAGCACTAAGGTTTTGATGTTGGAGCTGGAACTGCTTACCTCAGCATTCTTGATGAATTCCTCTACTGCAATTGGTACTATTCATGCCGTTTACGATAATTCTAAGCCTATTGCGCTTAAGAGGAATATCACATTTTGAATGTCTTCCGAATAGGTTCTGAAGTCGCCCCTGATGACTTCACTGACAGTGTTGATTTTATCCGATGAACTCTCTTTGGGCGCCATTGATGAAGCTAGGGTGAGAAGGAGAGAGGCTTTTCTTTATCAAAATGGGAGCGGAGTGCGGGAACGTTGGTGCCGATGTTTGGCGTTTTAGATCTTATTTAACCTAATTTTCCCACACTTTCTAATTTTATAAATATAAAAAGAATTTCAAATGACCCATACCTGTTTAAGGAATAGAATTTGTAGAAATAAGGTGTCGATATCCTTTTTGATTGAATTTTCTTTACTGTTTCTCATATAACCCCACATTCTTCCATATTCAGTGCTTTTGCATGCTCTCTAATGAAGTGATACTTTATCTCAATGCGCTTGTCTTGTTGTGAGACACGAGATTTTTGGAAATTGAGATTGAATTGGATGAGTCACAGAATAAAGCTGTTTTACTTCGATGGATGTTGTAATCTTGTAATTGGTGTTGTATCCAGAGCATTTGAGCACAGTAACTTCCAACTGAAATATATTCTAACTTTTCTGTTGATTTGACCATACTTTTTTGCTTCTTACTACTCTAGTAAATAAGCCTTCTTCCAAGTAACTGACAGGTTTTTGAAGTTCTCTTCCTGTAACGTCCTATTTTGAGCTAGACCCCTCATACATATTTTGTGTCGCCTTAAGTGGATAGTAGGCCCGATTGGAATGAGGGAAATACTAAGTAGGCTCGACGAACTCATCAGAAGGACTCGACGAACTTATTGGAAGGACTCGACGAACTCGTCGGAAGGACTCGACGAACTCGTCGGAAGGACTCAACGAATGGTCGGAAGGACTCGACAAACTGTTCGGAAGGGCTCGACGCACTGGTCGGAAGGGCTCGACGCACTGGTCGGAAGGGCTCGATGCACTGGTCGGAAGGGCTCGACGCACTGGTCGGAAGGACTCGACGCACTGGTCGGAAGGACTCGATGCACTGGTCGGAAGGACTCGACGCACTGGTCGGAAGGACTCGACGCACTGGTCGGAAGGACTCGACGCACTCATCGGAAGGACTCGACGCACTCGTTAGAATTTTCTCTCCCCTCAACTTTATACATATGGGGAGGATTTCTTCTCCTTCTTCTTTGTGTTGGCTGCTCCTCCCTGAAATAATGAAAGAACGAGCAAGTTCATCAGAAGCCGAACACACCATGCCACCGAGAAGGAGAACTCGATCCATGGCCAAAAATGTGGTGAGCTTCCTACCCTCTCCCTGGTGCTAGATCTTTAGATCTGAATTTAGGAGAGATGTCGACTCAAGAGGGTTTGAAATTGAAAGTTAATGGAGTTTCATTGCAGAAGGTCACCCAAGAACTTTCGTTCTAGGGCATCGATCACCACGAAAATATCTTCGATCACCTCCTCTCTTTAATACGAAGATGATGGACTTGATTTCATAAAGAACGGTGGTTTATTGTTGGAGAAAAGGAGGAGAAAAGCTAATGTTACTTTGTATGTCATCTGGAGGAAGAGGATGAACAGTTACTATTAGTCCGTCATAAAGATTCGTGCAGGAACTTATTTTTAATACTTAGACAAAAATCTGTACTATGCATGTGACGGAATTCAAGCCCATTTTTAGGCATGATTCATTCATATTCAAGTCTCGAGATCAACATGAAAGTTGTAGCAATTGGAAAGACCTTTCCAACGAGTGGTTGCACATTTTCTGAGAAGCTATGAAGCCCCCTAAATTTGAATTCGAAATTTCTATCCTGAAAATAATTTAAGCCGTAATTACGGGACAGATTCTGTCTAGATCTGTGCAACAGGGTTTAAACCCGATTTTAGGTATGATAAGACTTAAATCTGGACCTAGGACTTCCCAATAAAGTTGTAGGCAGTGGGAATAATTTAGTAAGTTGTGTTGTAAATGTGTAAATTTGGATAACTCGTGAATTTCTCTTAAGATTATTTATCGAAAAGCTTTGGAAATACTGATAGAAAATTGCATGATGACAATATGAACTTCCCTATTTAGTTTCATAGTTTTCCTATAAATATACTTGATGAAAACTATCAATAATATGATATAAATTTTTGGGAAGTAAATGGTTGTTACGATGATTCAAATAAGCCAAAATCTTGTGTAAACATTCAAGATGTTAACCATGACACATAGAAGAAATATTCAGGGGATTTGGGTTGTCTTAACCACTTAATAAATCGCTTATTTGAGAATTTGTTGGTGATTGTATGATATGTTATATCCTAGGTTGTCTTAACCACTTAATATATCACTTGTTTGAATCTACCTACCTAGGATCCATCTTATGGTTCTTCACAAATCTCTTAACACCTGAAATCAGAAAAACCTTCAAGAAAACCATGTCCCCAACTACGAATTCCAGATCAACCCTACGCCGATTATCGTTCTTCTCATAATGTTCTTGAGCCAAACGAAGCTTCTAACGGATATGCGTTACCGCCAAACTCATCTCTTCCAAGGCCTCCAGACCTAACAACGACTTCTGACTGACTTCAACCCAAAATAGGGGAGTTCGACAACGCCTCCCATACAAGGCTTCGAAAGGCTCCATCTGCAAACTCTCCTATTAACTGTTGTTGTAGACAAACTCCATAAGCCAGAGGCGCTTGTCCTAGGCCCCGCCATGGTCCAAGAAATAAGCTTTAATCATATCTTCCAAAATCTGATTTACTCTTTCCGTTTGACCATTTGTCTGCAGATGATAAGCAGTTGAATATTTGAGGCCTGTGCCAAAATATCTCTGTAAGCTTTGCCAGAAATGGGACATATATCTAGAATCTTGATCTGACACAATACTCATCAGCACACCATGCAATATGATGAACTCATTCAAATAAAGCTCTGCTATCTTTTCTATGGAATAGCCAATTATAAAAGGCATAAAGTGAGCACATTTATTAATATGTCAACAATGACCCATACAACATCATGCCCACGGGGAGACCTCGGTAATCCGGTAATGAAATCCATTGAAATACTATCCCACTTCTAGCTGGGAATATCCAAAGACGTTAACTTACCTCCAGGCCTTCTATGATCTGCCTTAACATGCTGGAAAGTGTAACACTCAGATACAAACTTAGCTATATCATTATTCATACCTGACCACTAAACGATTTACTTTAGATCTCAATACATCTTTGTAGAACAAGGATGGTAGGCAATACTTGAGTCATGCGATTCATCACAAATCTTTGCTCTAATATCCTCAATGGCGAGGATACAATACCAACCACGATATCTTAAGGTACCAGTTTTGTCAATTGAAAAGTCTGGTAATTCTCCTTTTTCATTTCTACTCCGGAGGTACTGCAAATCAGGATCATCCTTCTAATGTAATCTCATAAGTATTATCCATGAAGAATACTCAATTTTCAAGCTAGACACCACACTACTATCCTTAACAGTAATGTCCATCAATAAAAACTCCTCCACCAAGGACTGCGCAGAGAGATTGATGACATCCGCGGCTTTCCTGCTCAAGTCATCGGCCACTACATTAGCCTTGCTCGGATGGTAAAGGATATTGACCTCATAGTCCGCAACATATTCCATCCATCTATGCTAGCGCAAATTAAGCTCTTTTTGGGTGAAGATATACTTCAAACTCTTATGATCTGTATAGATTTTTCATGATACTCCATACAAAAGATGTCTCCATAACTTCAAGGCATAGATGACCGCAGCAAATTCCAAATCATGAGTAGGGTAATTCCTCTCATGTACCTTCAATTTTCTTGATCCATACGCATCACCTTTCCTTCTTGCATCAGAATGCAACCGAGACCAACTCGCAAAGCGTCGACATAAACGACAAATTCCACTCCCTTAGTGGGAAATGCCAAAACTGGGGCAAAACATAACCTCTCCTTCAATTCGTGAAAATATTCCACGCAATTATCGCTTTAAACAAAAGCTACGCTTTTTTGCATAAGGCTAGTTAAGAGTGCAGTCAGCACTAAAAATCATTACACAAATCTCCTATAACAACCTTCTAACCCTAGGAAACTCCTTATCTCCTTAGGCGTTATAGGCCTCTTCCAATCCAAAACTGCGCTTATCTAGGTTGGGTTTACTGAAATCCCATCTTTACTTACCACGTGACCCAGGAGAGACACTTGAGTCAGTCAAAACTCACATTTACTTAACTTTGCATACAACTTGTCCTCCTTTAGTGTGGATTGAACCAAGCGTAGATGCAAGGCATACTCCTCAACACTTCTAGAATATACTAGAACATAGTCCAAAAAGACAACCATAAAGTGATCCAGAAAATCCTTGAATACTCTATTCATCATGTCTATAAAGATAGAGGGTGCATTCGTTAATCCAAAATACATTACCAAGAACTCAAAATGCCCATACTGGGAATGGAAGACAGTTTGCGGAATGTCCGACTTATAGATCCTCAATTGATGGTAGCCTGATCGCAAGTAAATCTTTGATAACACGGTACTACCTCGCAACTGGTCAAACAAATCAATGATCTGAGGTAACAAATATCTATTCTTGATAGTTAATTTATTCAACTCTCAATAATCTATGCACAACCTCATAGAACCATCCTTTTTTGTAGCACCCCAAGGCGAAGAACATGGCCTAATAAAACCACACTGTAATAATTCATCCAATTACATTCACAACTCTTCCAACTCACGTGGAGCCATGCGATAAGGCTCTCTTGCAATAGGACGAGTACCATGCTCAAGATCTATAACAAATTCTACATATCTCATATGAGGGAGACCGGGAAGACTGACCGGAAAGACATTAGGAAAATCTCGCACTAAAGATATATCCTCAAAACACGGAAAATCGCGAGCAACATCCAAAATATACATAAGGTAAGCAATACAACTGGCTTCTAAAAGGTTATGAGCACGTACCGCAGATATGATTGTGGAGTCCTGATGCAGAAATTGAAACTCACTCATGGGTTGGACGCTATCCAAACAGAAATCGAAACGCTTAAATTTCCATTAGATTACTACATCATATCTAGACAACCAGTCCATACCCAAAATCACATTGAAGTCTTCCAAATCAAGCACCTTCAGATCGGCATACCTTAGAAATCCACCTAAGAGAATAAGGAAATTCTGGATACCCTGATTCAACGCCACTAAATCAACAGATGGAAACTTAACACCAAGCAGATTGTCAGCTTGATCGATAACAAAACAATGTCAGTCTATAAATTTCCTAGCCACGGAGGAATGAGTAGCACCCGAATAAAAAAACATGCACCCAAAATTTTTTTATCTTAAACTCTGCTATAAATCGCACACGTAACTAATAGGACCTCCATTAAATCTACAACTACTAGAAAGAAGCTAGGCCAGAATCAAACCTGAAATCACTTGGGTTGAAGACTGAGCTTCTTCCTTGGTCACCACGTTTGGTTTCCCTTTTCCCACATCCAACTGCTATAGCTACAGCGGTGGCAAAGCTTGAAGAGGAATTGGCTGCATCGCGGGCTAGGATTGCGGGCATCTAGACTTCATGTGTCCCTTTCTGTCTACACCGATAGAGGATTAGTTATCCCTTTGGTGCACTCTGAATCGCAAGCACCTGAGGTTGCTTCTGAGCGCCCGACCTTTTGAAACACTTCTCGACAAGGTGGCCCGAATGACCACAAAGACTGCATACTTGCCCAAGAGATTTTACTATCCTCAACCTTTCCATTTTATTTCCTCAATAACAAGCCATGATTCTTGGCATTATTGATAGCCTTAGCCTTCAACGCGACCTCCACCGCTTCCGTAAAACTCTCAGATTGGTAAGCATTGGCTAACTGCTGGATGTCACTTTGAAGTCCACTTAGAAAACACTTAACCCTGCCTTCCTCAGTGGCTACTAGTTCTTTAGCAACCTGCTCAACTTGTTGAACTCGGTCTCATACTCACCAACAATGAGTTACCTCTACTTTAGATGTAGGTAATTGTTCATCAACTTATCTCACTCAACCTTCGGCAGGAACTTTTTCAAAAACAACCCCTTAAACCATTCCCACGAGCATCCATTAACAAGGTTTTCCTTTTCCCCCATCCACCAGCCTTTAGCAAGGCCCTTCAGTTGGTATGTAGTGAACATAACCTTTTGGTTCTCAGAAATTCCCGAATAGGAAAACATCTACTCAACAGAAATGATCAAGTCATCCAACGCTAAGAAATCAGCTCTCCCGTCATAGGTTGGGGGTCTTATGCACTGGAAATGCAAGATGAAATTCATCTCAGGAGGCAACAAAATAGGAGGCACTAAGGGAGTAGGAGGAACATGCGCGGCCTGATCCACCATAGGGGGTGGCGCACCATGCTGCTGCCCAATGGTGGTATTCAACAACGCCCGCATCTACCCTTGTATCGCAACCATCTGTCTTGACAAAGTCTCATTGCTCAGATACATCTCCTCTATCATCGCTTCACTATATGCCCCCAAAGTCTCACCCTCAGACTAGGGAGCTGATCTTAGCATATGATGCTTTGGGCCCATCTTCTACAAATACAAATGAACGTCTCATCAAAGCTTAGCTAAATTCATGAATTACTCAACTTATAATAGACTAAAATAAATACACAAGAATCTACTCTTGCTACTACCTTCCTCTGTGATTTTCTATGAATAATGTTACGCTTTAACTTAGGATGATACACCGTTGTTGGGTATTGCGTCCACAATAACCCAGATTTGCATGAAGTCACCCTTGAACTAAGATGAATTAAGTTTTATTTGATATCCTTATTTTAGCTGTGTGTTTGCAGATTACCATTTCTAAGTGTAGACCAATGTCAGTCTACAGTGGGTCATGAACACAGGACCATATAGTGTAATCCCTCACTGTGTGACCCAAGGTGGTGACTCATGTGTAGCCTCTCTATTGGGATACACTTCATATTCAAACCTTGGATAATGGAATGAAGATTGGACTCTTAAAGAGAAGAGAAATATTTCTTCTAAAGTTCAGTAAATTCTCTAAGTCTACTTCTCGAGAAGTCCTCTTAGTTCTCGAGAAGTCCTTAGAATTCTCGAGAAGCTTAGCTTTAAAGTTCTCGAGAAGTGCTTAGAGTTCCCGAGAAGCTTAGCCTCTTAGTTTTCGAGAAGTCCTTAGAGTTCTCAAGAAGTCCCAGCTTTTGGTTCTCGCGAAGTACAGATAGGTTCAAGAATTTTTCTAAGTCAGAGTTCTCGAGAAGTCTTCTTTGTTCTCGAGAAGTCTTCTTTGTTCTCGAGAAGTCTTCTTTGTTCTCGAAAAGTCTTGGCCAGTTCTCTGGAAGTCACAACTATAGTTCTCGAGAAGTCCATCTTATTCTCGAGAAGCTTGGCTTAAGTTCTCAAGAACTGCCAGCCCTATTTCTCAAATAGTCAAAGTTGCCTCAGAAATCTCTCTTAAGTGTTAGTTCTCGAGAAGTCAATTAGTTCTCGAGAACTCAGCCTTTTGTTCTCGAGAAATCCAAAATTCTTCTAAGCAGTAGAGTTCTCGAGAAGTCCTGATAGCTCTTGAGAACTCAGTTTCTAGTTCTCGAGAACAAAAGTTACTTCTCGAGAACTGTAAGTCAAATTTTTAAGAACATTATGTTAAGTCCAGATCGGCTGAAATTTTTCAAATGACTTGATTTGATTGGTCCACGTGTCGTCATTAATGTCTTTTCTAGCCGTTAAGGGTAATCCTATATAAAGTCTTTTCGTTAAGACAAAACCCTAACAATTACATGGAGCGGAAGTCCGTACATTCTAAATTTCTGGATCGGCCTTCTCTTTCCAAAAGAACACGTTCTGAAGACACCGCCGCCGCTCACGAGTAGATCGATTTTTTTTTCTTTCGATCCAAGAAGACTTGTTGTTCAAGGGATCATCATCTTCTCCTTGATCGAGTAGGTTAAAGCTTTCTCAGGTCAGATCGTCAAGTCTTCTTCAACCATTTCTGAAAGAGCCGCCAATTCAAGAAGAAGATCTAGGGCTGAATTTTTCCAGATCTGAGAAATCTCTGTATGTATTTTTCCAAATCTTTTTGTTATCATTGTAGGAGATTTTCTCCGAGTGTAGGAGCGTTGTTCTCCGAGTTGTAGGAAGTTTTGTTTATCTTTCGAGTGTAGATCCATTTGGATCGAGTTTTTAGGAACTTGGTTCCGAGGCGTAGGATTGTTTTCAATCCGAGATAGTGGAGTAGCCGAGTCTAGTGATTTGCTTGATCAGTAAGGTAAAGTGGATGTACCCATGATTGGGGAACCACTATAAATCTTCTTGTCTTTCTGTGATTGCTTGATTTCTGGTGCTAGATCGTTAAAATTTTTATTCCGTAAATAGACGCACGATTCACCTATTCACCCCCCCTTAGGTGATTTAGGTTGACAACTTTACACTTTCAATTGGTATCAGAGCGAGGTTGGTCGTTAAAAGGTTAACACCTTGATCAATTTCCTATCAAAAGTTGTCATTTGGTTATTCAAGCAATGGACAAGGTCAAGGATTTTGCAAAGCTTCCCCTGTGCACAAAGAATAACTTTCCCATATGGAAAGAGAGAATCAAATTTTTCAAGGAAGATGTGGACCCACGGATCTTCATGATTGTTGAAGAACGTCCTTACGTCCCCATAACTACCTCCACTATAGATCCAACCAAGAAGGTTCCTAAGAAATTGATGGATCTAGATAAGGACGAGATTGCACTTATCTCTTTGGATAAGAAAGCTAAAAATATTATAGTAAGTGCAGTTGATGACTCGATGCTGCAAAATCTTATTCACTTCCAATCGGCTAAGGAGATGTGGCAGTCTCGAGTTAATCTGATGGAAGGTACTAAAGAAGTGAGGGATGATAGAAGGTCCCTACTGAAGCAGAAATATGAAGCTTTCAGGCAAGGGTCAAAGGAGACCATTGCAGATACCTTTGAGAATTTCTTCAAGATAGTAAATGGCCTAAGAGTGTATGGCCGAGTCTTCACCAATGGGGAGCTGAATGATAAGTTTCTGAGGTCTCTCACAAAGGAATGGGACAACAAAGTTTGCGCCATCCGGGATTTTGGCAGACTAGCTGAGACAGACCCACAAAATCTATTTGGCAAGCTGATGTCCTATGAACTGCAGATCAATTCCAAAAAAACTGAAGAAGAGAAAAGTCGCTTCTCCTCAAAAGAGAAGTCGGTTGCATTAAAGGCTGATAGTTCAAGGAAGGGCAAAGATGCCTCACTAGCACCTGCTCAAGAAGTAAGTGAAGAGGAAAGCTCTGAGCCAAGCACCTCAGGTTCAGAACTATCTAAAGGAGAGTTCTCGTTGCTCTCTCGGCAGTTCAAGAAATTCTTGAACAAGAAGAAGCAGTGGAGAGGCAAGGATGCCTCATACACAAGAGCACGACACGACGGTGATCAGCGAAAGAAAGGCTCGGGTAGCCATGACAGGTATAACTCTAAACAGAACAAACAGATTTCTACTGATAATGTTTGCTACTACTACAACAAACCAGGTCACGTCATAGCTGACTGCCCCAACAAGAAGAAGGAGGGTGGCAGAAGAGAGGAAAAGAAGTCCTCGTACCACAAGAAGAGGATAGAGAAGATCCTGTTGGCCAAGAAGGGCAAGACTCTCAGCGTCTTCGACTTATCTGAGTCGAGTGAAGAAGAGGAAGCCTACTTTGGGCTCATGACTCAATCAGATGACGAACAAGAGCCCCAATTTACTGGGGAGGTAAAATCTCACACTCCTCTCTCTTAATCTAAAAGTTCCAAGCATGATCATGAGGACAGCTCTTCTAACAATGAGTCAAAACTTATGGCCCAGTACTAGGAGTTGATAATGACTTACGAAAAATGTCGCCGAGTCGTGAAAACTCAGGCTAAAGAGATTAAGCATTTAAAGGCTATTGAGAGCAGCTTGAGAGAAGAAGTCGCTAAGACCGACTCTCTTCAAGAGAACTTCAATTTTGCTATTGAAGAATACAATCAAGCTCTTAAGCACCTCGACCTTAAAGAGGAAATCATCAAAGAGTTGGAAAAACAACTCGAGGCTAAGAAGAAACTTGTTGAAAGTTTCTCTAAGCCTAAGACAGTTCTTCCACTCGTTGCTGAATTCTCAGCTAAGGACCAAGGAGTTGGACTAGGCCATTTTGCCGCTCCTAGTAAATCTTCTAGGAGAAATAAGGCTCAACTGAAGAATAAGGCCGCCAAGAAGGCCTTGGCCAAAGAAAAGGGGAAATCCCCTCTAGATCAGACTGTCTTTAAGAAAGTTATCTTTCCAACAAATAAGTTTGATCTGGACTCGTCCTATGGTCACTTGACCAGGCCTACTTATGTAGAGCCAATGTCTCGGTACCAAGGATGGACTCTCACTCGAAACTTTGGTGAGAGTGTCTTTAAGGCACCTTATGAAGAAGTGATTCTTCAGGGCTATGGTCCTTATAATCATGGCCACAACTTCAAGAAAGCACCTAAAGTAAAGCCCATTGGGGAAAGGCCTCCGAAGGAGAAGAAATCATGTGACTGCCATCACCATGAAGCCTCCTCCTCCAAGTATGCTACCCCTGCTAGACCACCATCTCAAATGGTCAAGCAGGAGTACATAAGGCTATGATACAACAGGTTTGACTATTGGTGCTGTGGCAAAATTGGTCATTTTTCACTCGATTGTTGGTTTAATACAAGGAAGGTCGCTACTCCTCAAGTTGGCAACATGAGATTGACCACTCAGGATGCTAATCTTTGTAGGGGGAGTGTTTTAACTCGAGACCAAGGACCCAAATATGTTTGGGTTCCTAAGGCAAAGTGATCATGAATGCAGGTATGTCCAAAGGCCACCAAAATGCCAATCTGGTACTTGGAAAGTGGATGCTCTCGACACATGAACGGGACAAGAAGCCTACTCCAAAATTTCACTCCAGTCTGCAATGGACAAAAGGTCATCTTTGGAGGTTCAGATCGAGGGATAACTAAAGGCTACAGTATGATCACTAACGGTAGTGTATCCTTTTCAGATGTAGCTTATGTGAAGGGATTGGAACACAATCCCATAAGCATAAGTCAACTGTGCGACAAAGGATACATAGTTGATTTCCAGGCTGACAAGTGCTTGATAAAGTCTGTTTACAATATGGAAACAATTCTATCAAGCACTCGATGTAGGAACATATTTTGCTTAAATTTCATTTGTATAGATTCTTCTACACCAGTGTGTCTTTTTGCAAAAGATAATGCGTCTCTTGGTGACCAATGACACAAGATGCTAGTACATATTAATTTTAAAACTATTAATAAATTATTCTCCCAAAACTTAGTACGTGATGCCCCAAATGTCAAGCACGCCAAAGAGAGAGCTTGTCATGCATGCGTAAAAGGCAAGCAAACAAGGGCTATCTTTAAAAGCATAAAAACAAAAACTCTAATAGGTGTTTACACCTACTTCATATGGATTTGTTCGGTCCACTACAAATTAGAAGCTTAGGAGGTAAGGATTATACATTGGTTATTGTTGATGACTACTCACGTTTTGCCTGGGTGTTCATTCTGAAACACAAGTCAAATACCTTCGATATCTTTACAAATTTTGTCAGGCAAGTCCAGAATGAATACAACTGTTCCATAGTCAAAATCAGAAGTGACAATGGAACGGAGTTCAAATCTGGGGCCATGATAGAATTTTGTGAAAGCCTAGGTATCTCTCATGAGTTTTCCTCTCCCTGTACTCCAGAGCAAAATGGAGTAGCTGAGAGAAGGAATAAAATACTCATAGAGGCCTGCAGGACTATGTTGAGTGATGCTTCACTACCGGAGCACTTCTGGGCTGAAGCCATCAACACTGCATGCCACGTGAAAAATCGAGCCCTCATAAACAAGAATCATGATAAGACACCTTATGAACTTCTAAAAGGAAGGAAACCGACAGTCTCATATTTTAGAATTTTTGGTTGCTAATGCTTCGTACTTAACAATGGTAAGTATCATACTACCAAGTTTAGTGAGAAAAGTTTTGAAGGTATTTTTATAGGATATAGTAGCCATAGTAAGGCATACAGGATTTTCAACAGAAAAACTCTGGTTGTAGAGGAATCCATACATGTTGTATTTGATGAGACGTGCTTGTTGTAAGGAGAATCGTCTAGTGTGCTTGTTGAAGCTGTAGGTACAAGGCTTAAAGAGATCAGCTTGGATGAATCGACCGAAGGTAAAAATGAAAAGTTCATCAAGATCACCTCTCCAACCCTTATTGGAGAGGTAGAGGATCAAGATGAATATATTTTCCAAGTTGATGAAGTCACTCCAGTGGCTGAAGAAGTGCCAGATGCGAGGAATCTAGAGCTCAGACATTTGAAGGATCACCCAATGGACCAGATCATAGGAAATCCCCGGGATGGTGTCAGAACTCATCGAGGTACAACTAACGAGAATCTATATTTAAGTTTTCTCTCACAGGTTGAACCAAAGAAGTTTGAGGAAGCAAACTCAGATGCATCATGGATCTTGGCCATGGAAGAAGAATTGAATCAGTTCAAGCGCTGCAAAGTTTGGATGCTTGTTCCAAGACCCAAAGGTAAGAATGTCATCGGAACGAAATGGGTCTACTGGAACAAGTTGGATGAGAATGGGATAATCATCAAGAACAAGGCCAGACTCATCGCCAAAGGATACCATCAAGAAGAAGGGATCGACTTCAACCAGAAATACGCTCCAGTGGCAAGACAGGAGGCCATCAGGCTGTTCCTAGCTTATGCTGCACTGAAGGGGTTCACTGTCTATCAAATTGATGTGAAGTCCGCCTTCCTAAATGGTGACATAAAGGAAGAGGTGTACGTGGAACAACCCCAAGGTTTCGTTGATCCTAATTTTCCTGAGTATGTTTATTTATTATCAAAAGCATTATATGGTTTGAAACAAGCTCCTCGAGCTTGGTACAAAACGCTATCTACCTTTCTCCTCGAGAACAAGTTCACAAGTGAAAAGATAGATCAGACATTATTTCTTAGGGAAATTAAAGGCAAGATTTTGCTAGTGCAAATCAATGTTGATGATATTATTTTTGGTTCTACAAACTACAACCTCTGCAAAAAGTTTTCTAAACTTATGCAAGGGAAGTTTGAAATGAGTAGTATGGGAGAGCTGAAGTATTTCTTAGGACTTCCGGTGAAACAATCTGAAGATGGAATTTTCATCTCTTAGACTAAGTTCACCAAGGAGTTGATTAAGAAATTCGGAATGGAGAGTGCAACCTCTATGAGGACTCCAATGGCCTCAACTATGTCTCTGGACAAGGATGAGAAAGGGAAATCTTTTGATGAAACCAAGTATAGAATCATAGTTGAATCCTTGCTCTACCTTACTGCCAGTAGACCAGACATAATGTTCTCTACATGTGTCTGTGCTAGATTCTAAGTGAACTGTAAGGAATCTCACTATGCTGCTGCAAAGCAGATTTTGAGATACCTTAAAGGTACACCGAACCTTGGCTTATGGTACCCAAGAAGTAATGACAGCGAACTAATTGGTTTTTCAGATACAGACTTTGCAGGTAGCAAAGATGACAGGAAAAGCACTTCCGGGGCATGTCAATTCCTAGGAAGAAGGCTTATATCATGGAGCAGCAAAAAGCAAAATTGTGTCGCAATCTCAACGATAGATTCAGAATACATTTCTGCCGGCAGTAGTTGTGCACAGTTGCTGTAGATCAAGAATCAGCTAGAAGATTACAATATTAAGGTCAAATAAATTCCATTGTTCTGCGACTCATCCAGCGTGTTCGCAATCGCAAACAACCCAGTCTCGCACAGCCGGACAAAGCACATCGAGCTCAAATATCACTTCATCCGGGAGCATGTAGAGCAAGGGGATGTGAATCTGCAGTACGTGCCAATAGATCGGCAAGTTGCAGATATTTTCACGAAGTCACTGGACGAGACCAAGTTAAATTTCTTCAAACTGAACATGGGCTGCTGAACAAAGAAGAATAGACCAAAGTGGAACAGTTCAAGGCTCAAGAATCTAGGAATTTTCAAAAAGGTCAGAAATCTCTCAAGAGGAAGCTAGTTCTCGAAAACTCAGCCTACTTCTCCAGAAGCAAAGTACTAGTTCTCAAAAACTTACTCAACTTCTCGATAACAAAAGTCTATCTCTCGAGAAGTCCCTTAAGTTCTCGAAAACTAATAACTCTACCTCTCGAGAAGTACTCTAAAAGCTCTCGAGAATTAGGTGCTACTTCTCGAGAAGTCTATTAAGCTCTCGAGAACTATATCATACTTCTCAAAAAGTATACTGACAGCTCTCGAGAACTAAACCTACTTCTCGAGAAATGCCAGTCCTCTTTTCGACTTATGCTTAATTTCTTCTATTTTTGAAAACTCGTTTGATTTCAGTCCTAACCCTAGATTAATTAGACACCTAGTTGACATTACTAGGATTATATATATATATATATATATAAAGTTTTAGAAATCAATAATCAACCGACATTTCAAATTTCCTCTTCTTGAAAACTCTTCGTCTTCCGCCGACAGAAAGCTTCGTCGCAACCATCATCTCGCGCTCCGTCCGTCTCCGTCGTTAGCATCCATGGCGTAGAGTTCGAAGATAGGAGTCGGCTGTGAACTTGTCGTCGTAGGGATTGTAGACATTTCAGATGATTTTCAGAACTTGCTCCTTCTCCTGGAAACTGCCGGACTGATGTTCGTTCTCTCAGAACCCTGCAAGATTGTTTTTCCAGATGTAGAGGAATTCTTTCGGAATGCCAAGGTGAGGCAAAATGGTACAGTGTTGAAAACTAAAGTCAGAGGGATCAAAATCAAGTTGGATAAAACCAAAGTTTCAAAGCTTCTAAAGATGCCTATTTTGGATGAAGAGGATGACCTAACACTTGACAATTATGACAGAACTTACTCCTTCTGTGGAGTTTCTGAGGAATTCAACTCTTTAAGGAGAAATCTCTTCAATGATGTAGGAAAGTTTCTGGTAGATTTAATTGGAAAAATCTTATGGTGCAAAACATGGTCCATTAGTTTCATAACTAATGACCTATTTGGTGTTATGACAGCTATAATATGCAGGAAGAAATTTCAATATGGCATGATGGTATTTGAGATGATCTGGGACAGCATTCAGGATCCCAAGTTTGCAAGGATAATCTCTTTGTTGTTGAGTGAGATTGATCCAGTCACCTTCAAACTTTCCAAAGGCACTCCAGTTCATCACTTGAAGAAGATTTCATTAGCCTCCATCCAAAGATGGGAACTCAAGCTAAAGAATTCCAAGCAGTTAGCTAAGGAACTTGCAGCTTCTGACTCTGAGGTCAGGACCCCATCTCCCTCCTCTAATCATGTTGTTGAACCTTCTGGTGCAGCAACTGAGGGGGAGCCTGCAACCTCTGTTCCTGCTGTCAGACCTACTCCTTCCTCTCAAGACAGATCAGCTAGCAAATCTCCTCTCAGAAGCCTAGTGAGATCTCCAATCAGGAGCCCTATGGCATATTCTCCAGATGCAACACTATCAGATGTTCCAGGACAGGAAACCCTCAAGGACACAAGTGCAGCAATTGACAGCATGATTGAAGAACTCATTTCAGATGAACCACTTCCTCCCCTTCACAAGGAAACCTCTGCAGAACCATCAAAAGAATCTTCTATACCACCCTCAACCCAAGCTACTCCACCTCCTTCTCCCTCTCCAAGGAAAGCATCTACTCCACTAGAGACCATTCCTCTCACTGAAGAGGATGAGCCAGAACCTGAAGAGGTGGAAGCCCCTCTCAGGAACCTTGACTTCTCCCTCCCAAGATTGGTTGATGAGGAGGTTCATACAGTATCTCACACAGTAAGAGACCAGAGCTCTGTGGTAATAGAAGAAATTCCTCCATGGAAATCACCTTCTCCACCTCAGATTGCTACACCTAGTGCCACTCCTTCTGCCATTTTTTCTGCCACTCCTGCTGCTGCTGCTGCTGCTAAAACTATAAGTTCAGATATTCTATCTAAGATTGAAGGTATGCTGGCTGCCCAAATGCAATATTTTGATGAATCTCTCAAGTCAGTCAAAGATCAGGTCACCTCTCTAGAAAAGGAAATGAGCAGAGGATTTGCAGAGATCCAACACAATACAGATTCTCTTAAAGAGTTGTTCAGAATTAGTGGCAAAGCCATTGACCATACCATTACTAGTATTGGTCAGGTCATGGACCAGTCTGTCACACTGACGAATAATCAAATTCAGTTGGAAAAGAAAGCTCAAGAACATGTAATGAAGATTTGTGAGGAATTTGGTACTTTCAAAGAAGACACCATAACAAAGCTTTGTGTAGAAATCAGAAAGGGGGAGAGTTTAGTGAAAGAACATGTGGAAAAACTTACTGCAGATGCAAAATCTCTCTGGAATGAGAAATTGACTGAGATAAATAAGTATATTTTAGAACAAATCCAATCAGTGAAATTCCACACTTATGACACTATAGTCTGGATGCACAACCATATATTCCCTGACTTTCAGGCTGATCCTAATCTTATTCCTCATCACCTGAACCCCCTTGCTGAAGGTCAATCCAGCCAGATGCCTCAACCTCAAATGCCTACTTTTTCTCTAAGGCCAGAAGATCAGGATCTTCCTCCTGCTTCCTATGACCAGGTTTTGGATGACATTATTCCTAAGGATTTACCAAAGATTCACACCTCTAAGAAGAGAAAGTATGGAGAAGGTCCATCTACAAGAAAATCTATTCCCCCGCTAGATGCAGAGAAAAGGAAAGCAAAGGAGTTTGCTGATGTTTGGAGCCCCACTTCTAAAAGCTTAACTCTTGATACTCTCAAATTGGTGATTGACTTTAATGAGAACAGAAATTTCCACTACAGCTCATCTGAGTGGGAATTATATGAGAATTCCATGACCAATTGAAGGATATATGATAGAGAGTTTGGCAAGAATAATCCCAAAGCTCCTCCTAAGCCTCCAAGGTACTACCCTAAACCCTTCAGCTATCAGAGGAAACAGCAAGAGAAGCAGGACAGACAACATCAAAGAATAGAATGAACTCTTGTTGATTTGTTTTTGAGAATTTGGATGAAATGGTTGTTGATTAGAAATCTAAAACATTACATATATACAATCTCTAGTTTTGCCTAATTGTGTGTTCAATTAATCTCTTATTGCATTTAGATTAAATTATTTTTTTCCAGTTCTTTCTTAATTGTCATAATTCACCTTAGTGAAGAGGGTTCTGACTTCTATAAATAGGGGGAGATTGTTGGGTATTGCATCCACAATAACCCAGATTTGCATGAAGTCACCCTTTAACTAAGATGAATTAAGTTGTATTTGATATCCTTGTTTTAGCTGTGAGTTTGGAGATTACCATTGCAAAGTGTAGACGAATGTTAGTCTACAGTGGGTCATGAACACGAGACCATACAGTGTAATCCCTCACTGTGTGACCCAAGGTGTTGACTCATGTGTAGCCTCTCTATTGGGATACACTTCATATTCAAACCTTGGATCATGGAATGCCGATTGGACTCTTGAAGAGAAGAGAAAGATTTCTTCTAAAGTTTAGTAAATTCCCTAAGTCCACTTCTCGAGAAGTCCTCTTAGTTCTCGAGAAGTCCTTAGAATTCTCTAGAAGCTTAGCTTCAAATTCTCGAGAAGTGCTTAGAGTTCTCGAGAAGCTTAGCCTCTTAGTTCTCGTGAAGTCCTTAGAGTTCTCGAGAAGTCCCAGCTTTTGGTCCTCGAGAAGTCCAGACAGGTTCAAGAATTTTTCTAAGTCAGAGTTCTCGAGAAGTCTTCTTAGTTCTCGAGAAGTCTTCTTTGTTCTCGAGAAGTCTTCTTTTTTCTCGAAAAGTCTTGGCCAGTTCTTGGGAAGTCACAACTATAGTTCTCGAGAAGTCCATCTTATTCTCGAGAAGCTTGGCTTAAGGTCTCGAGAAGCTTGGCTTAAGTTCTCAAGAACTGCCATCCCTATTTCTCGAATAGTCAAAGTTGCCTCAGAAATCTCTCTTAAGTGTTAGTTCTCGAGAAGTTAATTAGTTCTCAAGAACTCAGCCTTTTGTTCTCGAGAAGTCAAGAATTCTCCTAAGCAGTATAGTTCTCGAGAAGTCCTGATAGCTCTCGAGAACTCAGTTTCTAGTTCTTGAGAACTAAAGTTACTTCTCGAGAACTGTAAATCGAATTTTTAAGAAAATTATGTTAAGTCCAGATCGGCAGAAATTTTTCAAATGACTTGACATGATTGGTACACGTGTCGTCATTAATGTCTTTTTTATCCATTAAGGGTAATCCTATATAAATTCTTTTCGTTAAGACAAAACCCTAACAATTACAAGGAGCGGAATTCTGTACATTCTAAATTTCTGGATCGGCCTTCTCTTTCCAAAAGAACACATTCTAAAGCCGCCGCCGCCGCTCACGAGTAGATCGATTATTTTCTTTCGATCCAAGAAGACTTGTTGTTCAAGGGATCATCATCTTCTCCTTG
The DNA here is from genome assembly GCA_039513925.1 of Platanthera zijinensis. Lineage (NCBI taxonomy): Eukaryota > Viridiplantae > Streptophyta > Magnoliopsida > Asparagales > Orchidaceae > Platanthera > Platanthera zijinensis. The sequence goes on from CM077081.1 coordinate 113,589,252, forward strand.
ATCGAGTAGGTCAAAGCTTTCTCAGGTCAGATCGTCAAGTCTTCTTCAACCGTTTCTAAAAGAGCCGCCAATTCAAGAAGAAGACCTAGGGCTGAATTTTTCCAGATCTGAGAAATCTCTGTTTGTATTTTTCCAAATCTTTTTGTTATTATTGTAGGAGATTTTCTCCGAGTGTAGGAGCGTTGTTCTCCGTGTTGTAGGAAGTTTTGTTTATCTTCCAAGTGTAGACCCATTTGGATCGAGTTTGTAGGAACTTGGTTCCGAGGTGTAGGATTGTTTTCAATCCGAGATAGTGGAGTAGCCGAGTCTAGTGATTTGCTAGACCGGTGAGGTAAAGTGGACGTACCCAAGATTGGGTAACCACTATAAATCTTCTTGTCTTTCTGTGATTGCTTGATTTCTTGTGCTAGATCGTTAAAATTGTTATTCCGCAAATAGACGCATGATTGACCTATTCACCCCCCTCTAGGTGATTTAGGTTGACAACTTTACACTTTCAACTGCCATCCCTTGTCTTGATGGCAATGATGCTGATGTGGCCGTGGATCCCCGTCATAGAGAGTTCGTGGATTGGGACGATCGTTGCCGCAAGCTCGAAGATGGGATTCTACCACGATGTTTCTTCGCCAACGCCGCTATATTTTTTGCTCGACATCCGCCGCCTCCAATAAATAAAATATATAATTATACATTACAAAATATATAATTATATATTTTATCATTTATATTTTTAGCAATTTTTTTAAAGCAATTTTATTTTCAGTGTTTATTTCATGTATTTTTATTTCATGTGTTGTTTTTAGTTATTTTATTTCATATATAAGATGGGTGTATATAACCATCATGAGTGGTTTAATTTTCAAGGGTGGAGATTGAGTAGTGTAGGCTATATATAACCATGTTTATGAAGAAATTAGTAGAGAATGAATAAGAATTGAAAACCCTGATCTTGCTTGAGATTTCCCCTCCTCCTCTCCTTCTCCTCTCAAAATTTTGGCTATCCTCATCCTCCCCTGTTGGAACCCCACCTATGTTTAGGGTTGATTTGGGCTAGGTTCACTATTAGGATTATTAGATGACCCAACATGTATAGTCTAGGGTGATAGGTTTTTATTAGGGTCAAAGTCAGTAAACAACCTAGATTGATTGGTTCTCACATTCAGAAGACTTTGAGATAGAAGACCTCCAGAGAAAAGCAGTTTTCTAAGAGACAGAAAAGTCGTTCGAAGATTAGCTAAATAGAGCTCGACTTTCGTCGATCTCAGATTGACGAACTCAGATTTCTTCTCTGAGTTGAGTTTGATGAAAGCCTAGCTAAGATCGACGAACTCTAATATCACCTCAGTAGTTCAGCTCGATGAAAGACTATCTCTGTTTGACGAACTTGGAGCTTAAATTGGCAAGTTAATTTTCTGTTCAACGATCTTGGAGCTCAGCTCGACGAAGGAGAGGTTTCAGTTCGACGAATTAGGATCTCAGGTCGACAAAAATTTGCTGAGTTCGATTAATTTCTCACAGGTTCAGTTCGACTAATTCTGTGTTGATTTATGTCCGACTAAGGCGGATGAATTTCAAATTATATTATAATATGTCTCTAATGCTCCGATAATTAATGCGCAATATTCTTATGAATATAGTCGTTCTATGTCAGCATTAATTATGGTCTTCACAGAGTTATTACTTGGCTTATTTTATTGGGATAGTTGGAGAAACTCATTAAATAAAAATTCTAGTCGTTCAACTCCCAGAATTTCTGTCGTCAGTCAAGGAAAGGAATTCAAAATTCAAAGGCTGAAATCTATAAGGAATATATAAGGATTAGTTTTCAAGATAGCAAAAAGTTTGTTAGTTGTGACAAAAAGAATTTTTTTTTACAGAAAACTGAAAGAAGAATAACTCTCATACAACTTAAGTTCTTCATCAGTTTTTGCTTCAGGGCTTTCAAGAGACAATCCATCAACATCTGTCTAAAAGCTTTCTGAAGATCAACAACCAATCTGAAGTCCTATACCCTGAGCAAAGCTTCCATTCTCCTGAACTATTCTACATCTCAGGGGGAGCTTTGATAACAACAACAATCCACTAGTCTTCTCAGAACATTGAGAAAGAGAAGTCAATATCAAATTTCTTTTTTACTTTACTGTAAAAGGGTTTTTTACTCCATTCAAAAGTTATCTCTTTGGTTGTTAAGTCTCCTAATCAAAAGATTTAGTTTGGTTTTTGAGCACCTGGTCAAAAACTCAAAGGGTTGTTAGATCTCCCTTGAAAATAGATCTTGTGGTGACAGGGCACCTGAGCAAAAAACCTATGGTGAAAGGGTACTTGATCAAAAAAACCTGTAGTGGATTCCTACAAGGGTGGTAGAAGAGTGGATATACCTAAGTTTTAGGGGAACCACTATAAAATATTTGTGTTGACTGTTTGCTCTATTTGTTATTTTCTATCTTATGATTTTCTGTGTTTTTTCTGCCTATTTACATATATATAACTTATTTTAATCCGCTATAAAAATTAATCAAAAGATTTTTAATACTCTATTCATCCCCCCTCTAGAGTTAGTGTGATCTATCCCTTCACTTTCAATTAGTATCAGAAGAAAAGGTTGTTTGGTTTCACAGACTAACACCTGAACTAAAAGATATTTGATTGATCTTATATACTCTAGTTGTCATTTATATCATGGCACAAAATAAGGAGTACTCAAGCACCAGACCTCCAGTGTGCAATCTTAACAAGTTTTCATTTTGGAAGGCAGGGATTATGCTTTATTTGAATTCCATTGATGAAGACATATATAATTCTATTTTGACAGGACCCCAACTATAATTTGCAACTACAAGTACATCTGCAATTCCAACACTAGAGTAGACTGATGCTCAGAAGAAAGTTATGGTTGCTAATGCCAGGCCATGAACATTCTTGCTAAAACTATGTCTGATGGCATATTCCAAAAAGTGGCTGAATGCACATCAGGAAAAGCCATTTGGGATTCCCTCAACCAAATGGTAGAAGGATCTACTGATGAAAGGAAAGATAGGAGATCCCTTCTAATTTCACAATATGAGAATTTCAAGAAGGAAGAGTTAGAGTCAGTTGCAGATATGTACAACAGACTCAGCCTGATTATAAATGAGCTGAAGAACTTGGACAAGAACATCTTATTAACAGAAATTAATGATAAGATTCTTATGTACTTCCCCAACATATGGAATTCTAGGATTTGGCCAATCAAGGAAGCCAGAAGCCTAAATGAGATTTCTATTGAGTTATTATTATGCAAGCTCAAGTATTATGAGCAGCTTATCAAAATCAGGGAAGCAGCTAAACAAAATACTTCTACCTTAGGAAGGAAGGAGCAAAGAATTGCCTTTAAGGCATCTGAGGAAGCAGGAGCACTACCTACTAATGAAGAGCTGATGAGTATATTAGCTAAAAGATTCTACAAAATGGCTAAGAAGGACTTCAGAAGAAGGTCAACCAGAAATGAGGACAAGCCAAGGTATGATAAGACTCCTACTAAGGAAATTGTTTGCTATGGATGCAGGAAGCCAGGACTCATTCTCCCAGAATGTCTAGAGGCTCAAAAGAAGGACATGAGAAAAGAAAAAGAGTCTAAGAAGCACTCCAACAAGCCCTCCTCCAACAAATACAAGAAGAAGAAGGAGAAGGGATTTGTGGCTGAGACCTGGAGTGACTCAGAAGAAGAAACTCCGTCCAGTTCTAATGAGGATGAAGAAGAGGCAAAAGCCAGAGAGATCTTCTTGATGGCAATTGATGCATCATGCAGCCACTCAGAAGCTGAAGAATCAGCAGCAAAATCTAAATAAGAAGAGGACCATGTAATAGATTCTTTTGATTAAACTTCTGATCAATTTAAAACTGAATTCAAACTCCTATGCAATGATTTAATTAAATATGAGAAGGAAATCAAACTTCTAAGAGAAAAACAAATTGAATATAACAATCTTTTTTCTGAAAACATCAAACTAAAAAATGAATTAGACTTAGCTTCTGAACAAATTATTTAATTAAAAATTAAATTAAATGAGGCTAAAGAATTTGAAGAATCCCTCAATGGGAGAAGCATCAAATTGATGAATATCACAAGCACAATCAATGCAAGGTTTAATGGCAAACTGGGCTTGGGAGCTTCATCATGTCAACCTCCTCTTCTTAAGAAAAACATTCTTTCTACCCCTGTTAAATTTATATATTAAACGGGCAAAGAAAAAATAGAAGATAACAATCAACAAATTGAAGTGTTTCAAAAACCTAAACAAAAGAAAAAGAAAAAGAATTTTTTTAATAAAAATAATGTTCAACATTTTTCGTCGAACCAAGATCGACGAAATGTATATGGTTCGTCGGACTCAGATCAACGAACTATGAACGCAAATTTTTTATATAACTATTCTTTTAACTGCGATCGACGAAATCAATATGGTTCGTCGAACCACAATCGACAAAATTGGGGCGCAGAAAATGAATATTTTCATTCTCTGAGCGGTTTTTGATGAACTCATCCCTATTCGTCGAATGCAGATCGACGAACTTACTGCAATTCGTCGAACCCAGAAAATTATAACAGAAACCTAAATTCTCTTAAGAATTTTAATCAACCTAGATCTTTTATTAATCCCTTTACCCAGTGGATAATTCTACCTATAAGATTTCACCCCTTATGATATAAAGACAAACCAGAATTCTCTTTCATTTCCAGTTATAAATTTGAGAAGAATCAAGGACCCAAGGTTACCTGGGTCAAGAACACCTAATCTGTTTTCATGCATGTGATGGACTATCCTACCACAGAGCAACAATGGTACTTGGATAGTGGTTGTTCAAAACATATGATAGGCAGCAAAAGAAATCTAACTGATTACAAGTCAAAGCTTGGACCAAAGGTGATCTTTGGAAACTCCAACTGTGGCCAAACAAAATGATATGGGAATGTCAAAGTTAGAGTTGTCACCTTCAGGACGGTAGACTATATGAGTGGTCTCAATCATATCCTGATATCCATAAGACAATTATGTGATGAAGTTTATCAGGTATCATTTAATCAATCTTGTTGTATTATTACTTCTGATAACAATAAAATTGTTTTAACTGGACTTAGAGAAGGCAATATATATGTAGTAAATTTTAAGTCTGCTATTTTAGAAATTTTTTTATTTAATTAGATTAGTAATACTAATGACTTTTGACATAAAATACTAGGACATATAAATTTAAGAAATATTGCTAAACTATTTAGGGACAACCTTGTTAGAGGATTGCCTTCTGGCCCCTACAAGAAGGAAAGTCACTTCAAGGCGTGTTAATTATGCAAGCAAACTAAAAATAGTTCTAAATCAATTAATAAGAGTGATTCACCCAGAATCTTGTATTTGCTACACATGGATCTTTTTGGACCCATTGCTGTACAAAGTTTGGGAGAGAAATCTTACACACTAGTTATTGTTGATGACTTCTCTAGATTCACTTGAGTGTTCTTTCTGAGAAATAAGTCAGATAACTTTAAAGTTCTTACAGAATTTCTTAGGAAAATAAAGATTGAGTACTCTACTCCAATTGCATTGATCAGAAGTGGTCATGGTACTGAGTTTGAATCTCTTCTTATGCAGGAATTCTGTGAGAAGGAAGGTATCAAGCATTGCTTCTCTGCTCCTAGAACTCCTCAACAAAATGGGGTAGCAGAAAGGAAAAATAGAACCCTTATTGAAGCTGTACGGACATTGCTTGAAGATGCTTACTTTCCCTTATCCTTTTGGGCAGAGGCTGTAAGCACAGCAAATTATGTTCTGAATAGAAGTTTAATACATAAACTTAAGGGAAAGACTCCCTATGAATTGCTTAAAGGGAAGCAACCTAAAATAGATTATTTTAGAGTATTTGGTTGTAGATGTTATATTTACAATAATAACAAGAAACATCTTAGAAACTTTGAAGCCAAAGCTGCAGAGGGAATTTTTCTTGGATATTCCCAAGCCAGCAAGGCTTATAGGGTATTTAACAAATCAACCTTAAAAATGGAAGTGTTTGTACATATTACTTTTGATGAAGCTAATATGTGTTACAAGGAGAAGGATTCTTCTACCAGAGATACATTGCAGGTACCCCTTCTGTGTGAGAAATTGGATGACTTAAACCTCACCCAAGAAGTTATATTGCATCCTTCTCCATAGATTAATGAAGAGAGTGAAGAAGAAATTGTTGGAACAGTTGAACCAACAACATCTAACATAATTCCACAAGAGGAATTAATTCCTCAAGCTGTTGATGAACCAACTCCTCCTACTGATCTTATCACACTTAGAGATCATCTCATATCTCAAGTGATTGGAGACATATCAGTTGGTGTGTAAATAAGGAATCAACTCAACCAAGATTTGATGCATGCTTGCTTCATATCTCAGATTGAACCTCAATCCATAAAAGATACAGAGCAAGATCCCCATTGGATCATTGCAATGCAAGAGGAGCTCAATCATGTTGAGAGATGCAGAGTTTGGTATTTAGTTCCAAGACCCAAAGACTACCCAGTCATTGTAATTAAATGGGTTTTCAAGAACAAGTTGGATGCTCAAGAATCAATTGTAAGGAACAAAGAAAGATTGGTAGCTCAAGGCTATTCACAAGAGGAAAGAATTGATTATGACAAGACCTTTACCCCTGTTACAAGGCTGGAGGCTATCAGAATATTTCTTGCATATGCAGCATACAAGAAATTTAAAGTCTAACAAATGGATGTCAAAAGTGCATTTCTTAATGGTGAACTCAAAGAGGGAAGTCTATGTGGAGCAACCACATGGTTTAATCTCTTCAACTCACCCCTCTTTTGTTTTTAAGTTGCAAAAAGCTCTCTAAGGTTTAAAGCAAGCTCCAACAGCTTGGTATGAGACCCTAGCAAGCTTTCTTTTAGAGCATAAGTTCATTAGGGGCATTGTAGATAAGACTTTGTTTATTAGACATCATAAAAATAAAATTTTGCTAGTACAAATATATGTAGATGACATCATATTTGGCTCTACTGATTCCAAACTATGCAAAAGGTTTTCTTACCCGATGCATTCCAAGTTTTAAATGAGTAGCATGGGTGAGCTTTCCTACTTCCTTGGTATTCAAGTGAAGCAATCTTCTGATGACATTTTAATATCCCAATCCAAATATGCTAAGGAGTAAATTAACAGATTTGGGATGTCTGATGCCTCAGCTATGAAAACACCCATGGCTTCCAATGCTGTGATTGATTCTAATGAACACGGCAAGCCAGTTGATCAGAAAACATATAGGGATATTGTTGTGTCCTTGTTGTATCTCACAGCTAGTAGGCAAGATATAATGTTTACTACATGTCTTTGTGCTAGGTTCCAAGTGAACCCTAAATAATCTCATATTATTTTACTTAAAAGAATTTTGAGATATATAAAGGGTTGTCCAAATCTAGGACTCTGGTATCCAACTGTGTCAGAATTTGAATTAACTGGATTCTCAGATGCGGACTTTGCTTGATGTAGAGTTGATAGGAAAAACACATCAGGAACATGCCAGTTCCTGTGTGATAGGCTTGGGTCTTGGTTTTGTAAGAAACAGATATCTGTGTCAACTTCAACTGCTGAAGCTGAATATATAGCAGCTGGCAGTTGTTGTTCAAAAATTTTGTGGATTCAAAACCAACTCCTAGATTATGGTTTCAATCTAAATAATTCAACTATATTTTGTGATAGTACCAGTGTAATTTCTATAGCACAAAATTCAGTGCATCATAATAGGACCAAACATATAAAAATTAGACATCATTTTCTTAGAGATTGTGTGGACAAAAATAAAATTAACCTTGTCTTTATCTCTACTGATTTATAAAGAGCAGACATCTTCACTAAGCCTTTAGATAAAAAGAAACCTATGTTCTTCCTAAATAAGCAAGGCATGATAAATGGGGACGGCATAATTTAATTTTTGTTCTGAGTTCAATGATTAGGACACAGTTCATCGAACGAAGATCGACGATCTGTGAACTCTTCGTGAAGAGTTCGTCAAACTGAGATCAACGATCTCTTCTTTGAGAAACTTTTCATTGAACGGAGATCGACGAATTTGTTTCAAAAAATATTTCAGTGAACGGAGAACGACGATATGTTTTCTCTTCTTCCGGCTTAGATCGACGATCTTATTTTCTATTTTGAGAATTTCATCGAACTGAGCTCGGAGTTTGTGTTTCTCGTTGGACGGAGTTCGACTTTTCGTCTTCTGAAAACTTATATCTAGTTTTTCATCGAACTCAATCCCGCAATTTCTTATTCCCTTGCACTTTATCTCTCTCTCATTTTTGTAGGAAAACAAAGGCGATCTCCATGCCGGTACTCTCCAACATGAAGTTCGGTGTCGATTTTGATATAGACATTGATTCATTCGCTCACTCTAATCAAATCTTCACTGATATTTTGGGATTATTTAAGTAGCAACAGCTAAGGAATTTTATGATGACTCGCATCAAGCTTCAGGTCACAGAGATTAAAGAATGGGTCTATACATCCTCCTCACCAGATGCAACAACCCTCATAGGCACAATATCTAGAGAACAGGTTCACCTGACGCCTGTAACTTTATCTAAACTTTATGATCTTGTTACTGGAAATGATGTTATAGAGATGGATAGTTCTGAGTATAATGATATGTTTATTAAGATGGGTCACTCTGAAGTAAACCCTAGCAAGCTGTTGAAGAAAAACTTGTCGGTGGAGTACAAGTTTTTTGCTGATATAGTTAGGAATGTAATCCTGGGTAAACATACTGCCCACGATTATATTACAAGGCATCAGTTTCTACTAATGAGTGCTTTGGTGAACAAAAATTCAGTGAGCTGGTGTTGTATCTTGTTTGATTCCTTCAAGAAGAAGAACACTAAGAAGGTTGTTTGTTATGGGAGGATTCTGGGCTTATTTCTGCAAGCCAAATGCCCACAGTAGTTGGTCTCTCAGACCATCTTCATAAATGCTTCCAAGAGGCTGACCTCAGGCCTCTTTGGCAAGTGGGAGAGAGTAATCTCAAAGCCCTCCAGGGCCTCTTCCTCCAGAGTTTCATAAGACATAAGGATAGGTGATGTCACTCCTCCAAACCCTGTAGAAGTTCTTGCTTCTCCTCCACCTCCATCTTCTAGAATACCTTCACCTCCTCCTCCACAACAACAAGAATCTACCATTATTACTGAAGAAACCCCATCCACTATCATCCCTCCAGCTTTACACATACCATCTCCACCTCATCCATCTCCTCTACCACACCATCTAGAGACTATCCCATCTACCTCTACAATTTCAACACAAACATCTCCAACCTTCAGTCTGACATCATCATCATCTCCATCTCCATCTCCAAACCACTCTCCACATCATTCCCCCATCCAGTAAGAAATCCCTACTGAAATACCACCATTTATTCCACCCACATTTTCTTTAAAACAAAATCTACCAACAATCCCTCCTGTTCAACATTTTGGCCTCCCACCATTCTTCACCATCTGCTCCACCTGTGGAGGCAGATCTTCTCCTCCTCCATCTGCACTAGCTCAGTTAAAAATAGACTTCTCTGCTATAGCTAAAGATCTTCTAGCTCTCATCACTCCTACTCTACAAGAGCTCTTTGCTGCAGCCATTGCACCTCTTGTAGATTCTATCTCTACTCTATCTACCCAGCTTGCTTCCACACCTTCCTCAGTCCCTTCTTCTTTTGGGGGCTTGTCTTCAGGATTTCCTGAACCCATTCAGCAGGAGATATCCTATGAAGAAGCTCCATCTACTCAAATAGCAGTAACAACAACAACAACAAAAATAATACCAGCTGCAGTAGCAGTTATTGAGGATATAGATTCTGATATGTTGTGTATAGAAGAGGCAGAAGTTGCAGATGTTGAGATTATAACTATTGGAGATTTATTAATAACTCCCTCAGTTGATATTGATTCATTTCTTAATTCTTTTGATTTGATTTATAGCAGCCCTCTTCCAGTTTATACAACATTTGAGAATGATTCTTCTAGATCAATTATTTGTTATATTGCTCCCCTTAGTCCTTTTGTTTTGGAACAAATTAAGGACTCTCTAAAGTCAGATTCTAAGCCAGTTTCTGAGCCAGCTTCTGAGATCATAGAATCTCCTAAGACTATAGAGATAGTCTCCTCTCCACCTACCTTTGGCTGGGTTGAGTCCCCAATACCATTGTTTGAATAATTTTCTGAAGAGGAAATGGAGAAAATTGACAGCAGTGCACGGGTTATAGCACCAGAAGCTCCAGTTTCTACAATGTCACTGGCTAAGCCCGATATTTCTGATGAATATTTAATGCAGATTGATGCACTATATAATGATCCCATCAGTGAATCTGATGAGGAAGATGAATATGAGGACTCTGAGGACTCTGCTTCTAAGAAAAGGAAACTCAAGAAGAAAGGATCATCCAAGGTAGCTCCTACTCCATCAATAATAAATAATATTCCATATTATGTTCTGAATAGAGTTCCTCTAACTCCTGAGACCCCACATTGGATGAAATTCTCAAATAACCAAATAAAAGAAATTAAGAAGAAGAGGAGATATGAATCTCCACCCTCTAAGTATAGGAGAGATCCTCCTCCTCCTCCTCCAGCTATAGGATCGTCTGGGAACATCTCTACTGCTCGAAGGACTACCTCTTCACAATCTTCAAGATCTTATCCTTATCAAAGACAAGGAAGACCACCAAGGTCTGATTCCCGAAGAAGGCAAGATATTAGAGGCAATCAACAACAAGATGAACATCAAGATAGGCCTCCCTCTCCACACTACTAGAAAAATGACTTTTAGCCACAGTTTTTTTGCCACGGGGTAAAACCGTGGCTAATAATGAAGTATTAGCCATGGTCCTTATTTCGTGGCTAATAAGCTAGTATTAGCCACGGATGACTAATCCGTTGTAAATAAATTTTTTTTTGCCACGGTTTGCCTATTTCGTGGCTAATAAACTAGTATTAGCCACGGGAAGCAAAATCCGTGGCAAAAGTGTGGTATTTTTAGTCCCACACCGCCAACTAAAAGATCAATTTGGGTTTTATATTGCCCATTCTCAATTAAAGTTTGAAATAAGGTGGGCTTGGCGGCGGCGGCAGCGGAGGCTCGGCAGCGGCGGTGGAGGCTCGGCGGCGGCGATGGCGGTGGTGGCGGGTGGCCGAATCTTTTTTATGTTAGGCATTATCATTTGTTACAGGCCCTTTAGCCACGATAATTGAACCGTGATAAATAAGGAGCTTTTAGCCACAATAATTGAACTTTTGCTAATAATATTATTAGCCACGAATTCAGCGTGGCTAATACTATTAGCAATGCTCGCATTGCCCACGCCCATTTGCCATGGGTAGGCCGTAGCTAAAAGTTTTTAGCCACGGTTTTAGACTATTAGCCACAGAAATCTGCCGTGGCTAAAAGTCTGTTTTCTAGTAGTGTCAATTCCTTTTTATGATCCAGAAATGGATCCTAATTCAAGGATGGCCAGATTTCAAGAGCTTGTAGGACTATCTCAAATCAAAAAGGCTAAAGAGGAAGGACAAGATGTTTCTCAGTTTACTACAATGTCATCCTACAGGCAAAAGGAATTTCAAAGGTATGAAAAGAAGAATCTTTTTAATGTTGATACTTATATGACTTTACATCCAAAAGAAGTTATGCCAAGAGCTACTTCTGTGAAAGTTCTTAGAGCAGAAGACATGAAGATGACTAAAGAGAAGCAGCTGATCCCAAGAGAGAGATACTCTTCACAATACCATCTTCTGAAACTTCACAGGATGCTACAAAGAAAGTTTGACAGATTTTCTATTTCTGATTTTTGAACTTAATTATTATTTGTTGTAAATATTTCACAAGGCACCTTGCTTATATATCTGCTGAAACATTATAATTCTGTAAGATATTATTTTATGCTTTGTGATTTTTCTTTTATGTTGTCCATAGTGACCTCACCCAAATAGGGGGAAATTATTTGAACCCCCCTTTATTTAGGGTTGATTTGGGCTAGGTTCACTATTAGGATTATTAGATGACCCAACATGTATATTCTAGTGTCATAGGTTTTTATCTGGGTCAAGGTCAGTAAACAACCTAGATTGATTGGTTCTCACCTTCATAAGACTTAGAGACAGAAGTCCTCCAGAGAAAAGCAGTTTTCTAAAAGACAGAAAAGTCGTTCGAAGATTAGCTGAACAGAGCTTGACTTTCGTCGATCTTTAATCGACGAACTCAGATTTTTTCTCGTAGTTGAGTTCGACGAAAGCCTAGCTGAGATCTACGAACTCCGATCTCACCATAGTAGTTCAGCTCGATGAAAGACTATCTCTGTTCGACAAACTTGGAGCTCAGATTGGCAAGTTAATTTTCTATTCAACGATCTTGGAGCTCAGCTTGATGAAGGAGAGGTTTCAGTTCGACAAATTTGCATCTCAGGTCGACGAAAATTTGCTGAGTTTGACTAATTTCTCTTAGGTTCAGTTTAATTAATTCTCTGTTGATTTCAGTCTGACTAAGGCAGATGAATTTCAAATTATATTATAATATGTCTGTAATGCTCTGATAATTAATGCACAATATTATTATGAATATAGCCGTTCCATGACATCATTAATTATGGTTTTCACAGAGTTATTACTTGGTTTATTTTATTGGGACAGTTGGGGAAACTCATTAAAGACAAATTCTAGCCGTTCAACTCCCAAAATTTCTACAGTCAGTCAAGGAAAGGAATTCAAAATTCAAAGGCTGAAATCTACAAGGAATATATAAGGATTATTTTTCAAGATAGCTAAAAGTTAGTTAGCTGTCACAAAAAGAATTTTTTTTGCAGAAAACTAAAAGAAGAATAGCTCTCATATAACTCAAGTTCTTCATTAGTTTTTGCTTCAGGGCTTTCAAGAGACAATCCATGAACATCTATCTAAAAGCTTCATGAAGATCAACAACCAATCAGAAGGCCTACACCCTGAACAGAGCTTCCATTCTCCTGAACTATTCTACATCTCAGGGGGAGCTTTGACAACAACAACAATCCACTAGTATTCTCAGAACATTGAGAAAGAGAAGACAATATCAAATTTCTTTTTACTTTACTGTAAAATGGTTTTTAACTCCCTTCAAAAGTTATCCCTTTGGTTGTTAAGTCTCCTGATCAAAATACTTAGCTTGGTTTTTGAGCACCTAGTCAAAAGCTCAAAGGGTTGTTAGATCTTCCTTGAAAATAGATCTTGTGGTTACAGGGCACCAGAGCAAAAAATTGTGGTGGCAGGGCACCCGATCAAAAAAATTGTAGTGGATTCCTACTAGGATGGTAGAAGAGTGGATGTATCCAAGTTTTAGGGGAACCATTATAAAATCTTTGTGTCATCTATTTTCTCTATTTGTTATTTTTTGTGCTGTGATTTCTGTGTTTTTATGCCTATTTACAAATAGATATCACTAATTTTAATCCTTTATAAAAATTAATCAAAAGATTTTTAATACTCTATTCACCCCCCCCCCCCCATCTAGATTTAGTGTGATCGATCCCTTCACTTTCATCCCCTCTCTTTGGTCGCCGACCACCTCTCCCTCCTCCCCTCTCTCTATTCGGCCACCTCTCCCTCCTCTATCTATTTCTCGACCTCCTCTCCTCCTCCTTCTCCTCCTTCTCCTCCTCCTTTGCTAACCTCGGCCACCACTCCCTATTCTCCAACCCGTGCCCTAACTCCCTCCAAAACTGCCAGCCACCTCCACCACCCAAAAACCGAGCTCATCCTCCTTGCCAACCCTAGCCGACTTAGCCCAAGCCGCCTCCCCTCCCATCCTTTCCTCTCTCTCTCGGCCTCCACCCTCTCCACAAACCAAATCATGACCACCAACAACACCACTCGACCCCTTACTCAACACCAAAACTGTCGGCCCCCACATCTCTCTCCTAGCTGCCACCCTGTCATCATCTTGAGTAAACTATTCCACAACCTTTTATCTCTCCTCTTTCCTTATATACATTGGGTTCCAATATTCTGCCTCTTCTAGGGTTTTGCAAAGGAAAATGGCGAGTGTCTTCATCGTCTGGTGCTAATCCGTGGAGTTTGCGTGGAAATAGAAAAATCAACATCCGTCGTGTGCAATTCCTCCACTCATCTTGTGGACGGACTTCTTGGGATTGGGTAACGATTTACAAAAAACCTCTTTGTGTGATTTCTTCTATAAATTTGTGAGGTATTGGTGGAATTAGAAAATTGGTATTTTGTCCTGATTTATATTGAAATTGTACTAATTAAAATCTGAATTTTCAAGCATTATTTTCCCGAATATTCTTGTATAATTTTGGAGCGGGTAGATCTCATGAACACTAGAATAAATCGGGTTCATCACCCTTGATTTCCCCTTGAGTTCAAGAGATTTGGTATACCCTCATATTAATTATTTTTTGGATTGATTTGGACTTTATTTTGAATCGTTATTTTAGTCCGGATCCTCTCATATTGGTTTGTGATTTGCTAGCGAATAATTTCATTTGAGATTGCTAATGGTCCGGATAGGGTAGGTCCTATTCGCTTTAGCAAACAGTGGTATATAGTCATTTATTCAATCTTTATAAGGGGTAGCGACCCTTTGCGTTGTGCATTGCTATATTGGTTGATCAATGTTAGTATTAATTTAGAGAAATATTGCTCGCTTCGTATTTAAATTACTTATCGAACTTGAGAGCGCGTAGTTTTATCCATCGAAACTATGGGCCTGCTTCAATTTGATATCAGAGGAAGGTTCACGTCAATTTCTTAATTGACACCCTCCTCCTTTTATTAGTATGCTGCCACGTACTTACATGTTTCTATGTCAAAATAATAAAATAAAATTTTTATTTTTGGTCTGCCAATAGCAACCTAAAATTCTCAGTTTTTCTCAAAATTTAAAAAATTAAAATTCTAGAAATTCTCCATCATTTTATTAGTAAGAAATCAATTTTTTTTATTAAGTCATTAATTTTATTAAGTAATTATAAATTTTTAATTTTTTGTCTGTAAATTGCGGCCTAAATTTTTTATTTTCCTGCAAAAAATCAATTTTTTTTGATAATCTCCATATTTTTTTCATCCAAAAAATCAAAAATAATATTTTATTACCCTAGTTGATAAGCGGGAATAATTCCGTCTTTCCTACAGTTTAGTGGGTTAGGTTCATTTTTCTTTGCATGTGAACAAGAATCAGATCGAGTTTTCTCTCCGGTTCTCACTGATATGGCCTATGACATTCATGTTTCACTTTTAGACTATTGGTATGATAAAGCCATGGCTAAACACACCCAAGCCTTGCCTTCATACCATATGAATACCAACCGTCCCCACGCTTATCCTCCCACTAGAATTAAGGCACATACCTATGATGGTTTTGGGTGTCCCCAAGTTTTCCTAGACTGGGTTAAGGAAATAGAGTGCTACTTTGATTGGTACAAATCAACTTACGTGGATAAGGTGCGAGTGGCGAGATTAAAGTTGTTAGGTAGAGCTAAGATATTCTGGTTGAATGAGGAACGACGTCTGAGAACCAAGAATAGTAAATTACTTATTGGTTGGGCAGACATGAAGGCCATGCTGACAGAACAGTACGTCCCTACGTAACATCGAACGCAAATGTCAGATTATTTGGCTACCCTTAAATAATGGAATAAGTCAGTCTCTGAGTATATGAGTCTTCTTAAGGATATAATGGTTAGGTGCGGTGTGAGGGAGATGTCAAAGATCACCCTATCTAGGTTTTGCAAGGGGTTAAACCCCGACATCCTGGGTAAGTTACTGCATTATGGTCACACTGACCTAAACACCACTTTTAATGTTGTATTGGATATTAAGAAGCACAACGATCATAAGAATAAGACTCGCTCGTTTCAGAAGGGAAAGTTCGTCTAAGGACCACCACCCACTTTTAGGGAAACCATTCCAAATAGGTCTTATGTCTAAGACTCCAAAAATGTTACTGCTAGGGTGTTGCCTCAGTTAGCCTCGATGACTGAGCCTCCTAAGATTATGATTGAAACCAATGAGGATTCTTATGTAGATGTGGTATCTCTTGATTCTTAGGATGACCCCGTAGGTGATAGTATTCTGACATGTACGTTAATGCATTACAATTCTGATGAGTCTAAAATTGTGGGAATACCTAATGATTTGGAAGATGATGTTTGGGATGATGATATTCTGATCTGTGAGAGTATTTTGTTGCCAATTACATGCCCTACTAGCATTATGTCTGTTCACCCTAGTATTCAGTGCCCTCTCCAGGATACGATCCCCATCGTGTTGGAGCCTACGATTTCACCTACTGAGATTGTATCTGAGTTATCTGAGGAGTCTGAAAGCGAGGATGTCCCTATTTTTATTGTGGATGAGCGAACATATGAGGGAAGTGTATTTTGGATGATTCTTTGGTTGTACACCGGATAAGAGTTCTTTGATGTTGTCACTGTTTGGTGAAATCAATACTGATTAAGATTTTATCTCGGGTTTGATTTTACCGACCCTTCCCCCTATTTATTCGCCCACATTATTTGACTTTTTAGTGCGTGGAACCGGTAGACCTAGTCGGAGTTTTTGTGTCACGCCTACTTTATTAGCTCATACAATGACGTTGTATCAGCGTATAGATATCACTATTTTGAGCGCACAAGTATTTGGACTTTTCACCGCACCTCAAAGAGATGACTACGCGTCACTTTTAACAGCTCATTTTGTGTGTGTCTGACTACGGTTCCATCCTCTACTACGAATGATTCTGATTCTTTGGCAATTGTCCCTCTGGTTATGATGTCCCCTATACATACTTATATACCACACCCGGTCGCACGCATTTACCCACCGCCTTTTGAAGACCCTCATTTCCCCACGTTAGTGACTTTAGTTGGGTCCCTTGAGTTGTATCGCTCACACATCTTTTCAGATTCAGGAGCGTCCAACTCTATTTTTTATGATGAGCGGTTCTCCTTGGCATATCTTCAAGCCAAGCGTGAGTATTTAAAATA
Source organism: Platanthera zijinensis (assembly GCA_039513925.1). Taxonomy (NCBI): domain Eukaryota; kingdom Viridiplantae; phylum Streptophyta; class Magnoliopsida; order Asparagales; family Orchidaceae; genus Platanthera; species Platanthera zijinensis. Next base: position 113,606,295 of record CM077081.1, read on the forward strand.
TAAAATTAAAACTGTGAATTTGGAGCCAATTAAAATCATCTCTGATTATAAGGCTCCTGTGCCACCTGACTTAACCCCCTTATCCTCCGCATTTGGGTCTAGTCATGTAGCACATGGATTCTCTCCTCATGTATCTTTGACGTTAGTGTTTCATTTTAAGTTATGTTGTACGCACTTCCACTCCTTTCGGGTACCGTCCGACGCTAGATTTAGTGATTTGGGTTTAGTCTGGTCAGTCCTCGAGCAGGTGCCTTCTGGCTCCGTTAATAAATTAATATGTAGGAACGCTGACCCATCCATGATTATGAAGAACGTCGGATTTCATGCTTTTATTTCAGATTTTTATATGATATAGGGTGTTTCACTTTATTTCAAGTTTCTGTACTTTTTACTGTACGTCTCTGTTCCACCTGAGTGACTTTCTCCGTCATTTCTTCCTACCACTAAATATTCTCTTGTGTTGGGGAGTGTTAGTGTTGTCGTATCTAATTTCAACATGGACTCCCTGGTTCTTGAACTAGATGGAAAGATTCAAGTTAAATTTATTTTGCTTGACACCATTTCGAGTTTTGTTGTTTCTACACCTGACAGGTTCTTAGTGTTATGGGATGTTCATGCTACTACGACACGGATTGTGGGGCCAGATTTACCTCATGTTGTTTCTGCTTCTGACTATACTCCCCTCACGGGCCACTCATCGGTGATGAGTAATTTTGAGTGGGTGAGGATTGATGACGACGATGCTGATGCGGCCGTGGATCCCCGTCATAGAGAGTTCGTGGATTGGGACGGTCGTTGCCACAAGCTCGAAGATGGGAGTCTACCACAATGTTTTTTGCCAACGCCGCCGTCGCTACATGTTTTGCTCGACATCCACCGCCGCCAATAAATAAAATATATAATTTTAAATTACATAATTATAATAATATATTTTATCATTTATATTTTTAGCAATTTTATTTTTAAGCAATTTTATTTTTAAGAAATTTTATTTTAAGTGTTTATTTCATGTGTTGTTTTTAAATATTTCATTTCATATGTAAGATGGGTGCATATAACCATCATGAGTGGTTTAATTATCAAGGGTTGATATTGAGTTGTGTAGGCTAAATATTGCCATGTTTATGAAGAAATTAGTAGAGAATGAATAAGAATTGAAAACCCTAATCTTGCTTGAGATTTCCCCTCCTCCTCTCCTCTCCTCCTCCTCTCAAAATTTCGGCTACACTCATCCTCCCGTCTCTTTGGCCGCAGGCCACCTCTCCCTCCTCTCCCTCTCTCTATTCGGCCACCTCTCCCTCCTCTATCTATTTCCCGGCCTCCTCTCCTCCTCCCCCTCCTTTGCTAACCTAGGCCACCCCTCCCTATTCTCCAACCTAAGCCCCAACTCCCTCCAAAACTGCCGGCCACCTCCACCACCCAAAAACCGAGCCCATCCTACTTGCCAACCCTAGCCGGCTTAGCCCAAGCCGCCACCCCTCCCCTCCTTTCCTCTCTCTCTCTCTCGGCCTCCACCCTCTCCACTAACCAAAACCCGACCACCAACAACACCACCCGACCCCTTCCTCAACACCAAAACAGCCGGCCCCCACATCTCTCCCCTAGCCTCCACCCTCTCATCATCTTGAGTAAACAATTCCACCACCTTTTCTCTCTCCTCTTTCCTTATATACTTTGGGTTTCAATATTCTCCCTCTTCTTGGGTTTTTCAAAGGAAAATGGCGAGTGTCTTCATCATCCGGTGCGGATCCGTGGAGTTTGCATGGAAATAGAAAATCAACCACCGTCGTGTGCAATTCCTCCACTCATCTTATGGACGGACTTCTTGGAATTGGGTAACGATTTACTAAAACCTCTTCATGTGATTTCTTCTATAAATTTGTGAGGTATTGGTGGAATTAGAAGCTGGTATTTTGTCCTGATTTATATTGAAATTGTACTAATTAAAATCTAAATTTTCAAGCATTATTTTCCCGAATATTCTTGTATAATTTTGGAGCGGGTAGATCTCGTGAACACTAGAATAAATCGGGATCATCAACCTTGATTTCCCCTTGAGTTCAAGAGATTTGGTATACCCTTATATTAATTATTTTTGGGATTGATTTGGACTTTATTTTGAATCATTATTTTTGTCCGGATCCTCTCGTATTTTTTTGTGATTTGCTAGCGAATAATTTCATTTGAGATTGTTAATGGTCCGGATCGGGTAGGTCCTATTCGCTTGAGAGAACAATGGCATATAGTAATTTTTTCAATCTTTATAAGGGGTAGCGGCCTTTTGCTTTGTGCATTGCTATATTGGTTGATCAACGTTTGTATTAATTTAGAGAAATATAGCTCACTACGTATTTAAATTACTTATCGAACCTGAGAGCTCGTAGTTTCATCCGTCGAAACCTTGGGCCTGCATCACGTCTCCTGTGCATATAGCATGAATGGATGAATACTTAAATTTTATTTTCAAATCATGTGTGTACCCGTGTCATCATGTAAATCTTAACTTAGCACGTGTGCTTATGCTATGTCATGTGGTACATATTGTGCAAAGCATTCTAATTTAGGCCTTAATTAATGTTATGAGCGGCGTACACATGAAATATTATGCATCTCATACTACATAATATCACATGTAATGAAAAATAAAATCTAATGAGCATCCACACGATAATGTTAAGTCGCCCATTTCAAATTAACAGTCACATGTTGATATACCTATGATAATCCATATACAAACACATATTATTCATCTCACATAACATAATATGCCCCGTATACTTCTGTTATGCTTATGAGTATAGTTTTCATGCTTCAGCCAATACATACTGATGACACATCGGTGTGTCTATATAATGTAATGAAATAATCAATACTTTTACTCAAAGAAAATGGTCGTTCGTCTAACCTGCCAAACAAACCCCAACCTGTCTCTGATACCAACTATCACAACTCGCATTTTCTCGAGATTTAAAGTATCATCAGAGTAGGAGAAAATACGCGTTGTGATGCCACTCCATATAGGGGACAACTGCAGACACTTAAACAAGGACAAACTTCTAATCAATTTTATAAAAGACTTGTATCTTTATGGTTGAAAATGTTATTTGAGTTTAAAGTTAAAGAGCGTGCCCCTTGGTTTATTGGATCAACTAGTCTACCGATGAAAAAAGTATAATTTGCAGCAGAAAACCTTTATTTTACTCTATTCATTCATCCTACATGAACATGTAAACTCATCGAAAATTTTAATGATATGCAACCTCTAAATTTAGTATAAGTAGAAGAAAAGAGTTTTCTATCCATTAAAGTAGGTTGATATTAAGTTAAAAAATGCTATGAGTATAAGTTAAAATGCAGATTCATTTAGGTATAAAATAACAAACATGTGTCCTATCATAAAATGTCCCTAGAGAAAAACACTTCATTAAAGAAAATATCAGTAGTTACTGAGATAGCAGAACAACAGTCTAAAATACAAGAAAACTATGTTACGGGCGCCAACAAACTGACACGAACACATAACGCTTACAAAAAAAGTTTGAACTTCCAACACCAGAAAAGAAAAGGACACCCCCCTCCTCAGCTTGAAGAGAGAGGAAAAACAGTCGTAGAAGACTAACCTAAAAGTTTGGTCGGCTCTACCTGCTACCTGCCCGAACCAGAGGCATTCAGAAGAAAGAATGCATCAACACAAAAGCGCAAAAAGGCAACTGATACATATTTCAAGAGTTTCAAATAAGGTAAGTGGGTTACCAACCCAACAGAAACAGCTGCAAACCACATAAGTCAATAACATAAGAGTAAGAAGAATGATTAGCTTTGCACAAGGCGACCATATAAGGAGAAAACTTGCACTAAGTGAAAAAAAGACTTATTGATGTCCAAAGCATAAGTATATATATATATAAATAATTGTAGAAATATTATTTATTAGCTTAAAGAGTAAATCATCAACGCCGGACATAAAACGACACTAAGCTAGTGGCTATCTTTCCAAAAAAACTACCAATCCAACATATCCAAAGAAACCGACACTTAGGTGGTGGTCCTTTATCCACTGCCCACCAAAAGTCCAAAGAAAATAAGTCACCAGGCATAATGATTCACAATAAGCGCTCAGGTGGTGGTCCTTTATCCATTGCCAACCCAAGTCCAAAATATTGGCAATAATTATAATACATATATAGAAATAAATTGAGATTTCCCGAAACATAGCATCAAATCTCCATAGCGACACATGGGAAGTATGATTCATAAGTCTCTACGAGTAAACAACCCTGTATGACGAAATGACTAAGTGTACTCAACGAAAAACTAAACCTTTTGACAAATTCGACGTAAGCTCTTGACGAATCACCGAGTCCACACGAAAAATTCAACGAAGCCACTCGACGAACTCCATGAACTCCACCAGAACATTCGACGAATTTCACTTGAACTACACGAGATGACTCGACGAATCCTACTAGACTACACGGGAATACTCGATGAATCCACTTATCCTCTCAACGAATCTTACTTAAATTACATGAGAATACTCGACTAATACACTTATCCTCTCGGCGAATCATACTTAGATTACACTAGAATACTCGACGAATCCACTTATCCTCTTGGCGAAACTTACTTAGACTACACGAGAATACTCGACGAATCCACTTAACTTCTCGGGAACATTCGATGAATTGCATAAGAACGAATTTTACAAATCTCCAAATCAAAATTTCGAACACCGTGGAGACGAAACACATTCCAATTGAATCTTAATCAAGGAAGAAAAGAAAGGAGAAGAACAATAATAACAAAACAAGAGGGGTAGACTGCCACTTTCCTTAATTCTCAAAATTTCTGCCTTTCTTAGCACACAACGACACGGATTGGCAAAAGAAACCCCCAACAAGTAATTCCTGAAAGACTTGGGGCGAAAACGAAGGTTAGGGCTACTCGCACCAACTCCAAAAATCCACAAAACATGAAAAAATCACCACAGACATGAAGGTCTGGGCAAAAGTAGTCTGAATCTCTACTCCGACGACGATTTCTTGCACCCAAATTCTTGCGGTGGCGGATGGAAGACTCCCGAAAAGGCCAACTCCTCCTACTTTCGCGTGATCTGGTTCGGCGGAAATGAGAAGAAGGATATCTGAAAACCTAATTTCTAAGGGGTTCGGCTTTTATAGGGGGAGATTTTAATAAAGTAAATTAATTTTTTTGTTATTACATTACATAGTTGCTATTTAAGAACAAATTTCAGACGTACGAAACTCTTGAACTAACATAACACCCTTATGCTTTTATTACGCGATTAAATTAATTATCGAAAATTCAGGGACATTACAAGTGCTCTCTGTTACAGAGAACCAAAACGGGAATGTCGTCAGAGATTCCTTCTCCGACAGCTCTAGTGTCTTAAACCATTCTAGAGAGGGCCTCCATACCTCTATCTAGCGAGTGGGTGCTCCCCAACCATCCCAAAAGGGCTGGGGAGCATTACTTGAGCCCGACCACCTCCTTGCTTAGTCGAGCTTAGTGGTTGCGGTGGCACTCCAGCTACCGGAAGCTCTTTGCAACCGTCCCAGGATGTAGAGAGTATAAAGGGGAGGTGGTCCCAACTATGTTGGGGGTTTCTGAGTGCTCCTTGTTGGAGTGTCCACGAAATGTTGCAAAAAGTGGGATAGTGGTGGCATCGATTTCTTATAGGAATAACTCTGAAGGAGAGTGGTTGGGAGATCGATTTAAGCTAGGTAGAGGGGCGATGCTAACTTGAGGGGGGAGGGGTCCTTATATAGAGGGGAGGGGAAAGCCCCTCCCCCCTCTTCTCTTTCTCGGCTATGGCAACTAGAAAGGGATTTGGTTGGGTTTGCCTTCACTCCAGTTGAGTTTAGAGGTGGAGCTGGATGCTTGTGAGTGGTGGGGTTGTACCTCCTATGGGTGGGTAGGGATTAGGCCTATTTAAGTCATGTGGGGAATGGTGAGGTGGAGGTTTGTGGTTGGAGCTTTTCCTTTATCTTGGGGTTATCTTAACCAAATTCATGTTAAGGTAAGAAGCTAACAACCATCTAGAGGGAGAGGTACAACTAGGTGTCACCATCTTGGTGGCTTCTAGTGGGGTGGGCTTGTATTTGGACATGGGGAAAAGAGAGGAGGAATAACCTCTTCATTTTTTTCCCGAGGCCATAATGACGAATACCCTGTTGTAATTCAGAGCCTATATATGTTGGATGTGGGCTCAAGAATGGCCTAAATGAGTGGCCTCAAATGGGGGCACCATTGAAATTAAATTCTCTTAATAAAAGGCCTTTTTATGGGGGTTTGACCAAAAGTCAACGTGTGGGTGGCTCCCCATGCGGGTCAAGGTAGGTCTATCTCGTCGAGAGACTAACTAATGTTGGGTTTTAGTGAAATATTGGTATTGGCACGCTTTTCGACTTATAGTTAAAGCATAACGGGGCCCGTTTTGACAAAATTTACCAAACGATGTCTGAATAGAGCACAACAAATATCATTGGTTTTGTATTGACCACACGAGTCCAATGCGACTAACTGGGGTCAAATCCAAGTTCATTTGCCCATTTTTCCAAAATGACGTCGTCGTGACGCACAATATTACTCAAAACGATCATATTCACCATATGACATCAGATCGGAATGAAATGAGTTCTATTGCAGTTGTATTGATCACACGAGTCTATAAGAATTGACAGAACTTAAATCGGAGTTCAAATGCTCAATATCCAAAAATTGTGTCTTTGTGACGTATTACTCGAAATGGTCATATTCTCCATATGATCTCGGATTGAGACAAAATGAGCTCCCTTACACTTATATTGACTATATGAGTTTATAAAAATCAGCAAAACTCAAATCAGAGTTTGTTTGCTCAATGTCCAAAATTTGCGTCTTCGTGACGCGCTACTCGAATAATCATATTCTCCATATGACCTCGAAATAATGAGTTCTGTTACACTCATATCGACTATACAAGTCTATAAAAACTAACAGAACTCGAATCAGAGTTTGTATGCTCAATATCCAAAATTGGGTCACCTCTTACCATCTAAGGCCTTGGGTAGGGGATCAGGTTACTTTTGTTGGGTCAGCTAGGGATTTAGGGACCCAATAAAAATCGAGATGTTACATGGAGCCTGCTTTGCCTTTTACTATTTTATTTATTTTGAATGACAAAGTTAGAAAAGTTAGGGATTTCAGCCCATCTCATCTCCTTATATATGATTGGCAACCGTAATGGTCGAAATCAATAGAAAAATCATTTGAGAACACCTTCTAGATAAGGCTAATTTTAATTTTCCTTTTGACCCCTCTGTCAATTTTAAATCCCACATTTTGAATCTATCACGGCGATATTCTGTGTCAACACGAAGATATTCTATAATGAGAGTTGACACGACTATATCGTTGTGTATTGTCTATCAACACGATGATAAATGACTTGGAATCTTTTTCTTCTCCTGGAGAGCTAACACATAGATAGCGTTGTTTGCTACCCGACAACATGACAATGAATGACTTAGAATCTTTTTCTTCTTCTCCTAGAGAGCTTACATAATGATATCATTGCGTGCTGTCTTGCATCACGACCATATGTTGTGAGAATAGTGATTTTGTGCTTAGACCAATTTTGAAAGATAATTAAGTATACTTTTGGTATAAACTTATATCCTTACTCATTTAATTTAATTTATATAAATTTATACTACACCTACACATGTCAAACCAGATAAACATCAAATACATAATGTCTTTATCATTGAATTGAAGACATCTGCAAATCTAGAACATTATGGGCAATCTTCCCAATACTGCGGAAGTGCTTTACTTTTCACGTTCCCATTATTTGAACGCGTGAGTATGATGCTGCATATTAGCTTGAGCGGTTATTATTGGGCATTGGTGCTGGGGGTGAACACATGAATGTGATGTGGAGGGGAAATTTGCCGCCCCTTGTCATGGTTATGTGGAAGGGCTAGTGGGTTTGTTCCTACTAGAGGATGCAAAAGGACTTGGTTTCGGTTCTCGCATGTAAGCATATAAGGAATTGATATCTGTTTTTTATCAAATGTTGAAACATAACCTTTTAAGGTCATGGTCGTTGATGGAATTTGTGCCTTAGGATGTCAGAACGATGTGTGCTTTCACAATTATAGAACACAAAGAGACCATGGTTCTTAGAGTAGAGTAGTGACAGATGGATGAGGGCCCCGAGATGACGGTTATGAGGGTAGGTCTGTGATGAGTGCGTCATTGCACTATACCTTATATTTGGAGAGCGGCTCCATGTAGTGCGAAGGATGCGGGGAAGTTCTATCCCTTAAAAGGGTGATGCCTTAAAAGGTGGTGTTCACGCTAAAAGAGCACTAGATTGAATTCATGACATGCAAAAAGTTTGTATCTTTGGTTTGTGTACTGCCTTTGTTACTCCCTTTGCTTAGGCGTGCAAGTTTTGGCATATCGCGATGAGCTTGCGACTAGACCGTGCCTTGCTTTTGTCCTTGTAGTGGTGGGCATGACTTAGCGCCATAACGTGCTTTTACGCATTTAATGTCCATTGTTGTGTTTTATGGAGATTCACTCACGTTTTGAGCTTTGTGCGTTGTGGTGGTCCGGGAGAATCTTTTGCTTCATGTTCGTAGCGTGTCGTGCGCTATTTTTAGCAATTGTCGTAGAGCGTTAGTGTCAAGGACTTTTTACTTAAGCATAATGATGGGGAACGTTTTACTCTTACCTTAGTAGCGTGGATTGACTAGCAACCCTTTTTTACTAGATGACATCAGATGATTCTGGGTCCATCATGAGGAGGGATCCAAAGGAGGTTTTTTGCTGACCCTTGTCTTGAGGAGTAAAAGAACTAGGTCTATTTGTTTCGAGAGGCAACAATGAACCTTGGTTCATGCATGCTTTGGAATGACTCAGGGTCCATTCTATTGGAGGTGGAGAAGAACATTTGTTCACTCGGGACTCAGAGTACTCCAGATCTATCCGGTTGGAGGGGCGATGAACCTTTGTTCGTTCGAGCATCAGAAGGACTCGGGGTCTGTCTGGTTGGAGGTGAGAATAACCTTTGTTTGTTTGGTCCTTAAGAAGGTTCTGGGTCTGCCTGGTTCGAGGGGTAAAGAAACTTTGTTCGTTCGGGCCTTAGGAGGACTTGGGGTCCATCTAGTTGGAGGGCTGAAGAACCTTTATTATTTGGTCCTTGGGAGGACTCGAGGTCCATCCGATTGGAGGGGCAAATAACCTTTGTTCATTTGGGACTCAGGAGGACTCAAGGTGTGTTTATTAGAGGTGTGAAGGACCTTTATTTGTTTGCATCTTAGAAGGACAAGAGGTCAATTCTATCAAGATGCCCTATAATATGGGAGCGAGATTCCCTACAACGTAGGAGCAATATGCTCTATAGTGTGTAAGCAAGATGCTCTACAATTCAGGAGTGAGGTTCCCTATAGTATGGGATTGAGATGCCTTGAAAAGCAGGAGCATGGTTCCCTATAACGTGGGGGGAAATATGCTCTTCAATGTAGGAGTGAGGTGTTATGTTTTATGTTACCTGGGGTTGACATCAAGGCTTGTGGTTCTCACATCAGAGTCTTTCTTTAGGGAGACCTATATGGCCGACAGAAGTTAGAAAGCACTTGTAATGTTAGAGAAATGTGGGCACTTATGTGCGTGCAGGTTCCATCTTGCGACTTATTATGTTAGTGGAAAACATGAAGTTGAGATGCAGGCCTTGTGCGCATGATGCACTAGCAGTAAGACTATCGTTTACGGCCAAGTAATAATAATGAGGAGTAGCATCCCCGAGTATCGATCTCTCGCAGAGTGCAAGTAGGGTGCATGGGTTTTAGCATTTAGAGAAATGAGTGCAAGTGCTAAGTGAACAAGGGGGGTTTTGATTTGGATTTCCTACTCTAATATAATATAAAACTAGCACGGGTCGCCTTCACTGCATCCCCCGGATGAATCACTCTGAAGAGTAATAGCGGAAGCGAATAAACAAGTGAGGGTCGAAAACACCTCTTCTCAGCGCACACTTCTAGCAAAGGCTAGAATGGCCCAAACACACTTTACACTAGCGCAAAGATAAAGCTTTCCAACACATATAATGCTCAGGAAATCACCAAACAAACACACAACGAAATCTTGAACAATACATGGTTATAAAACTACAATAGCGCTAGAAGGAGTTTAGCAGAAAGTAAATCCAGGAAAATGGAGAAGAGATTACAACCAAAACATAGAAGCTTTCCAAGGCTATCGGCCGGAAACTAGGGGTGTCAACCCTCGTCTGTGCTCGGTCTTTGAAAGGAGTCCAGGATCCGGGAGGAGCTGTCACTTCCTCCTTCAAACCTGTCTTCGTTGTGTTGAGGTTGTGGAAGCAGATTGAAGCTTTGCAGGCTGTAACAAGTAGATTAAACAGGAGCTTGGAAGGTGGCAATGGCAATGGGGGTCGAAGGCAAAGCTTTTACAAGCTCTATGGAGTGGAATGGGTGGCCGGATCTTCCCTCCAAGGAAGAGAGAGAAAAAGGGGGCTTGAGCTTCATTTTCCCTCTCTAGGGAGCAGAAAAGGTGGGCTGGACGAACTATCCCCGACAATGGAAAAATCTGCATCTTATATAGAAAATCATCAGAAAAATGGTCTCGCACGGTTCGGCGCACGACCGTGCGTGAACCGTGCGATATTAACTTTAAGCATACGCCTGCGAAGAAGAAGCGTTGACCCGTGCGTTTCCTTCGCGCACGGGCGATCCGCCCGTGCGTGAGCAATTTTCACGGGTAACCACAGTGAGCTCAAATCGCAGGAAAAACAAGAAGGCTACAGGACAACCGTGCATTTCCTTCGCGTATGGTTTCTATGAAACCGTACGTGAAGCATTCGCACGAGCTGGTCACTTCTCCAGAATGACCTGTAGAAAATGCACGACATAATCTAACCATGCGCCAAGAAAATGCACGACCGTGCATTTTCCTCAAATTAAAGTTCTGAAATGGGGAAAACTGACCACCTGTAAGCAATGAAAACTAAGCAATGGAGGACCCTCCAGTAAAATAGAAATGCAGTAAAAGCTACTGGAACGAGCCCCGGGGAGCACCACGTGCATACCCCCAACAATCAAATGCGCAATTGCGCACCCAAGGGCTAGAAAAGCACACAATTCATGAAATGCATATGGAAAGAAATAACAGTGAAAACAACGTAATAGTGATGTGCAATGACATGAAAACCAGCCCAAATGAGCCCGCAAAACCCTATATAAACGGGGCTCATCAGTGCACTCCTAGGAGAAGGGCCCAAACTCATGGTCTCTGGCTTATCTGTGTCGGACTGCTGCACGACCCTTAGCTGGATTGTCATTTTGTTGTGTAGCCTTTTTTGGGGAGGAATCCTATACAATCTTCTATTGAGACCATGCCCGATGAGGTGCCCGAACACATCTTTCAACTAGTTGCATCTCTATGTCTTGTTGTCATGTCCATGATGGAATCACAATATTGTGATTTGTTTCCTCGGGTTGGCGCAAGCGGCTCGGACCTCCAAAGCTCATCTCTGTCTAGGATGGCAAGAAGAATATCCGCTCAGGTGGTGTTTAAGGGAGTGTAGTCCATATTCTGATGAGTTCCTTGGTCCCGATGGGGATTTTCACGACGGTTGCTGTTTCCCCTTGGATCACCTAGTGGCTCTAAATTCCTCTTCCTCTTCATTTTTCCTTCAAACTACAGCCGATGCGCTTCAATTGTCTCATTTGTTGTGATTTAAGCCTTGACTTGATGGAAGAGGTCAAGATAGCTTGTCATCATTTCCTCATCATCATGGAGTGGAATTTTCCTAGTTGGTGTGCTCTAAGGAAAATACCGCATAGGAGTTCAAGGTTGATCCCCAGAATCTGTCATGCCTCTATGGGAAAGCAGAGAAAGAAATCCTTTAATGACTCTCCCTAGATCTGTCAGATTCTCGAGAGGTGAGAGGGATTTTGAATGGTTTGTTAGTTGTCAACAAATTGATCCTTTAAAAGTTGAGTTAGTTCGATGAAGTTCTTGATTTCTCCCCTTATCAGGGAATGGAACAAGGTATGAGCTTCTCCTTTAAGAGTTACCGGGAACACATGACACAGGAGCGGGTTGAGGGCATTGTAGATGAACATGTTTGTTATGAGGGGCCTATCGTGTTCAAGAGGGTCGCCTGAACCATTAAATATCTTGAAGCTGCGTAGTTTGAACCTGGGTAGAACATGATGCGCTAGGACTAGTGGAGCTAGTAGAGAAAAGAGATGGATGTGGTGTTGCATGTTTGTGTCTCGGTGCCCCCAGTGTCCATATTATTTCTTGGTTATGCTTCTCACTTCATCACAAGTGAGACTTCTTTCGATTAGAGCGACGAATTCCTCCATTGCCCGAGAGTTACCCTATGTGTGCCCGAGAAGACCATCAAGTAATGTGAGGTGCACAGAGTTGTTGGTGTAGGACACCTCATTTATGACAATATTTATGGAGCGGGAAGCATTCTCAAGCATGATATGATTTGATATTAGTGGTAGTTGTCCTCTTGGAGTGATGACCGCGCAGTTGGCACGATGAGCCCCCAAGTATCTTAGCATGGTCAACACCTTTGCCTGACACTCCTTTATCATGTGCCTGTGTTATTCCCCAGATGATTGAGATTCAGTGGTGGTGTCTCTTTCTCGAAATAGGACATTGTAAACATCCGAGTTTGCATAAGCATGATTGGCATGCTCCTCGATAGTTGCCTTGCTAGCAACATGAGTAATTCCATCTATCATTGTTATTGATCGGGAGTGCTAGCGCGATGTAAGTGCTCCATCCAGAGAGTTGTTGTAGAGTTGGGAACACCTTTTCCACAGTCATCGCCAAGTTGTTGTGGCCGGCCAGTTTTTCCTCCGATCCAAAGAATAGGACTTCCTTAGGTTTAAGTCGGACCGGGCACACAAAAAGTCAATGAGAACCAAACAGTAATGAGAAGATGATTTTTTTACCATGCAAATCCCGAAAGGGTAAAAAACCATATGGTCAGATCCGTGTCGGACGAAATCCACTATTTAGTTTTGTTTAAAAGTGTTTGGAGTTCTTGGAGGGTGACGTTCCACTTCGTTGTTACAAGCTTTGAGTTAAAAGAGAAGGGGAAAAGAGGAAGAAAGCTAATTCCACAGCCATGATGCATCCTTGAGATCATCCACGAGAGCATTCCCTTATGCCTTATTCCAAGCTCACTGAAGAATCCACGAGAGCATTGATCGTTGAGCAGACTGGAGAGGGAGCAGAGAAAATTCAAAGCGAAGGAACGATCTATAAGTCCCACATTCTTGTCGAAAAATCTCAGAGCTCTCTCTAGTTTAGAATTTTTTTCTCAAATAAAGTCAGGAATGCCTTTTTATAGTTTTCTGGAGGGATGTTCTGGTAATTGCACCGTAATGGATCTCATGTTGGCGAATGACAATCGGTCTATTTTGATCACCTGGATCACTAATTTTCACAAAATGGCGAACATGCCAATGTCTAGGCAGCCCGGAGTAGTTGTCCGACGACAATAGTGGTCGTAGGCATCGTAGGAGGTCGCCGGAGGTAGTAGCCGCCGGTAGCTACGCGCACAAGAAAGGGAATTGCATGCGCGCTCCTAGGAACAAAAAACCTGCGTGCTTGGTCGGTGTGTGTGTTGGTCGTGCGTGTACATGCTGCTCGTGTGCACGGACCGTGGGCAGTGACTATGTTTGCTTGGTTTCGCTCCCCTTTCAGGGTGATTTAAAAACCTTTAAGCAGGCGTGACTTGTGCATGCGGTTCACTCTGTCGGGTCGGCTCGCATGAGCATTTCGATCGAAAAACTTTTGGTTTGACTCAAAAATCATTATGGGGAGCCCCATAAGGGGTACTGTCTTCTTTGTACAGCAGTTTAAGATCTTACAGATGAAGATAGCTTAAAGAGGATGCCTTACATGAGAATAATGAGGGAATAACTTGGGGGACACTCGCATAGAGAATCCTAGGCGATCAATTGGATATTGATGAATGATGTAGGCTCACACGTAGACATCGTACAATCAACGGACCAAACACGATTGCCTCTCTACGATCAATTTCTACAATCACTGAAATTTTAACACAATGCACACGTTATGCAATTATTTCAAATTGATGCTAACGTACGGGTAGCCAATCTGATTAGGATCGAATGAAAGGCGATAAGCTAATATTCTTTCCGGCTAAAAGGATGTACCCGGTCCGATCGAGCGATGTTTGTACCAAAAGAGATCTACGAAAATTTGCGATTCGGAAAACGATAGATCTCTCCCAACAAAAAGAAAACGAGGTTCGCCAAACCCCTCAAACTTAAATGAAAATTAAGATGAACAACAAAGCAATTGATGAAAAACCACGATCAATCCAACGTTTCAAAAATTACGCCAATATAAATCCACCACAATGAAAAATCTGGAGGGAAAACCACACACAAGTAGAAAGTTTGGTTACCCAATTGGAATGGATGATTCTAATTCACTAATCTTGGATCATTCTTCAACGGCTACACCGGAGTCACGCCGGTTGGAGATGAAACTTGTCCGCCTTCGTCGCTTCATGCCTTTGCTTATATCTTTGGTTAGTAGGAGTAGTGGTCGGCTATTGGAGATGGTATGACTGGTTTGGTTTTGTTTTGATGTAGAGAGAGGTGAGAGGAAAGGTGGCAAGATGGCAGCTAAGGGGGGGGGAAGAAAAATAGGGTTGGTCTGGTTGGAGGGGGAGAGATAGCTGCTTAGTTTTGGAGGATGGTGGTCGTGTTCTTGAAGAGGTTGGAGGAGGAGGTGTGGAGGCCGGAAACTTGAGAGGAGAAGAGAGGGATGGTCGACGGCTTTTGGAGAGAGGAAGAGAGGTGAGGAGGCCGGCTGTTTGGAGAGATGGAGGAAGAGGCTTGGTTGAAATTTTGCAAGGAGGAGGAGAGAAATTCTCAAAGAAGATTAGAGTTTCAATTTTCTCATTCAACTTAATGAAAAATAACATTACATGGCCATATATAGGCTCACCACATGGTTAGGCTACATGCAACCAAAATAAATAAAATAAAACACTCAAAATGTTTAGTGATGAAATAAATGAAATAAAACACTCTTCAAATAAAAGCAAATAAAATATTAAAAGTATGATTATTGTCGAGGGCGGAGATTATAGAGTAGCTCCATAAGATCACCATGGCACCACAAGTCTTTGACTGGAGACAGAGAAAAATCTTCCGTAAGGATGCCATTGCCTTCTTCATCTTATTGGGGGTCATCATCTCCATCAATCCTCCCCCGCTCAAAAGGACTCGTCACTGATAAGTTGGCATGCATGTAGCGGCGCAGAAGTGCATCATCCAAGAGAGCCACCTCCGATTCCGGAAGCTAAGAGTCATCGGAGGCCGGTCGATCATGCCTTCGAATCAAGAAGCGGCAAACATCACCACTTGGAGAGGAAAGCACTTCATCCTTGATGATCCTGTCTGGCAAAAAGTTGGTCCTAGGAAACCTGGGAAAAGCATTAGGAAATAAAGGAGGAAAAGTTTCTTCATCTACAGCCAACGTACCTCCATTGGAGATCGATGGAGAGAGCAATCCAGAAACAAACTCACCCCCAACCCATTAGAATATGTTGTGGAACCGAACGGGCAGTTAGAAAATTCAAGTGGTGGAGAAACATATGATGTTAAATTAGAAACATTAAAAATAGGAGAAATACCCCAATCAGTGGGTAACTCCAAAAGATATGCATTTTCTCCTAATTTCTTTAAAATCCGAAAAGGTCCAGCTCGCCGATTTGCCAACTTTTTTATAGTGCCCGAAGGCATCCATTCAAGGGCGAGGCGCACCAAGACTAAATCAGCAACCTTAAAGTGAGACTCTCTTTGATGTACATTAGCATGAACTTGATAAGATGCATATTGTGTGTTTAGTGCTTCATTTGTGTTTATGTAAATTATGAATTTGAGAGGCAAAATCCTGTGTAAATTGACTTGACTAATAAGATGGCGGTAACGGAATCAAGTCAAGTGGCACTGGTGATTTATATCCGTGCACGATCTCATTTCATGAAAAACCTGTGGACCTATTTTTTGAGTTTTTGTATGCTAACTGAGCATGGGGAAGGATGAGGTCCCACGTACCCTTGTGTTCACCCACAAGACAACGAAGTAAACTCCCTAAACTTCTGTTTACCACTTCCGTTTTCCCATCTGTTTAGGGATGGTAGTCCGAAGTAAACTATAGTTTGGTTCCCATAATTCTCCACAGGGTCTTCAAAAAATAACTAGTAAATTTCACATCTCTATCGGTCATTATTATTTTTGGAATGCCCCTATGCCCAACAACTTCCTTAAAAAATAATTTAGCTACAATTGATGCATCATCGGTCTTACTACATGCAATAAAATAGGTCATTTTAGGAAATTGATCTACTACCACTAGAATGGAATCATGGCGTCTAAACATGACTGGTAGGCCTAGGATAAAGTCCATACTAACATCTTCCCAGGGAATGGAAGGAATCAGAAGAGGGGTATAAAGTCCCGCATTCGTTTTATTACCTTTTGCTAATTGACACGCGCGACAACTTCCCACAATTTTATTAACCGTAGATTTAAGGCCTGGCCAGTGAAACTTATCTTCTACTAACGTAATGGTCTTATCTCGCCCAAAATGTCCACCTAGACCACCACTATGTAACTCCCATACAATGAAATGCCGAAGGGAAGAACGAGGAATATAAAGCTTCAAATGTTTAAATAAATAACCATCCCGTATATAATATGCTGAAATGGTAGTGGAAGAGTTGTTTTGAGTGGAATAATAGAAGTCTTTGAAATCCGGGAAATTAACGTACTCATCCTTTATTCTATCAAAACCACTCACTTTTACCTATAACGTAGACAAGCATAAGGAGGCACGACTAAGAGCATCCGCCACACGATTAAGAGTTCCCTTAAGATGTTTAATTAAAAGGGTGTACTCCTGAAGATATTAGACTCATTTAGCATGTCGTGGACTAACTTTATTTTGGGAATTAATAAACCTCAATGCTTCGTGGTCGGATAAAATAACCAAATTCCTTAGAGATCAAATAATGTCGCTAATACTGTAGACACTGAAAGATTTGGTTTATAGAGCCTAAACACCTTGAGGTGGGGGGGGGGGTGAATAGGTTCAAATCCTTTTTAACAACTTAGGCAATTAAAAATGTTAAACAGAGCACAATTATCACAGCATAAAGAATAACAATCACAGAAAATACACAACACAACACACAATGATTTATAGTGGTTCCCCAATTTATGGGTACGCCCACTCTCCCCCTTCACCTATCAGGAAGAGTACTGGATTCGGCCAAACTTCCTTCCACTATCTCAGATCCTCAGATCTTACAACTCAGAACCCAATTGGTTCATACAGCTTAGACTTCTTCAAGTCCTACAACTCAGATTCTTCCCAAGAATCCTACCTCAGGAAACAGCCCTAACTCAGCCTTAACCACCAGACCTACAACTCAGATCACCAAGATCCTACCTCAGGCACTCAGCCCTACCTCAGCCTTAAACACCAGACCTATAACTTAGATCACCAAGATCCTGCCTTAGGGACTCAGCCCTACCTCACCCTTTATATGTTTAGGCTTACAATTTAGAGAGACAACTCTCTTACACTCAGATCTACAAGAGATCTTACAGAAAAATTGATTGTTTAAAATAATAAATTCTTCTCCCAGATAGAAAGAGAATGAGGTGAAGACTTTCTTGATAAGTTCTTGATTTAACTGACTTCTTAAGATCCAACCTGTCTTAGCTTCTTCAAAGCTTCTTGAATCTGAACAAAGTAAGGTTGATCTTCAACTGAAGTTAGAGATGATCTTCAATCCAGCTTCCTTCTTGTATTCAGAATTACATCTGAACTCCTCTTGTAGACTTGTTCAGAATCTGCCTTCTTCTAACTTTACTTCTTCTATTTTTTTCTCTTAGTTCACCGTTCACTCTTAACTTTTTGCTATATACTGTTTGTGATAGAATAGGTCTTTATATAGAAATCATCCAAGGTTACCGGTTGATCCGGCACATAACGGCCTTCTGAAAGCTCTGACAGATATGATAGCTTTGTTACTTATGACAGCTGTCAGGTCTTCAGTCTCTATACCTGAACCCTCGAACTTCTATCACAGTAGAGACTTGTCAGGATAACACTTCAAATGAGTCAACACAAATAGACCATGTGTCAACACAAGTCTTGATGATGTCAACACAACTCCTATTATTTCGACACAGACATTCTTTATCTTCTCGGCACAGCTTCTGTTGGATGTGTCGACATAAGTCATGTGTGTCGACACAACTGCTTCTAGTCTTGACATAGCTTCTATTGATAGATTTCTTGACTGTGTGTCGACACAACTGCTTCTAGTCTCGATATAGCTTCTGTTGACAGATTTCTTGAGTGTGTGTCAACACAAGTCCTGTGTGTCGACACTACTACTTCTAGTCTCGACAGAGCTTCTGTTGACAGATTTCTTGAGTGTGTGTCGACACAAGTCCTGTGTGTCTACACAACTGCTTCTAGTCTCTACATAGCTTCTATTGATAGATATCTTGAGTGTGTGTCAACACAAGTCATGTGTGTTGACACAACTGCTTCTAGTCTGAACTTCTGTGTGTCGACACAAGTCCCGTGTGTCGATATAACTGTCGCTGATAGAATTTTTGTTTGTCGACACAAGTCCTGTGTGTTGACACAATCTGGCTTCTGTAGTCGACACATTTCCATCACAAGTGTCGACACTTGTACTTAGAATATTTTCCTGCATTTCTTTAACCTGCACATTGAAACTCAACATCCCATCAAATACACATTGATGTATATCATTGAGTTAAGTGAGGCTTCTTCAAATCTGGTACACAGTTTCTAGTGTACCCAATAATCTCCCCCTATTTGGAGAAGTCATAACCCTTAGTCAATGATATACACCACTTATAATAAAACAAAGATTAAGAAGCATATAATCATTACACAGACAGGGTAACTCATAATTCAGAAACAACATGAAATATCATCATAGAATATGATAAAATTCATTAATTAGGAATTAGTTTTTTATTTACAAGATTTTTAGAACAGAAAATTACACAGTTCTAAAACTAGCCTATCTATCCCTAAGATTGATCAGGCTCCTTGATAACTATTCCTTTACCAGATTGAATCTTAGCTTGCACCTTGGATTTTGTGTCATCAGCTGGCTTCTTCCCTTTCAGATCTTTCTTTTTGATCTCTTCTTCCTTAATCTTCTGCCTTTCAAAGTAATGATAAGGCTTTGGGAATACTTGCTAGGCTCCACTGAGTTAGCAAGTAACTTCCCAGCTTTGATATCCCTTCTGAATTGATGTATGGCCTTTTGCATTTTCTGATATTTACCCCACTCTTGTTCAGAATACCATTTGTCTCTATCATGCATATTATTTTTCACTGCTTTCCAAATAGTAAGAATGATATTTTTGGAGGTTGTACTCCATTGTTCAAAATCAGCCTTTAATTCAGCCTGCTATCTGAATCTTTTCTTAGAAAGTTGAGCCTCTTTCTGAGCATCCCTAGCTCTTTGTGCTTCTTGCTCTCTTTGTAAAGCAGCTTCAGACATTTCAACTTTTTCAATAATAACTTTATGTGCCTCCTGTGGAGGGCTATACATTTGATGTACTACCTGCTGTACTTCTTCAAAATCAGATGGAGGATAGATGAGTTGGGCAACTTCCTACTGAACCCCTTCAATGTAAGCAGCTTAAATACCAGATTCAGCAGTATTATCATCATCACAAAGGGGTGGATATCCAAGAGTAGCTCTGATGGTATTGGATACCCATTTGGTATGACTTGAGCTTGCTTTGACTAACATTCTCTCCCCCTTTATGACTTCTCTGTCCATTTGATCTCTTAGATAATCCTTCTGAAACCTTACCTGATCAGGCAAAAAATCTATGCCCTCTTTATAGTAGAGTCTGAACTTCTGCAGTTGATCAGAAATAGCCTTTTTAGATGCCTGAATTGTTGTTTGGACAGCAGCTAGATCTTCTTTGATCTAGTTAGATACTTAAGTTTTCACATCAGTAGCAATACCTCCCATTTTTGTGAGAATAACACCATATGAGTCTGTGAGATTTTCATTCATTCTGAATTGATTTTCTAGAATATATCCTTATTTATCTGCAATGTCAGCTATTTTAGTTTTCATGTTCTGTTGTTGTGTGGCCAAGTATACTACAACATTACCTCCCTTATGGAAGTAATCTATCATCTCCTTCTTATGCAAATTTACTTCAAATCTGATTGACTTGATATATTGGGCCAGCTGGAACTGAATCTCCCCCCCAGTCCTTGCCATCTCCCCCTTAGTTTGAGCTCCCTGTAAATCAGGAAATAACTCTTCCAGAGTTATCTCCTGCTGCATTTGAATAAGAGGGATAATGTTCTCTTTTTCAACAAATGGTTCTCCCTGGACATCAAGATCCTTTTCCAGGGTTTTCTCTAAACTGGAGGAGTGGAGTTGCTCAACTTGATCTAGGTCTGACATATGCACATCCTGTGCTTCTTTCTCAGTGATGATTGTTGCAGCATTGTTGATTTCTAAGACTATGTCCATAACAGTATCAGTTGCATTCTCACTATCAAGTGCAACTTTAGCTATACCTCCCCCTTGGGCTGGCAGCTGTGATTGTTCAGGTTCTTGAACAATTGTAATCTCAGTGTTGTCTCCCCCTGGAGTAGAGACCATCTGGTTTTCTGGTAGTTGAATGCTCTCCCCTTGGGCTTGAGCCTCTTTAGCTGGTGTTGGTGTAGGTGATTTTCTTGGTTACTCTTCATCTGAGCTGAAGTCAACCAGCTCTTCAGAATCACTAGAAGATTCTGCTGCCTGGGTAGTAGTTTTCTTTTTCTTATCCTTCTTCACTTGTTTATGTGGGGTAGAAACATCTTTTGTCAAAACTCTATACCATCTGAATAGTATTCTCAGATCCATTCTCCTCATGTGATTAATCTTGGTTCCTAGAGTTTGATTCATCACTTCTGGACTGGTGGAAGCCAGAAACAGGCTTAGTATTCTACCTAGATTGGGCTTCTTGGCACTTTCTTTGATCTTGTCAAATATTACAGCAGACCAGTCTGTTTTCACCTTGTATATAACTCTGGTCATGAGTTTGAACACATAGGCAGTAATAATATCATGTCCTCCTATTTTGCATAGAATAACCTTGCCTATTATCTCGGACAGGAACTTAACCTGGGAATTCATTCCCTTACTGGCCATTGAAGATCCAATCTTGGTAGTGTGATCCAGTCCACACCATTAGAGTGCATCCCTTGTCATGGATGATGCGATATCATCTTCTTCCTTAATCTTGGGAAGCTGAAGTGAATTTCTTATACTCTTGAGTGTGATTTTTTTACTTTAGTACCGTTTACAGAGGATTTAATCTTCATTCCCGTAGAATCCATTGTTGATGACGAGTAAAATTCAAGAACCTCCTTCTTCCAGATCCTTGTAGGTTCTGAGACCAAGTATTACAATCCATTTTCAGTGATTAGGGTAATCACGACCTTGATTTCTGGGGAGGCAATCTCGAACTCCTTGCGTACCAGTTCATATCCCTCATTGACCTTGTCTTCCTGTTGGGGCGCCATGAGTAAAAGAGAGAGAAGAGAGTCGACGGGAGAATTTCTTGTCGACACAAAGTCTAGAGTCGAGAGTTCTGAAAGCATAGTCGGCCAGATTTTGTCTTCTCTTATTTATAGTATACTTGTTAAAGGAAGGTCAAAAGACGCGCCTGACAAGGGATTTTACTAGTCGACAAAATTTTACATGTGTCGACATAGACGACCTAAGTCTCGACAGAGCTTTGTAGGTGTCGTCATGTCTATGTGTCGACATACTTTTGCCTGTGTCGACATAGACTACTTAAGTCTTGACAGAGTATTGAGGGTATTGATATGCCTATGTGTCGACACTGATTTTTGTGTGTCGACACAAAAATCTACTAGTACAAGGTCTCGACAGAGTTGTGTCGACACAAACTTCTGATAGTATCCACACAATATGCTTGTGTCGACACAAACTTTCTAACTTAGTCAAATTTCTTGAGAAATTTTGTGTTGACCTAACATCTCATTCTAGGTTCAACATACCTAATTTAATTTTAAAATAATTGAATTTACTTTCATCCAGAGGTTTTGTAAATATATCAGTAATTTGATTGTTAGTGTTGACAAATTCTATACTTATGTCTTCTTTTTCAACATGTTCCCTGATGAAGTGAAATTTGATTTCTATATGCTTAGTTCTGCTATGTGAAATAGGAATTCTAGCAATAGATATAGCACTTGTTGAATCACAATATAATGGAATTCTACTTACATTGATGTCATAGTCTTCAAGTTGATGTTGTATCCACAACAACTGAGAACAGCAACTTCCTGCAGCTACATATTCTGATTCAGCAGTGGAAATAGCTACACTTGTCTGCTTTTTGCTTCTCCATGACACCAACCTTCCACCTAGGAACTAACATGTTCCTATAGTGCTTTTCCTGTCTTCATTGCAGCCTGCAAACTCTGCATCTGAAAAACCTGTTAGCAAGAATTCTCTATTCTTAGGGTACCAAAGACCTAGATTAGGTGTGCCCTTAAGATATCTTAAGATTCTCTTAACAGCAGAATAATGAGATTCCTTTGGGCAAGCTTGGTACCTAGCACAGACACATATGGCATACATGATGTCAGGTCTACTAGTAGTCAAGTAAAGTATGGAGCAAATTATCCTTCTATACAAAGACTCATCAACTGGTTTTCCTGTCTCATCTTTGCCTATAGGCATACTTGTCCCCATTGGAGTTTTCATGGTGGAGGCTTACTCCATGCCATATTTATTAATTAACTCCTTGGTGAACTTAGACTGAGATATGGATAATCCATCATCAGTCTGTCTAGATTGGAGTCCCAAGAAGAATTTCAGCTCACCCATGCTGCTCATCTAAAACTTCCCTTGCATAAGTTTGGCAAACATAATACAAAGGTTGTTTTCAGTAGAACCAAAGATAATGTCATCAACATATATCTGGACTAGGATGATCTTACCTTTTGATTACCTAAAGAATAGAGTCTTGTCAATATTCCCTCTTGAGAATTTATTCTCAATAAGGAAAGCAGACAGTGTTTCATACCAAGCCCTAGAGGATTGTTTCAATCCATATAGAGCTTTATTAAGCCTATATACATAGTTGGGATAAAGAGGATCTACAAAATCTGAAGGTTGTTCAACATAAACTTCCTCTTTTAAGTCACCATTCAAAAATGCTGACTTTACATCCGTTTGAAATACTTTGAACCCTTGATAAGCTGCATAAGCCAGGAATAGTCTTATTGCGTCCAACCTTGCCACTAGGGCAAATGTATGATCAAAGTCTATCCCTTCTTCCTATCTGTAGCCCTTTGCTACCAGTATGGCTTTGTTCTTGATTATAGTGCAATTTTCATCTAACTTGTTCTTGTAGATCCACTTACATCCTATGACATTGTGGTTCTTTGGTTTAGGAACCAACTCCCAGACTTTACATTTTTTGAATTGATTCAAGTCTTCCTGTATGGCATCAGTCCAATTTGTGTCTTGTATAGCCTCTTCAAACTTCTTAGGTTCCATCTGGGACAAAAAGATTGAACATAGAACTGTGTTCATGCTCTTGCTTCTGGTTATAACTCCATGTCTTGCATCACCAATGATTTGGTGTGTTGGATGATCCTTCAAATGTCTTCTTGCTGGAGGAAATCTGTCCACCTCTTGATCTTCTTCATTGTCCTCATCTAGATGTACTTCATTGTCTTCATCTTCATCGAGTGAGACTTGTACTCCCCCTGGACAGCATCCATCATTTTCTTCATCCTGTCTTGCAGGTTGGTCTTCACTAATTGTTAGCTTGTCCATCTTTTCTTTCAAACCTATAGAACTAACAGAAGTGCTAGAAACCTAACAGTTAATTAGCTTAGACTCATCAAAGACTACATGGATAGATTCTTCTACAACTTGTGTAGTTAAGTTGTAGATCCTGTAAGCCCTACTGTTATTGTTGTACCCAACAAATATTCCTTCTAGGGATTTGGCAGGAAACTTTGTTTGATAGTGCTTGCTATTATTTAGAACATAACACTTGCTACCTAAGATTCTAAAGTAGGATATGTTTGGTTTTCTGCCTTTCATAATCTCATAGGGTGTCTTCTTTTGTCTTTTATTGATGGATGCTCTATTGAGAACATGATATGCAGTATTTACTGCCTCAGCCCAGAAATATTCTGGGAGAGAAGTGTCACTTAGTAGTGTTCTACTTGCCTCAATAAGAGTCATATTCTTTCTTTCAGCAACCCCATTTTGCTGGGGTGTTCTAGGTGAGGAGAACTCCTGATGAATCCCAAGTTCTTCACAGAACTTTGTCATGCATTCAGACTGAAATTCAGTCTCATGGTCACTTCTGATTTTGACCACTGAATTGTTAAGTTCATTCTGAATTTGCCTAACAAAATTCTGGAAGACAGTTGGGGTTTCAGATTTCTGCCTAAAGAAGAAAACCCATATAAATCTAGAATAGTCATCCACAATTACAAATGTGTAAGATTTCCTACCTAAACTATGAACTGACATAGGACCTAATAAATCCTTATGCAGGAGGTCAAGACATCTCACAGAATCTTTGGTATCATGTCCATGGAAAGAGGTCCAGGTCTGTTTGACCTTTTGGCAAGCTGAATATACACCCTCTTTAATGCACTTGACCTGAGGACTATTCCTCACTAACTCCATACTAAAGAGTTAGTCTATTGACTTGTAGTTCATGTGAGCTAGCCTCTTCTGCCATTGGACATAATGAGATGCTTTCTCATCTGCAACTAGACAAATAGGAGAGATCTTATTCTCACAATCAAAGTTAAGACAGTAGACATTTCCTTTCCTAGTGCCTGTCAGAATGATCTCTTGATCACTTAACCTTCTTATTTGGTATACACCCTTATGGAAAGAAGTGTCATAAACTAGATCACTTAGTTGTCTTATGCTAACTAGGTTATGTTTTAGACCTTTCACATAAGCCACTTGAGTGATAGTGATAGAGTTATTGGGAATGTTACAAAATCCTTTGATGACTCCCTTTTCAGATCCACCAAAGATCACTTTGGGTCCATTTTCTATGGGAGAGTAATCCTTCAGCATCCTTCTTGTTCTAGTCATGTTCCTGGAACATCCACTGTCCAAGTACCATATAGGGGTATGACCACTTGGACTCACCTGCATCAAATAAAATTACCTATCCTTAGAACCACAATTATTATTGGGTCCTAGGTCCAGGTCAGCTTGATATTGACATGCTTACCTGGAACCTTTCTAATAGGTAAGCTGGCCTTTTTCAGAATACTAGCATTGTACCAAAAATCAATGGCATAGTTGCCCACCTTGCCACAACACCAGCACTCAAATCTATTGTACATTCTCTTAAGTCCAGGCTTAAGAATATTACTGTCAGCAGTCCTTTTAAGTGTAGGTGCCCGAGCAGCAAACACTAAGGATTCTTTAATAACCTGGTGTGTTTGCTCATGGGCAGCACTATTAGCATTTGCTCCCTTTCTATTCAGATTACCATACTTATAGTGACTATGAGTGATGTCATAATCATACTGTTAGTAGGCTGTATCACTTTTCTGAAAGAAATAGGGGGTTTAAAGACTAGTGGCTGAACTGGGGCTTTGCCTTTTCTTTTGGAATTAACTGCCCTAGTTCTTTTCTTGAAGCCTAATCCTGTCTTACCTTTTTGGGAGATAAAGTTGTCTATTAAGGGTTAGAATGACTTTGGCTTTGAGAATTTAGCAAAAATATCCTTCTCTCTTTAAATTCTGACTTCCAGACTCTTGATGTGATCATTTTTGAAGGTAATTGTACCCATCTGAATACCAGTTATGTTTTTCAGTTTGACAACTTCATTCAGCTTCAAATCCAACACTTTTGCTGAATCTAATGTAACCAATTTAAGAGATGTAATTTCCTTATCTTGGTCTTTGAGAAGGATTCTGCTTCTCCTAAAAGCTTGCAACAGACCACTATACTCATCAATTAGTTGATGGACATCCCATTCAGATTCAAAACCATCCTCATCTCTTGATGCTGATGCTTTTGATTCTGATCCAATATAATAATCAGAAACTGATGATGGATTGTATACCATACTGGGACCAGGCTGATCCTGACACTGATCTTCCTCAAACAAAGCCATCAGCCCTCTACAATAATGATCTTCACTCCCATTTATAGAATCAAATATTTGCAGGAATTCAGTTTCTATAGAATCCTCTTCTGTAGTGAACAATCCAATATAGGCTTCTACTTCATCCTCTTCTCCAGATTTTGATGATGAAGAGTCAGTCCAACTCTTCTGCTTTAGGGAAATAAGGGATCTCTCCTTCTTGCCCTTATTTTGATGCTTCTTCTTGTCCTTAGATTCCTTTCTTTTATCAGGACAATCAGCTATGACATGTCCTGACCTGTTGCAACAATAACAAACAATTTTAGAAGAAGTTTGTTTACTAGGATTAGAGTCATACCTGTCATCCTTAGAAGTTTTCTTATTCTTGTAATAGTCCTCCTTGGAGAGAGATGAAGATGGCTTTGTTCTACATTTCTTCTTCTTTATGAACATTTGAAACTGCCTTGTAAAGGCAACAAAGTCTTCATCAGAGTTATGGCTATCTAAAGTGTTGATGTCAGGATTTTCTGATTCAACCTCAACAATTCTCCTAGGGGGAGAAGGAGACTTTCTCCTACCCTTTCTTGTGGCTTTAGCCTTGAAGGCTACTGACTTTTCTTTGTATTCAGACCTATTGCTTTTCTCCTCCTCCTTTCTGGCACTGAGCTGCATCTCATAAGATAATAGTTTTCCAAACAAGGTTGGTGGAGGTGTATCAGCAAGCTTGGTCACCTCTTCGATGACACATATTTTTGTATCCCAGCCCTTGGTTAGTGACTTGAGAAACTTGTCATTCAGTTTATATGTGCTAAAGACTCTTCCATAGGTCATTAGCTCATTTACAATTCTAAAGAATTTCTTGTAACATTCAGCTATGCTATCTATCTTGCCTTGTCTAAAGCTCTCATATTCTTTATTTAGCATGGACTTTCTATCCTCTCTTACTTCTTCAGTTCCCTCCATGTAGACAATCAAAGTGTCCCACATCTCCTTGGAGGTTTTGCAATGTACTAGATTCTGGAATTTAGAATCATTTATGACACTCACAATTATGTTTTGTGCTCTCTTATCTAAGCTTGCTAGGACGATCTCTTCCTTAGTCATTTCAGAATAGCTCTTTGGAGTTTTGAGATTTGCATCAAGAACTGATATGTTCATAGGAATGAAAGGTTCTTTCTAGAACAGTGATGTAGATTCTTGGATCAGATGCTTCCATGAACAATTTGACTCTCTCTTTCCATACGCCAAAGTTTTCTTTCCTATAGATAGGAAGTTTCATTGATCCAAGTTCCTTCTTATTTTCACTTGAACCCATTCTGGCTAACAGTTAATTGCCTTGGAGATCTACACAGACTATTAGGTCTATATTTGAGTGAACCTCGCTCTGATACCACTTGAAAGATTTGGTATATAGAGCCTAAACACCTAGAGGGGGGGGGGTAAATAGGTTCAAATCCTTTTTAACAACATAGGCAATTTAAAATGTTAAACAGAGCACAACTATCACATCACAAAGAATAATAATCACAGAAAATTCACAGTACAACACACAATGGTTTATAGTGGTTCCCCAATTTATGGGTACGTCCACTCTCCCCCTTCACCTATCTAGAAGAGTACAAGATTCAGCCAAACTTTCTTCCATTATCTCAGATCCTCAGATCTTACAACTCAGAATCCAACTGATTCGTACAGCTCAGACTTCTTCAAGTCCTATAACTCAGATTATTCCCAAGAATCCAACCTCAGGCAATAACCCTACCTCAGCCTTAACCACCAGGCCTACAAATCAGATCACCAAGATCCTACCTTAGGCACTCAGCCCTACCTCAGCCTTAACCACCAGGCCTACAACTCAGATCACCAAGATCCTACCTCAGGCACTCAGCCCTACCTCAGCCTTTATAGGTTTTGGCTTACAACTCAGAGAGACAACTTTCCTGCACTCAGATCTACAAGAGATCTTACAAAAAATTTATTGTTTAAAATAATAAATTCTTCACACATATAGAAAGAGAATTAGGTGAAGACCTTCTTGATAAGTTCTTGATTGAACTGAATTCTTAAGATCCAACCTATCTTAGCTTCTTCAAAGCTTCTTGAATCTGAACAAAGTAAGGTTGATCTTCAAATGAAGTTGGAGATGATCTTTAATCCAGCTTCCTTCTTGTATTAAGAATTAGATCTGAACTCCTCTTGCATACTTGTTCAAAATCTGCCTTCTTCTAACTTTACTTCTTTTGTGTTTGTCTCTTAGTTCACCGTTCACTCTTCACTTTTTTCTATATACTGTTTGTTATAGAATAGGTCTTTATATAGAACTCATCCAAGGTTATCGGTTGATCCGGTACATAACGGCCTTCTGACAGCTCTGACAGATGTAACAGCTTTATTACTTATGATAGCTGTCAAGTCTTCAGTCTTGATACCTGACCCCTCCTTGAACTTCTATCACAGCAAAGACTTGTCAGGATAACATTTCAAATGTGTCAACACAAATTGACCATGTGTCGATACAAGTATTGATGATGTCGACACAGCTCCTATTATGTCGACACAGACATTCTTTATCTTCTCGGTACAACTTCTATTGGATGTGTCGACACAAGTCCTGTGTGTGACACAACTGCTTCTAGTCTCGACATAGCTTCTGTTAACAGATTTCTTGAGTGTGTGTCGACACAAGTCCTGTGTGTCAACACAATTGCTTCTAGTCTTGACATAGCTTTTGTTTAAGGATTTCTTGAGTGTGTGTCGACACAAGTCCTGTGTGTCGACACAACTGCTTCTAGTCTCGACATAGCTTCTGTTGACAGATTTCTTGAGTGTGTGTCGACACAAGTCCTGTGTGTCGACACAACTGCTTCTAGTATCGACATAGCTTCTATAGACAGATTTCTTGAGTGTGTATCGACACAAGTCCTGTGTGTCGACACAACTGCTTGTAGTCTGAACTTCTGTGTGTCGACACAAGTCCCGTGTGTCGACATAACTGCCGCTGATAGAATTTCTGTGTGTCGACACAAGTCCTGTGTGCCGGCACAATCTGGCTTCTGGTGTCGACATATTTCTCTCACAAGTGTCGACACTTGTACTTAGAATATTTTCCTGCATTTCTTTAACCTGCACATTGAAACTCAACATCCCATCAAATACACATTGATGTATATCATTGAGTTAAGTGAGGCTTCTCTAAATCTGGTACACAGTTTCCAGTGTACCCAACAGACACCGAATAACCACATAAAACTCTGTCATAATTAGAATAATTTAATTTTGGTCCCGAGAGTTTCTCACTAAAGTAACCAACAAGATGTCCATCTTGACTCAAGATACCACCAATACCGACTCCAGACGCGTCACAGGACAATTCAAAAACTTTATTAAATTCTGGTAATCGTAAAAGAGGAGCTTCCGACATTCGGGATTCAATTATTTCAAACGCTTTTGCGGTCGATTTAGTCCACGTAAAATTTCCCTTCTTCATGCACTCCGTGATTGGTGTCATGATACTACTAAAATCCTTGATAAATCGGCGGTAAAAAGTAGCTAATCCGTGAAAACTTCAAGCATCCCGTATATTAGTTGGTTCCGGCCAATCCTTGATCGCTTGGACCTTCTTAGGATCAACATGGATGCCCTCTGAACTTACAATATAACCTAGGAACTCTACAGATGGAACATTAAACGTACATTTCTTAAGATTAACAAATAATTTTTTTCGTACGCAATGTGGTAAGTACTGTCCTCAAGTGAGACTCATGATTATTCGGTGAGGAGCTAAATACTAGGATATTATCAAAGTAAATAACTACAAATTTTCCTAAATAAGGCTTGAACACTAAGGTCAACAACCTCGAAAATGTACTCGGGCCATTAGTGAGCCCTTCCCGTAGCACCAACCACTCATAGAGTCCATCTTTTGATTTAAATGTCATCTTCCACTCGTCTCCCTCCCTAATCTTGATTTGATGGTAGCAACTCTTAAGATCTAACTTGGAAAAAATCGTGCCCCCGGCTAATATGTCCAATAAGTTGTACAATCGAGGGATGGGAAACCAATAATGCGGCCCTATAATCTACACACATCCTCCAAGAACAATCTTTCTTAGGGACCAATACTGCGGGTATAGCACAAGTACTCTTACTATGACGAATGGACCCCTTACTTAGCAAATCCGAAATTATTTTTTGCAACTCTAAGTGTGCGGAGGGGTTTAGTCAATAATGGGGAAGATTTGGCAACGAGAAACCCGGAATGAAATCAATCTCGTGTTGAATGTCACGTATGGGAGGTAACTCAGGCGGTAAGTCATCTGGGTAGACATCCTTAAATTCCTCTATTAGAGTCTTCAACGTTAGCGGTAAGTTCTCGAAAGAGGAGCTATCTTCCTTGATTTGCAAACAAACTAGCGCATATATGACGCCATCTATAAAAGACTCGCGCTCAAACTCCTTCTTACCTATCAAGCTTAACGTTTTCTTCTCTACAAGTACAATAGTGTCTTTGGAAGAAACCGATGGATCTTTAGGTGGAGTGGGTTAATTTAAAAATAATGGTCTTACCATTAAATTTAAACTAATAGGTGTTAGCTCGCCCTAGATGAGTAACATCATGGTCATAAATCCATGGGCGTCCAAGTAAGAAATGGCAAGCATCCATTGGGATGACGTCACACCAAACCTTTTCAGAATAAGCCTTGATGGTAAGGGGTACCAAACAACGCTTCGAAACCGGGAGGGATGTCTTATTTACCCATGCCGCCTTATAAGGGTGAGGTGCGGCTCAGTAGCTAATGACATTCGGGTCACCATATTTTTAGAAATTACATTCATACATCTACCACTATCTATGATCAACTTACAACACTTCTCTCCACTCATAAAATTTAAGGAAAAGATATTCGTCCTATTCCAGTCATCTAAAGCTCGTGGAGTAGCCAGAATACACCGCATGACCATCATATGAGAATCATCATCTATATAGCTCGGTACTCCTTCTGACTCGCTATCTTCTCCTGCCTCATATATAAGATCGTCAGACTCACAAGTGGAATCTAAAAGGGCTAAGGGCTTGGGCTTGGTAGGACACTTACTAGCGTAATGACCCTGAACCCTGCAAGCAAAACATGTAGCGTTCGTTTTGTTGACCCTTCATACAAGAACCCTCTAACCCGTTGGGTTTCTAATATTCCTAGTAGTCACGACTACGGAGTTCGAGTCAGTGGACCGGAACTTACCCTTATCCTTATAGGTGGAGGTTGGAGGTGGTCCTAAGATGGACTTTCCTTTCCCTGGATGTCGGGGTTTAACCCCTTACAAAACTAGAGAGGGTTATCTCTGGCATCTCCTTTACACCACACCTAACAATCATATACTTAAGAAGACTCATATACTCAGAGACCGACTTATTCCCTTATTTAAGGGTAGCCAAATCATCAAACATCTGCGTTCGATGGTACGTAGGGACGTACTGGTCTGTCAGCGTGTCCTTCATGTCTGCCCAACCAATGAGTAGTTCACCATTCTTGCCTCTCAGATGTCGCTCCTCATTCAACAAGAATATCTTAGCTCTACCTAAAAACTTCATTCTTGCCACTCGCACCTTATCCACGTCAGTCAGATTGTACCACTCAAAGTAGCA
Organism: Platanthera zijinensis; assembly: GCA_039513925.1. Classification (NCBI taxonomy): domain Eukaryota; kingdom Viridiplantae; phylum Streptophyta; class Magnoliopsida; order Asparagales; family Orchidaceae; genus Platanthera; species Platanthera zijinensis. The sequence continues at coordinate 113,638,230 of CM077081.1, forward strand.
CTCTACTTCCATAACCCAGTCTAGGAAAACTTGGGGTTCTCTCAATCCATCGTACGATGGGGGTTTGACCCGGATGACCCTAGTAATATCAAACTTGTACGGTGCTCACGGAACTTGTTCATTATTATTGTTAATGTTATGGTTATTATTTCCTTCCGCACGTTGGTTGGCGGGTTGATTACGGGGGGCTGCGAGATTTAATCTCAGTTCGTGAAGCGTCTCCCTAATAGTCGTCAATTATTCAGTGAAATCCTGGCAGAGTTCCTCAAGCACTGTGAGACCGTGACCCTCATCCCATTCGTCCGCCATATTGGAAGAAGACGGGGAATACTCCGTACATAATCTAGTGCGCATGCAAACAAACAATAGTTCTGTCCTAAGAAAAGAAAAACAGAAGGAATTGTTCCCGCTTACTATCTAGGGTAGAAAAAAAATATTTCTTTGATTTTCTTACTGAAAATAAATGAGAGACTATTAAAAAAAAATTTGATTTTTTTTGTAGAAGAAAAAAATTTTAGGCCGCTATTGGCAGAACAAATATTTTTTTTGTAAATTTGACAAAACGACGTGCAAGACAAGTGCGTGTTGACGAACCAAGCAAGAGGGGGAGAGTGCCAATTAGGAAATTGACGTGAACCTCCATCTGATACCAAATTGATGCAGCTCACACGTAGACACCGTACAATCAACGGACCAAACACGATTGCCTCTCTACGATCAATTTCTACACTCGCATAAATTTTAATGCAGCGCACACGCTATGCAATTATTTCAATTTGATGCTAACGTACGGGTAGCCAATCCGATTAGGATCGAATGAAAGGCGATAAGCCAATATTCTTTCCTGCTAAAAGGACCCACCCGGTCCGATCGAGCAATGGTTGTACCAAAAGAAATCTACCAAAATTTGCGATTCGAAAAACGGTAGATCTCTCCCAACAAAAAAAAAACGAGGTTCGCCAAATCTCAAGAACATAAATGAAAATTAAGATGAACAACAAAGCAATCGGAGAAAAAACCACGATCAATCTAACGTTTCAAAAATTATGCCAATAAAAATCCACCACAATGAAAGATCTAGAGGGAAAACCACACACAAGTAGAAAGTTTCGTTACCCAATTAGAATGGATGATTCCGATTCACTAATCTTGGATCGTTCTTCAATGGCTCCGCCGGAGTTACGCCGGTTATTGGAGATGAAACTCATCCTCCTTCATCGCTTCACGCCTTGGCCGAGATCTTTGGTTGGTAGGAGTAGTGGTCGACTATTGGAGGTGGTAGGGCTGGTTTGGTTTTGTTTTGATATAGAGAGAGGAGAGAGAAAAGGTGGCAAGGTGGCGGCTAGGGGGGGGGGAAGAAAAATAGGGTTGGTCTGGTTGGAGGGGAAGAGATAGCTGCTTGGTTTTGGAGGGTGGTGGTCGGGTTCTTGAAGAGGGTGGAGGAGGAGGTGTGGAGGCCGAAAACTTGAGAGGAGAAGAGAGGGATGGCCGGCGGCTTTTGGAGAGAGGAAGAGAGGTGAGGAGGCCCGCTGTTTGGAGAGATGGAGGAAGAGGCATGGCCGAAATTTTGCAAGGAGGAGGAGAGAAATTCTCAAAGAAGATTAGAGTTTCAATTTTCTCATTCAACTTAATGAAAAATAACATTACATGACATTTTATAGACTCACCACATGATTAGACTACATGCAGCCCAAATAAATTAAATAAAACACTCAAAATGTTTAATGATGAAATAAATGAAATAAAACACTCTTCAAATAAAAGCAAATAAAATATTAAAAGTTTGATTATCGCCGAGGGCGGGGATTGTAGCGTCGCTCCACAAGATCACCACGGCGCCGAAAGTCTTTGACTGGAGACGGAGAAAAATCTTTCGTAATCATGTCGTCGCCTTCTTCATCTTGTTGAGGGCCATCATTTCCATCAATGAAACCCTAGCTGTACTCGGTACGAGAGAGATCGACAAGTCAAGCAAGGTGAAACTCTGTGCAAGCACTAGTGAGCCGGATAAACACGGCAAAACTCGGTGTTGTGCAAGCACCAGCTAACCAGGGAAAGAGGTGAGACAAGGAGAGCTTGTTGCTAGGAAATCATGAAAGGAGAGGTGGAGTCACATGCGTGAGTCTGCCGAGTCTCAGAGTGAGTGCGGATAGAGTTTTTGAAAGCTATAAAATAAATTTTTGTAAAGTGTTCTGATAGCCAAAATTGCGGTGCTAATCTAAACACCCATATTTCATGTAATTATTTTATGAATAAATTTATTACTAATGACAATATATTAAATATTAAAAAAGAAAATATGCCCTTATTTTGAAGAGTATGGAGAATGTTAGTAACAAATAACATGTGAATAGATTTTCTTTATATATAATAAATAATAACAGCAACTAAGATATCCAATTATCATTATATACACTTACGAGAAAATTATAGGTGTAAAATTTAAATGGAAAAAAGATTAAAATAGTATAATTTTAATTAATATGATGTATATGTATTAATAAAAAAAATTAAAGAAATATAACTTATATTTGTTGTGTTTAGCCATGTTCAAAAAGATCGGCCTCGGCAGGCAGGCCCGAGTCCGGCCCGGAAAAGCCTGGCTAGCCCCGGCCCGGGCTGGCTGGGGACCCTTGGGCCCCCGTTTTTACTCAGTGCCCGGCCCGGTGCAGGCCCGGGTAAGCCCGGGCGCTGGGCGCCGAGCCTAACCTCGCCCGGCACCCAGGCCTGCTGAAAATCCTGCCTCCTGGCTGGATTTCTCCCAGTGGCGGGATTACCATTTAGGCGGGACTAATCCCGCCTCTATTTCAGCGGGATTAATCTCGCCTATTTAAGCAGGATTAAAATGCCGCCTATTAAATTTAATAAAATCCCACATAAATAGGGAAATCAGGCCGGCCGGCCCGGCCAGGCCTTACGGCCCTTAATCAGGCCCCCTCTTAGAGAGGGGGCCCGAGCCCGACTAAAGCCGACCTGGGCCAAGCCCGGTTGGCAATAAGTCCGGATCCGATCGGGCCAGTCCTAGCCCGGCCCGATCGGACTTTCTGGGCACAACTAGTTATGGAAACTATAAAAATTTATATCATGCATATTGTTAATTTAATACAATATAATATGCATAATGCATATTGCTGAGTTGCTGACTTAATTTTATATTGTGCAAACGATGAAATATCAATTCAGTAGACTCATAATTTTGAGAAGTGCTTTTCATATTGAGAAGTGCTTTTTATAATATTAAGAAGTGTTTTTTATAATTTTCAGAATTTTATAAAGAAGTGCTTTTATAATTTTATAATTTTGAGAAGTGCTTTATGGAATTACTTTCTTAATTAATATAAAATGTTGGTGGTATTAATCTTTTCATATTACTACACATGGTTATGTTAACAAAAGAGATACTTTTATTAGTACAGGAAATGGTTTTCACGTAAATGATTATTGTATTTAATTTCTTTTAAATGCTAGTAAAATGATAGTAAAATGCTAATTCTTAAATCTTTTATTTGGTCATACAATTTTTTAACTGTACAATAAACTTTTTCAGATGTTTGATTTCTTTGCAGGGTCTGCAGCCTGTTCCCGGACTTGGAGACATTTCAGATTTGGGAGAACAAAGTAGCTTGGCTGTAGTCCAACAATTTCGGGAGATTGTTACAGCACCGTTCTAACGAAATAGGCTTAATAGGCCTCCCTTGATATATTAGGGTTAATGTGCATTATCTTAAATAGGCTCCATAATCTTCTTTTTCATTCCGATGATCTTGTACACTTAAATAATGAAGTGAAAAGAGGATGTACTGATAGTTTCTTGTTTTGAAAATTTTATTTAACTTTTTGTTTTTTTTTCTTTCACTGGTGGTCTAAAATGGGTAGCTTCTCTTGGTGAGGCAAAAATTCTGAAAGTTGAGGAAAAACTTTCACCAGATTGTCCCTTGGTGGTATAACATCCCATCTCTAATTGGGCCCCCAGATGCCCAGTTGCCCAATTAGCCGATCCTATGGGTTCAATGGTCCATCTCCCTTATGAGGGCATGAGTGATTCCGCTTAGAATCCTTAGGTCATATAGGATGTTGAATTGACTATGGTGATATAAATTTAACCGTAACTGTGAATTGACCTAACCTAAGCCACCTTGCTTCAATTGAGCTGACATGGGACAAATGTGGTTCACTACACCATGGCCACAGGGTTAGGCTAACCCAAGGGGTTTTCCATTAGACAGACTTTGCTTTGACTAACCTTGACTGAGCAGTCCTTATAAAGGATTTTTGTGGACCCAAGTAGAACACAAGAAGTCCACCTCATCATAGTGAGTCATGTCAATCCAAGAAGTTTCATGTAATACCACCCGTCACGTAGGATATAATAGAGGGTCCGGCCGGGGCCCCATACCATATTCCACAAACAGGCGGAGACGTCACAAAATAATACCAAGAATCACCGCACCCTAACACAGAGCATTCTAGCGGAAGCTTTAGGGTTGAAACATGAACTCAATAATACAGGAATTGTCCACTTCTATAACAAAATAAGAATGTATACAACCATACACAACAGGTACACAGCCTTATGGCATTTACAAGTTTCTCTGAACATAAGGTGTAGTTTACAAACATCGGCACGCAAGCCGGTCACACATGAACAAGACTAAGCAAAAAAAGCCTTCGAGGGTAGCAACGCAGCAGCAACACAGCTTGGGCTTCAACCCGCTAAGTCCCGCTTGGACCAACACCACCTGCACCTGCAAGAACCAATCCACCAACCGGTGGAAAACAGGGCAACGGTCAGCATTCAGCTGACCAATTATAACGACCTTGCAGCTGGCACGGGGCAGCGGAATTCCTTCCCTGCAGAGCAATTTACATCACATATATATATATATATATATATTCAGCCACCAAGGCCATACATCTCACAAATGCCGGCACGACGCACCGACATTCCGTGCACTCAGGGCACATTCAGGTGTACCAGAAACACCGGATCCCACCACCGTTTAGAGGTCCCAGACATGACGGTCAAACTTGAGCATTCCTAGTCTTTATGGCGCCCAGGACAAAGACTCTCATTATGCCCCTGACGAAAGCCCAATGCCTTGACGCTCTCTTGTACAGCTTGCATAACGCAGGTACAGATCAGCCACCCCCCATTACTCAAATCGCCTTGCCACAAAGGAATACCGAAGTACTCATGGCCAACTTACAAGCGCGGGTCGGTTTCACCTTTCCTGTTCAGCACTAAGCCCTTTATACCAAATGAAACTCACGTCCACAAGATTTGAACCCAACTCTCACAATTTCCTGGACTTCCTCCTGTACTTCCTGCGGCACCAAGCCACAGGCATCCATCACAGATTTCATGCATACTAGCAATAATCACAGAGTCTTCTCCGATGTGCAAACAAGCATCATCAATCCAGACCAACATGTACGGATGGGCTTCACACAGCATGCCTAACCGTACTTACACTTCCGGTTCTAATGCACTACAACAAGGGATGAACACCCAATCCCAAGGGAATCTCTTCGCCATCCACCTTTTGGTGGAGGATTCCTATGCAAATGTAGGAAAGAAGGACTTCACTTGTCCAAGATGGGAATCGTTACCCTTGGAAGACGCTTCAGATTCATGGGAAGAAAATTGAACGGATGAACATCCTCGCAACAGCCTTGCCTTCATAAATCCGAACTCGGCTCGCGATTTAAACCACCGTAGCACCACCGACAGCCGTCTTCCTCTTCTTCTTCCTCCTCAAGCTCTCCTCTCTCTCTTACTTAAGAAAAAGCAAGGCACAACTCAAACATGAGCTTCCTCCTTCTCAAGGCCGACCTTATTACCCCAGGGATGAGCCTAGACCATTGGATCCTGGTTAAAGAAAATGAACGGATCAGATCAGCCCTTAAACTGATTTCCTGGCCTGAACATGGGTTGTGACACGCCTGTGTCCCAGGATGTGTTCCTGAAGCGGCTACAGAACCGACTCACTCAGTCCAGAACATGGGCTTAGACACGCCCGTGCCAAACCCCTGACACGCCTGTGTCAGAAAGCACACGACCGTGTGACTAACCATGTCACTCTTTCAACACAAGACCAGATCACCTGAGAAGGACACGGCTAAGGCACACGCCCGTGTCCTTAGCCGTGTGCCAAACACGCCCCTGTGACACGCCCATGTCACAGGTCGTGTTCCACACTCAACGCCATTCTTCTCAACGCCACTCAACGCCACTCAACGCCACCCGGGTATTCACCCGAGCAGGATGGCCGTGTCACCACACTTAATGCCATTCTACTCAACGCCACTCAACGCCACCCGGGTATTCACTCGAGCAGGACATGCCCTGGGACACGTCCGTGTCCCAGGTCGTGTGCACTTGATACACCCTAGGAAACGCCCGTATCCCAGGCTGTGTCACCCAGCCTGACCCATTTTGGGACTTAGGGATTTTGGGGTATTACAATCCTCCCCCCTTAAAATAAATTTCGTCCCAAAATTTGTACGCAGCAAGGGAACAAACATTACAATGATATTCCACTAACAATTTTGTAATAAAAGAACGTACACGGTCAACAAATTACACAAAAAGCTCGGGAAACTTAGCTTGCATGGTCTGTTCTCGCTCCCATGTTAGCTCCTCACGGCCACAATTGTCCCACCGGACTTTGACCATCCCGATCATCTTGTTCTGCAACTGCTTTTCAGCTCGATCCTCGATTCGAACAGGCCTAACTTTCTTCGTTAGCCCACTCTCGACCGATACTTGATCTGCAACAACCACTTGGACTGGCTCTCTTAGCACCTTCCAGAACACCGAGACATGAAACACATCATGTAAACCACTCAGTTCTTATGAAAGTGCTAACTGATAGGCAGCTTCACCAATACGCTCGACCACTTCAAACTGTCCCAGATACCTCGGGCTTAACTTTTTCAGAGGCCATATCCTGGACACACCTTTGAATGGTTTGATTTTTCAAGTACACCCAATCACCAACCGCAAACTCCACGTTTCGGTGCTTGGCATTGTAATACTTAGCTTGCCTGTCTTGAGCCACCATCAGTCTTTCACGTATCAACCGTATAAATGAGTTGGGATCATCTAACTCTTTTCGCCGATACAACTTCGTTTCACCAGTCTCTGCCAAAGCCAAAGGTGTACGACATTTTCTACCATATAAAGCCTCAAAAGGAGCCATCTGGACACTCGCTTGGTAGTTGTTGTTATAGGCAAACTCAACCACACCGAGACGATCTTCCCAATTCTTCCCGAAATCCAGCGCACACATTCGGAGCATATCCTCCAACGTCCTGTTGGTCCTCTCGGTCTGACCATCCGTTTGAGGGTGGAAGGCTGTACTAAAATGTAATTTTGTACCCAACAGTTTGTGGACTAATCTTCAATCACCCGAAGTGAAATGCCCATCTCGATCATTAACGATGCTACGGGGCACACCGTGCAATCGTACAATAGTATCCACGTACATCTTTGTCAACTTCTCAACTGAATCGTCCTTACGGTTCGGGATGAAGTGTGACACCTTGGTTAACCGTTCCACAATCACCCATACCACATAATTTTCACGCTGTGATCTCGGCAATCCATGCACGAAATCCATGGAAATATCATCAAATTTCCATTCAGGAATAGGTAACGGCTTTAGTAAACCACCCGATTTTTGGCATTCTGCCTTTACCAAAGCACACGTTTGACACTTAGCGATATAGTGTGCTATGTCCTTCTTCATTTCAGGCCACCAGAACAATTTCTTCATATCTTTATACATCTTCGTGCTCCCGGGATGAACTGAATATTTGGGGAAGTGGCCTTCATACATCACCTCTTCACGAAGCTTACCCTTACTTGGGACACACAGACGACCGTCCTTCCGAAAAAGACCGTCACTAAACGAAAATATAGAGTCTGCACTTTCCGCTGCATAGCGTTGTAGACTTTCATGAAGTTCTGTTGCTTGTCGAACTCTGTCTGTCAGGTCACACTGTACCTCCGTCCAGTTTAAGCACGCATCTGGAGTGGCATTCCTTTCAACACCAGAAATATTTAATGCCTCCAGTTCTCGAATTAGGCTTTCATCATGCCTTAAAAGCCAACTTGCCCTTGACGGAGGCCGACGACTCAAGGAATTCGCAACTACATTCCCTTTACTGGGAGTATAAATGAATCTGGATGGTGTAGTCACCAATAAACTCCATCCACCTTCTCTATCGCATATTAAGATCTTTTTGATCCAACAGATATTTCAGGCTCTTATGGTCCATGAATATATCCACTTTCATGCCATATAAATAATGACGCCACCGTTTGAGTGCAAATATTACCGCCGCCAATTCCAAATCATGGACGGGGTAATTCCGTTCATGCACATTCAACTAACGTGATCCATACGCTATCACTTTTCTGAATTGCAAAAGAATGCAGCCTAAGCCGCTCCCTGATGCATCACTATAGACCTCAAAGCCTTCTTGACCACAGGGTGATGTTAAGATTGGCACCGCGGTCAATCGACTCTTTAACTCTTCAAAAGCTCGAGCGCACTCCGGCGTCCAAATGAAATTCTTATCCTTTCGCGTCAGTGTGGTGAGAGGCAAAGCTATTCTCGAGAAATTCTCTACGAAGCGCCTGTAGTATCCCACAAGCCCAAGAAAACTCCTGACTTCTGCTACTGAAGAGAGAACAGGCCACTCCCGTATAGAAACTATCTTGAAAGGATCCACCGCAAGGCCTTCTCCACTAACAACATGGCCAAGGAAAACCACTGACGATAGCCAAAAATCATACTTAGAGAACTTGGCGTAGAGATTATTCTTCCTCAGGGTGTGTAACACCATCCGCAAGTGATTTGCATGATCTTCTTCGGATTGGTAATATACGAGGATATCGTCAATAAAGACGATCACAGAAAGGTCCAAGTATTCCCTAAATGTTCGATGCATCAAGTCCATGAATACCGATGGCACATTAGACCGCCCAAATGGCATTACCGTGAACTCATAGTGACTATAGCGTGTTCCAAACACTGTTTTAGGTATGTCACTTTCACGAACTCTCAACTGATAGTAGTCTGACTTCAAATCCAACTTGGAGTATACAGTCGAGCCAACTAACTTGTTTGATCCCTAGTTTTGATTTGGGCTATGTCATCTCTATTAGGCGCAATTGACCCAAGATTTATCTATGGTCAATGGTTAGACTAAATGTTAGTCTACCCTCAGGCTAGGCTAGTTGAGAAAGGTTTGGAATGAGAATTTGGTTTAGTAGTTTTGTGTTCGACGATAGTCGAACTTCGCTCGACGATCTTCGATTCATGATCAACGATCTCAGAGTCATATGAACTCTGAAGTGGGATCGACGATCTGCTTGCTCAGATCGACGATCGTGTTGCCCTGGTCGACGATTTCTGTGAAGATAGTTTTTCTTCAGGTCGACGATCTGCTTGTTCAGATCGACGATCTTCGTTCTCTGGTCGACGTTTTCTGTCTGCTATTATCTGTATTCTTTTCATTTTAATTATTGATTTATTTTCTCATGTTTAAGACATATGTTATTCAGATATTCTGCTTAATTTAATGCCTATATTCCTTTGCTTATTTGCAATATTCCTTGTGCATTAATTGAGAGATTTGGTAGAATAAAGTCATTTATTTTATTAGAGGAAATCGTGTTTTTCTAAACAGCTGTAATATAGCTGTTATGCCTTGCTTCCTGTGCCAATTTATAAAGTCAATTTGATAGGATATTTTAATATCCTTAATTCCTTTTTGGGAATGACAGAGAAGATTTCTGGAGCAGTTTCTTTATTTATTTTATTGTATTATTTGGAAAGATCTTTTAGTGCAGGGCTCGAGGTATTATTCAAAGAAGGGAAGTTTCTATATTATCAATGCAGTCGGTTGAATACAATACACAACAATACAATACAATTCTAAAAAGACAAAGAACCAGAATTCTCAAGAGAAAAATAAAAGTTCTTCTTCTTCCTGAGTTCATCCTGTCTTCAGGAAAATCAATTCTTAGTGCTCAAGCTTTCAAGAAGAAGATCACTCCCAGATTGCTGAACATCGTTGCTGTAGATTGCAAAAGCTACTGAAGAAGAACATTCATTCAAAAGCTAGAGTCTTCTTCAAGGCTGCATCAGAAAGTCTACTCAAGTAATTTGGAGATCCTACACCCTGAAGCAAAGCTTCTTCCTGGACATTCTCTAAGCCAGGGGGAGCTTTGATATATTCAGAGCAATTCACTAGCTTCTCTGAACACAGAGAAAACACCTTCAACTCTTTCCCTTAACCTCCTGTAAAAGGGTTATTACTCCCTTCAAAAGTGAACCTTTGGTGGCAGGGCACCTGATCAAAAACCTATGTGTTTTATTCTTAGGAACCTGATCAAAAGCCTGAAGGGTTTCTAGATCTACCTGAAGCAGATCTTGTGGTGGCAGGGCACCTGAACAAAAACCTGTAGTGGATCCCTACCAGGGTGGTAGAAGAGTGGATGTACCCAATTGGGAAACCACTATAATGCTCTTGTGTTGTCTGATTTTTTACTTTAATTGATGCACTGTGGCTGTGATAGATATAACTAGGTTGCTAGTTGCTGGGTTAGGACATATGCTCAACTGAAACTTCAGTTAGCATCCTCTGTTTTTCACCACACTCTGTTAGGCTTTAAGTATAAAGCTTTTAGTTCTTATATTCCGCAAATAGCTCAAGAGAAGTGTTTAGAGTCTCTTTATTTTTGAATACTCTATTCACCCCCCCTCTAGAGTAGTAAGTATCTTATCCCCTCACTTTTAATTGGTATTAGAGGGAGGTTGGTTATTCAACAGCTTAACCATTCCTAGGTTGATTGGTTGAACAGGCTAACACCTGAACCATAAGATCTTGTGATAAGATACCTTGATACCATATACACTCACATTAGATTCATGGCCCAGTATAAAGATTATTCTAGCACCAGACCTCCAGTATGCAACTTAGCCAAGTTTGGCATTTGGAAGGCAAGAATCAGACTTTACATGAACTCTATTGATGAAGATATTTTTTCCTCTATCTTAACAGGGCCACCAACACCACCTGCTGCAGCTACTACTACAACATCTGCAAATCTTAGTGCAGTGACACCTCCTGACTATAATGAAACTTACAAGAAGGCCAAGATAGCTGATGCAAAAGCTATGAATATTCTGGCTCAGATTATGTCTGATGAGACATTCCAGAAAGTGGCTGATTGCACCTCAGCAAAAGCCATGTAGGACTCACCGAATCAGATTGTAGCTAGTTCAGCTGATGAGAGGAAGGATAGAAGATGCAACCTCATATCCCAATATGAGAACTTCAAGAAGGAAGAGGCTGAGATAGTAGAAGCCATGTACACAAGGCTCAGTTCCATTATCAATGAGCTGAGGACACTTGATAAGGAGATTACATTGACAGAAGTCAATGATAAAATACTGATGTGCTTCCCCAGCACATGGGATCTCAGAATCTGGCCAATCAAGGAGTCCAAAAGTACAATAGAGATATCAACTGAAGCTCTCCTTGGTAAGCTCAAATCATTTGAGCAAGTACTGAAGACCAGGGAAGCTGAAGCTGAAGCCAAAGCACCTACTCCAACAAGGAAAGAGAAAACCCTTTCTCTTAAGACTGATGATGAGTCCAAGGTGAATCAATCAAATGAAGAACTGATGGCACTCTTTGCCAAGAGGTTTTATAAGATGGGAAGAAAGGACAACAGAAGAAAGTCATCAAAATATGATGACAAGCCAAGGTATGATAAAACCCCATCTAAAGAAATTATTTGTTATGGATGCAGGAAGCATGGACACATTCTCCCTGAGTGTCACGAGACAAAGCATAAGGAAAGAAGAAAAGAAAAGGAACATGAGAAGCACTACTCCAAGACATCCTCTCACAAATATAAGAAGAAAGAGAAAGGTCTTGTTGCAAAGACCTGGAGTGATATCGAGGAAGACTCATCTTTCTCCAGCTCCAGTGAAGATGATGAAGAAGAGAAGAAAGCTAAAGAGATTTGCCTTATGGTAATTAATGCCTGCAGCAGTAACTCAGCTGCAAAGATGACTGAAGATGAGGAGGATGAATTATCTGATGAAGACTAGGTAATTGTATCTTATGATTTCACATCTGCTGAATTTAAGCATGATTTTAAAACTCTTTGCCTAGATTTACTTAGCTTAGAAAAGGAGATTAAATTGCTTAGAGATAAACTAGCTGGATCTGAATCTCTATCTAGTGAAAACATTAGGTTAGAATCCGAACTCACTAGAGCATCTGAAGAAATTAAATTTCTTAAATTAGAGCTAGCTAAAGCTATGAGGTTAGAAGATTCACTTAATGGAAGAAGCCTTTAGTAGCTAGAGATCACAAGCACTACCAACACTAGGATAAATAATAATAAGTTAGGCTTAGGTGCCTCCCCTAGTGAACCCACATTGCTTTTTGAATACAATCTATCCACTCCAGTAAAGTTTGTTTCTGAAAAGGGAATACACAACACTGAGGTTGTTCAAAAGGCTAAGAAAATTTTAAATAAGGTTAAGATAAACAAAAGGAAACAAAAATTCATAGAAATACAAAAATCATCGAACGCCCATCGACGATCGCTGCACCCATCGTCGAACAACAATCAACGATCTCTGAACTCACCTGCTAGGTACAATTACTCAGCAATGAGGGATCGACGATCTCATCCTGAGTCGTCGAACAGAGATCGACGATCGTGGAACCCAGAATTCTATTCTGTGAACCAAGATCAACGATCTGGGTACCGATCGTCGACCAACGATCGACGATCAGAACTAAATTTTCAGAATTACAACAATGCTTACAGGAATAATAAGTTTAATAGCAACCCTAGGTCTGCTAATTTATCTTCAAATTGGATTATCCCACCTAGGAGATCTCATCCCTTAGGATATCATCCTCAACCTGCATACTCTTTCATTTCTAGTTTTTCCTATATGAAGAACAAAGGACCCAAGGTTACCTGGGTCCACAATGTTTAATCTATCTTATTGCAGGTGAAGATCTATCCTATCACTCAGGACAAGTGGTATTTGGATAGTGGATGCTCCAAGCATATGACATGAAATAAAGATAATCTATCAAGCTTCAAAGCCAAGTTGGGACCAAAGGTGGTCTTTGGTGATTCCAGCTGTGGTCAGACTGAAGGATATGGCAAATTCACCTTAGGGTCAGTGACTTTCAAGAAGGTAGCTTATGTCACATGACTGAAGCACAATCTCATTTCTATAAGTCAGCTTTGTGATGCTGGCTACCAGGTTTGGTTTTCTAATACTCTGTTCAATATTACTTTGAATAATAACATTGTATTAGTAGGCATTAGGCAAGGAAATATTTATCTTATAGTTTTAAATCCACTTCTTCTGAAATTTGCTTATTTAATGAAGTGATTAGCAATAATACTTTGTGGCATAGAAGGCTAGGTCATGTTAACCTCATGAATATATCTAGGTTATCTAAATACAACCTTGTTAGAGGTTTGCCCTCTTGCCCCTATAAGAAGGAAGGCCTATGCAAGGCTTGTCAGCTAGGCAAGCAAACCAATAATAGTTTCAAAGCTGTAAATAAAAGTGATTCACCTAGAATTCTGTACCTATTGCACTTGGATCTTTTTGGTCCAATAGCTGTACAAAGTCTAGGAGGGAATTCTATACCCTAGTGATTGTAGATGATTACTCTAGGTTCACTTAGGTGTTCTTCTTGAGAACTAAATCTGATGACTTTAAAGTTCTTATAGACTTTCTACATTGTATAAAGATTGAGTTCAATACTCACATTGCCCTGATCAGAAGTGATCATGGGACAGAGTTTGATTCTCTTCTTATGCAAGAATTCTGTGAGAAAGAAGGTATCAGGCATAGCTTCTCTGCTCCTAGAACTCCTCAACAAAATGGGGGTAGTGAAAAGGAAAAACAGAACCCTGATTGAAGCTGCAGGAATATTGTTAGCAGATGCTAATATGCCTCTATCCTTTTGGGCAGAAGCAGTTAGCATAGCTAACTATGAACTTAATAGGAGTCTGATACATAAACTTAAGGGGAAGACTCCTTATGAATTGCTTAAAGAAAAGAAACCTAAAATAGATTATTATAGAATTTTTGGCTGTGTAGTTTACATTCACAACAATAACAAAGAATACATTAAAAAGTTTGAGGCAAAGGCTTCAATGGGAATCTTTCTAGGATATTCCCAAGTAAGCAAAACCTATAGGGTTTTTAATCAATCCTCATTAAAAATTGAAGAGTCAGTACATGTATCCTTTGATGAATCCAAGATGTTTTACAAAGAGAAGGAAACTTCCTCCAGTAGTTCTTTGTAGGTACCTGAATTATGCAAGAATTTAGATGAGCTGAAACTCACTCAGGGGATTCAACCAGCTCCTCAGTTATCTGATTTAGACAGTGATGAAGACCTAGTAGAAGTGATTGCAGTTTTACTAACATCCAATCTAATTCCACCTGAGGAATTAATTCCAACTGCTGTTGAAGATCACATACCACCAACTGATTATGGCACACTTAGAGATCATCCTACATCTCAAGTGATTGGAGACATTTCAACTGGTGTGCAAACTAGACATCAACTAAGTCAAGATTTGATGCTTGCTTATTTTCTGTCTCAGATTGAGCCCCTAACCATAAAATATGCTGAGCAAGATCCCCACTGGATCATTGCTATGCAAGAGGAGCTAAATTAGTTTGAAAGATGCAAAGTTTGGAAGTTGGTACCAAGACTAAAAGGTCAGCTGGCTATAGGCACCAAATGGGTGTTTAGAAACAAGTTGGATGCACAAGGAATTATCATAAGGAATAAAGCAAGGCGTGTAGCACAAGGCTACAGACAGGAAGAAGGCATAGATTATGATCAGACTTTTTCTCATGTTGCAAGGCTAGAGGCAATAAGGATCTTTCTAGACTATGCAGCCTACATGAAGTTTAACATGTTCCAAATGGATGTAAAGAGTGCATTCCTGAATGGAGAGCTAAAGTAATAGGTATTTGTTAAACAACCCCATGGTTTCATTTCTTTAACTTATCCCTCACATGTTTTTAAGCTGCAAAAAGCTCTGTATGGACTTAAGCAGGCTCCTAGAGCATGGTATGAGACTCTAGCTTGTTTCCTATTAGAACATAAGTTTGATAGAGGCATAGTTGATAGAACCCTTTTTATTAAGCACCACAAGGAAAAAATCTTGTTAGTTCAAATTTATGTGGATGACATTATATTTGGTTCCACTGATACCAAACTATGCAAAAGGTTCTCAAACCTAATGCATTCTAACTTTGAGATGAGTAGTATGGGTGAGTTGTCTTATTTTCTTGGTCTCCAAGTGAAACAAGATGCTGATGGCATCTTCATCTCCCAATCTAAATATGCCAAGGAATTTATAAAGAAGTTTGGGATGGCAGATGCTTCAGCAATGCACACTCCTATGGCTACTAATGTAGTTATTGATTCTGATGATAAGGGCAAGCCCGTTGATCAGAAAAATTATAGGGCCATTGTTGGTTCCCTATTATATCTAACTGCAAGTAGAGCTGATATAATGTTTGCCACATGCCTATATTCTAGATTTCAGGTCAACCCCAAGGAATCTCCTTTAACTCTTCTTAAGAGAATATTAAGATACTTGAAGGGATGTCCTAATTAAGGACTTTGGTACCCAGCTGAATCAGAATTTGAGTTGATTGGATACTCAGATGCTGACTATGCTGCCTGTAGAGTTGACAGGAAGAGCACCACAGGGACTTGTCAGTTCCTAGGTGAGAGATTAGTCTCTTGGTTTTGCAAGAAGTAGGCTTCTGTTTCAACTTCAACTGCAGAGACTGAATATATAGCAGCTGCTAGTTGCTGTTCACAAATTCTATGGTTTCAAAATCAACTCTTGGATTATGGGTACACACACAAAAACACCAAAATTATGTGTGACAGTACCAGTTCTATTTCCATAGCACAAAATCCTGTGCACCATTCTAGAACCAAGTATATTGACATTAGACACCATTTTCTTAGAGACTGTGTTGACAAGAATAAGATAAATCTCAAGTTTATACCCACAGATCTTCAGAGAAGTGATATTTTCACAAAGCCTTTAGATAAACAGAAACATCTATTCTTTTTGAATCAACTAGGCATGATGAATGGATCAGACTAAGTGAAAAATATGCTAAGTTGAAATTTGTTCTGAGATCGTCGAACGGTGTTCGAAGATAGTCGAACAGGTTGAGCTAAACCGTCGACCCTAGGTCTACGACAACTCTTTGCATTTAGAGACAGAAATCATCGATCGATGATCGACGACTCTGCTTTGAAAATCGATCGACGACCGACGATCGACAATCGATTCTCTTGATCTTCATTCAGAGATCGACGATGCCAGTTTATCTCAAACCGATCGTCTATTTAGGTCTGAAGATCGTCGACGGAGCTAGCCTTTTCATATTCTGCTTCCAGGCTTATTTCGAGCTCTCGTCCCGCGCTTTCTCTTCTCTTTCTCTATGTTTGTTCTTGTTTCAGGTACTCTCATCGATCAAATGGCGATTTCGTCTACAACCCTATCCGTGATGAATTTCGATGCAGGCTTCAGTGTTGATTTCGAGTCTTTCAGAAACTTCAAACAAGTTTTTCAGGAAATACTGCAGTTGTGTGAAGATCAAGGTCTTAAGAAACTCATGTCCTCAAAGCTCAAACTGCACCTATCAGAAATCAAGGAATGGGTTTACACATCATCTTCTGATGACAAAGAGATGAAAGGATAAATCAGCGGCGTGGAGGTAACTCTTACTCCAGAAATTATGACTGAAATTTTTGAGTTAAAGAATAGCTCTGATGAGTATGAGCAAGATTCTGCTGAGTACGGAAGGATGCTGTTGGAAATGGGTCATGCAGAAGGAATCCCATCCAAGCTCCTGAAGGTAAACTTATCTGTCGGATTCAAGTTTCTGGCTGATCTAGTTGGAAAAGTGTTGCTTGGAAAGCATTCTGCCCATGATAACATCAACCGGCATCAGTTTGCCTTGATGTCAGCTCTCGTGAACAAGAAAGAAATCAACTGGGTTGGTCTGCTGTTTGATTTGATCAGGAAGAAGAACAAAAAGAAAGAGGTAACGCAAGGAAGGCTGACCGGGTTCTTTCTCTCTAAGAAAGCTTCCCAGCTGTTAGGCTCTGCTCCTAAAGCGATCAATGCCAGCAAGAGAATAGATCCTTCTCTGTTCATTAAGTGGAAGAGGACTATTCAGAAACCTTCAAAGGCTGGGTCTGCCCTTACAACGTCTGAGGGCACAAGGGCTCTTGAAGCCGCTTCCCTCCCTAGTGAAGAAATCCCTGCTTCCTCCTCATTGCCATCCACCTCCATTGACATTCCTTCTTCTCTTGTGAACCATCCATCTCCACCTGCTTCTCCAACACCAGCTCACATAACTGAGATTCAAAATCTAAATTTAGAATCTTTATTCAATCTGCTTTCTCTGTCTCATTCCCCAGCTACCTCAAATCATCCCTCACCAGCTCCTGATCATCCATCTCATCATAATTCTCCAAATACTGAAACCCCAGTTCAGAAGAATATTAATTCTGATGATTCCCCCTCCATTATTCCTCCATTATTTCAAATCACACCAGAATTTATTGCAATTGTCTTTCACCTCATAACTCCTTCCATCAAAGCCATGATAGCTGAGGACATTGCCCCTCTTGCTCTATCTATCTCTTCTCTTGCTGCCTCAATTTCCACCCTCACAGTCCTTTCTTTATATAGGGGCCTGGGTTTAGTTTTCACTGAACCCAGGCAGGGGGAGATGCTTGATGAAGATGATTTAGGCCCTGCTATGGAGTTAGAAAGATTTTCAGAGTTAGAAAGATTTTAAGTTCCAGTCCCAAATGCAGTTGTTTCAACTCCAAATGTAGTTGTTCCAGATTCTATTCAGAGGATAGTTGAAGATTCAGATGCTCCAGTAGTTTTGGAAGAGGAACTGGATGCATTCTTTGACTTAGATGATGAGTCATCCTGTGGAAACCTTTATAATCCTATCTCCTCCCCTTGTTCTTTTGATCCTCTTTAGGCCATTGTGTGCTACCAGAGACCAATGTGCCTTCAGTTTTTGGATAGCTTTGTTATTTTTGAAACAATAGCTGAAGCAGATTTTGCTTTCAAAGTTTATCTTGAGGAGATTTCTACTCCTGTTGCTGCTAGATATCTAGAAGGAATTATAACATCTTTCTTAGAAGCTAAATGGAATTTTGCTGCTCAAGAAATAGTTAAAAAATTGAGATTGCTGTGCCTTCTACCCTTTGGGATGACACCCCAGGTCCTAATTTGGACTCTCTCCTGGCCCAAGACATTCTAGAAGAAGAAAAAGAAAAAGCTCTTCTGCAAGCTAAAGAGAAAGAGGAGGCTATGTTAAAGGAAATTGATGATCTGTATGCAGAACCTCAACCCTCACATTCTTAGGATGAAGATGAAGATTCTGATGATTCTGATAGTAATAAGAAAAAAGAAAAGGTCTGCTCAAAAGAAAAGGAAAGCCACAGCTCCAGCTTCTCCTAATCTAAATAATGATATTCCCTACTACATTTTGAAAGGAATTGATCCTAAAGCTAAAAATTTTGAGGCTTGGATGTGGTACTCTAAGAATGAACAGAAAGCAAGGAAGAAGAGCAGGAAGTACTCTCCTCCTCCAAAGGGAATTCAGAGAGGTCCTCCTCCTCCTCCTCCCTCTGCTGGTGCCTCAGGAAATATTGCTCCTAGATCTTCTGCTCCTTTAGCCAGGCAAAATCAGTCCTATACCTATCAGAGAAAGGGAAGGCAGCCTCCTCCAAGCAATTCTAGTGATCAGAGGCAGTCTAAAAAGTCAAACATTCAAAGAGAGCAAGTTAAGGAAGTTGTATATCAACAACCCACCTTCTCTCCTACTCCAGCCTCTAGATCACCTTCAAAGGAAAAACCTGCTCAGGCCAAACCAGTAAATTTCAAAGGAAATATAGTTGTATATTCTGATAAATCAAGCAAAAAGTATGTTTAGTTTTCTCCTACTTCCAGTCTTATAATTCAAGAGCCAGCAGATATAAATGTCAAGCCAGTTCAAGTGCAAACTGAGAGTTTCTTAACTCAATCAATAAAATTCAAGACTATAAATCCATTGGATCCTTCTGATGAACATGCCGATGAAAGTCAAGAGCTTGATCCTAACTATAAAATGACTAGACTTCTAGAATTGGTTAGATCTGCACAAATCAAGAAAGCTAAAGAAGAAGAAAAAGACATTACAGGATTTTCTACCATGTCAAAATACAGAAAGAAAGAATTGGACAGATTTCAAGTCAGTTCAGAGGTTTTGATGCTTCCAAGTATATGGAAAAACACCCTGAAGCTATTCTGCCTAAAGCAGGGGAACTAAAAATTATTGGAGAACAGGACTTGAAGCTATCAAAAAAGGATGCATCTTATCCAAGAAGAAAAATTACTTTCTCTCCTGCTACTTCTATTCTTCCTTCAGACTCTATTGATAATTGACTGTGTTATTTGTTTTGACTAATTTGATTTATTCAAATATGCTTGCTGATATATCTATTGTTGTTTTTTTTTCTTATCTGCTTGTATTAGATTTATTTTGTTTGAGCGACATCACCCAAATAGGGGGAGATTGTTTGATCTCTAGTTTTGATTTGGGCTATGTCATCTCTATTAGGCGCAATTGACCCAAGATTTATCTATGGTCAATGGTTAGACTAAATGTTAGTCTACCCTCAGGCTAGGCTAGTTGAGAAAGGTTTGGAATGAGAATTTGGTTTAGTAGTTTTGTGTTCGACGATAGTCGAACTTCGCTCGACGATCTTCGATTGATGATCGATGATCTCAGAGTCATATGAACTCTGAAGTGGGATCGACGATCTGCTTGCTCAGATCGACGATAGTGTTGCCCTGGTTGACGATTTCTGTGAAGATAGTTTTTCTTCAGGTCGACGATCTGCTTGTTCAGATCGATGATCTTCGTTCTCTGGTCGACATTTTCTGTCTGCTATTATCTGTATTCTTTTCATTTGAATTATTGATTTATTTCCTCATGTCTAAGACATATGTTATTCAGATATTCTGCTTAATTTAATGCCTATATTCCTTTGCTTTTTTGCAATATTCCTTGTGCATTAATTGAGAGATTTGGCAGAATAAAGTCGTTTGTTTTATTAGAGGAAATCGTGTTTTTCTAAACAGCTGTAATATAGCCGTTATGCCTTGCTTCCTGTGCCAATTTATAAAGTCAATTTGATATGATATTTTAATATCCTTAATTCCTTTTTGGGAATTACAGAGAAGATTTCTGGCGCAGTTTCTTTATTTGTTTTATTGTATTATTTGGAAAGATCTTTTAGTGCAGGGCTCAAGGCATTATTCAAAGAAGAGAAGTTTCTATATTATCAGTAAAGTCGGTTGAATACAATACACAACAACACAATACAATTCTAAAAAGACACAGAACTAGAATTCTCAAGAGAAAAAGAAAAGTTCTTCTTCTTCCTGAGTTCATCCTGTCTTCAGGAAAATACATTCTCAGTGCTCAAGCTTTCAAGAAGAAGATCACTCCCAGATTGCTGAACATCATTGTTGTAGATTGCAAAAGCTACTGAAGAAGAACATTCATTCAAAAGCTAGAGTCTTCTTCAAGGCTGCATCAGAAAGTCTACTCAAGCAATTTGGAGATCCTACACCCTGAAGCAAAGCTTCTTCCTGGACATTCTCTAAGCCAGGGGGAGCTTTGATATATTTAGAGCAATCCACTAGCTTCTCTGAACACAGAGAAGACACCTTCAACTCTTTTCCTTAACCTCCTGTAAAAGGGTTATTACTCCCTTCAAAAGTGAACCTTTGGTGGCAGGGAACCTGATCAAAAACCTGTGTGTTTGGTTCTTAGGCACCTGATCAAAAGCCTGAAGGGTTTCTAGATCTACCTGAAGCAGATCTAGTGGTGGTAGGGCACCTGAACAAAAACCTGTAGTGGATTCCTACCAGGGTGGTAGAAGAGTGGATGTACCCAATTAGGGAACCACTATAAAGCTCTTGTGTTGTCTTGTTGTTTACATTAATTGATGCACTATGGCTGTGATAGATATAACTAGGTTTGTAGTTGCTGGGTTAGGACATATGCTCAACTGAAACTTCAGTTAGCATCCTCTATTTTTCACCACACTCTGTTTGGCTTTAAGTATAAAGCTTTTAGTTTTTATATTCCACAAATAGCTCAAGAGAAGTGTTTATAGTCTCTTTATTTTTGAATATTCTATTCACCCCCCTCTAGTGTAGTAAGTATCTTATCCCCTCACTTTCATAACTGATCAAACAAGTCATCGATCCGTGGAATTAGATACTTGTTCTTTTCTGTTAGTTTGTTCAGTTCTCTATAATCAATGCATAGACACAAGCTGTCGTCCTTCTTTTTCACAAAGAGAACCGGCGCGCACCAAGGAGAGTGACTTGGGCGTATATAGCCTTGCTCTAGCAATTCTTGCAACTGAACCTTTAGTTCAGCCATATCCTTTGGCGCTACTCGATAAGTCGAGCGGGCCACAGGTTTCGCACCTGGCACCAGCTCGATAGCGAAGTCAATTTCCCTTTGTTGTGGTAGCCCCAGAAGGTCTTTTGTAAACACATCAGCGCATTCTGATACAATCGGCACCTCGCTTACACTGGCATTCGGCTCCACCGCCTCAAAGAGTGTGAAGAATAACTCCGCACCCTTCCGAACTTCCTTAACGACTTGGAGAGCAGATATCAATACCCTACTCATCCCTCGCAATCCACTGAACTTGGCCTCTTGTTCGGTATTTTTCCCCAGTGTAACCTCTTTTGAGGTGCAATCTATACAAGCATGCTGCTCGGATAGCCAGTCCATACCTAAGATTATATCAAACTCTGATATCGGCAATACTAATGTTTCCACCTTGAAATCCCGACTCCCTATCTTGACCTCAACACAACAAAACTTATCCGCACACATCAAACATCCATTAGGTAGTAACACCTTCAGACTGTCTGTCGCAGTCTGTATAGGCACCCTGATTCGCAAGATGAAATCTTCCGACAGAAACGAATGTGAAGCACCTGTATCGAACAGTGCTTGTGCTGGAGAGTCCCGTATAAGGACAAAACCTATAACACCAAATTTAAAATAAGCACAACACACAGCATACAATAAAATTTAAAACTGTGCGCACCTGTGACGATATCGGCTTGCTTAATGGCCTCCTATTTCCCAAGGTTGAAGACCCAGGTCTACGCTTGCGATGAAGAAGAATCCATAACAGTCTTCCCTTTCTCCACATAAAACGCTCCCGTCTTCTTTTCACCCTTCGGAGGGCCAACTCCGCAATCACGTGCGAAGTGTCCAAACTTCCCACACATAAAACAAGCACAAGATCCATACCCAGAAGATGCTTCTGTCACAGTCGCTGAAGGAGCTTGTCTAGTATATTTGGACTTCTTATTCCACCTCCTTCGGTATCCATACTTCTCCGTACGCGGCGCCTTAAACTCCGGTTTCGTAACATCCAAGGTCCCCCTAGCTTGTCCTCTTTTCATATCCTTCTCCAAAGACCGAGCCGTACAGACCAATGTTTGGAATCCCTGATTCATAGAACTCGAGAGCAAATATCGCAGCTCATCTCATAGTCCCCCATAAAACTGACTGGTCTTACGCTCCTCTTCGATGAAGATATTTCCCGCGTACCGTCCCAAATGTGTAAATTCATGCAGATACTAATCCACAGTATGCCCCCTTGAGTTAAACGGTAGAACTCCAACTCTATGGAAATTCTTTGCTGCATCGGGAGATGCTTTGCTAAAAATAATCTA
The DNA here is from genome assembly GCA_039513925.1 of Platanthera zijinensis. Taxonomy (NCBI): domain Eukaryota; kingdom Viridiplantae; phylum Streptophyta; class Magnoliopsida; order Asparagales; family Orchidaceae; genus Platanthera; species Platanthera zijinensis. The sequence goes on from CM077081.1 coordinate 113,661,133, forward strand.
GAGAACTCTTCCATCGAGACTCCCGTCAAACGTCTGCCCGCCAAGTGATGCAGTTCTACCTCGTCCCACCACAACCGAGCCTCTCCCTTAAGCAGGAAAGTGGTCAGTGTGACTTTATGTTCCTCCTCTACTCTGATAACTATCAAGAGTCTCTTAATCCTTGAGAGCCAATCCTCCGCTTGGGCTGGGGAACCCGCCCCAGTAAATTGAGGAGGATTGAAGCTCATGAACAACTTCAATTGTTGATCTGTCGCCCGCGGATCAACTACAGCCTCTACTAGTTCTTGTCTTATCTCAGCATGAATTGGCACCACTGCAGGCCCAGCCTTCCCAGCTTGCTGAGCATTCATTACCGCAAGCACTGTCTCCGTAATCAAACAGACAGTTTCAGTAGATGGAGGAGGTATGGGCACCTCAGCCGGTGCCACACTTTCAACAGAGTGCTGAGGTTCTGACTGACCCGCAACACTTCTAGTCACCTATAAGTGTAGCAACACAATTTAACGACTAAACAAACGGCAAACAAACCAAAAACTGAACACACAGGTTCACCAAAATAGTGTATGCACATTCCTAAGTGGACATTATTGAGTTCAATATATGCATTATAACGGCAGCACTGACACGTGCTCGCCACCCCTCAAAAGAATTCGTCCGCGAATTCGGAAGAGATCGACCAACAAGCTGATACTAAATTGTAACACCTCTACCCGTCACGTAGGATATAATAGAGGGTCCGGCCGGGGCCCCACACAATATTCCACAAACAGGCAGAGACATCACGAAATAATACCAAGAATCACGGCACCCTAACACAGATCATTCTATCGGAAGCTTCAGGGTTGAAACATGAACTCAATAATACAGGAATTGTCCACTTCATAACAAAATAGGAATGTATACAACCATACACAATAGGTACACAGCCTTATGGCGTTTATAAGTTTCTCTGAACATAAGGTGTGGTTTACAAACATCGACACGCATGCCGGCCACACATGAACAAGACTAAGCAAAACAATGCCTTCGAGGGCAACAACGCAGCTTGGGCTTCAGCCCGCTAAGACCCGCTTAGACCAGCACTACCTGCACCTGCAAGAACCAATCCACCAACCGGTGGAAAATAGGGCAACGGTCAGCATTCAGCTGACCAATTATAACGACCCTGCCCCTGGCACGGGGCAGCAGAAGTCCTTCCCTGCAGAGCAATTTACATCACACACATATATATTCAGCCACCAAGGCCATACATATCACAAATGCCGACACGACGACCCGACATTCCGTGCACTCAGGGCACATTCAAATGTACCGGAAACACTGGATCCCACAACCGTTTGAGGTCCCAGACATGACGGTCAAACTTGTGCATTCCTAGTCTTTATGGCGCCCAGGCCAAAGACTCTCATTATGCCCCTAACGAAAGCTCAATGCCTTGACGCTCTCTTGTACAGCTGAAATAATGCAGGTACAGATCAGCCACCCCATGTTGCTCAAATCACCTTGCCACAAAGGAATACTGAAGTACTCATGGCCAACTTACAGGCGCGGGTCGGTTTCACCTTTCCTGTTCGGCACTAAGCCCTTTATACCACATGTCACTCACGGCCACAAGAGCTGAACCCAACTCTCATAATTTCCTGGACTTCCTCCAGTACTTCCTGCGACACCAAACCACAGACATCCAGCACAGATTTCATGCATACTAGCAATAATCACGGAGTCTTCTCCGATGTTCAAACAAGCATCACCAATCCAGACCAACATGTCCGGATGGGCTTCACACAACATGCCTAACCATACTCACACTTCCAGTTCTAATGCACTACAACAAGGGATGAACCACCAATCCTTAGGGAATCTCTTCGCCATCCACCTTTTGGTGGAGGATTCCTATGCAAATGCAGGAAAGAAGGACTTCACTTGTCCAAGAAGGGAATCGTTACCCTTGGAAGATGCTTCAGAGCCATTGGGAGAAAAGTAAACGGATGAACGTCCTCGCAGCAGCCTTACCTTCGCAAATCCAAACCCAACTCGCGATTTGAACCACCGTAGCACCACCGGCAGCCGACTTCCTCTTCTTCTTCCTCCTCAAGCTCTCCTATCTCTCTTACTTAAGAAAAAGCAAGGCACAACTCAAACATGAGCTTCCTCCTTCTCAAGCCCGACCTTATCACCCTAGGGATGAGCCTAGACCATTGGATCTTGGTTAAAGAAAATGAATGGATCAGATCATCCCTTAAACTGATTTCCTGGAATGAACACGGGTTGTGACACGCCCGTGTCCCATGCCGTGTTCCTGAAGCGGCTACAGAACCGAATCACTCAGTCCAGAACATGGGCTTAGACACGCCCGTGTAAAACCCCTGACACACCCGTGTGACAAAGCACACGGCCGTGTGACTAGTCGTGTCACTCTTTCAACACAAGACCAGATCACCCGAGAAGGGCACGGCTAAGGCACATGCCCGTGTCCTTAGCCGTGTGCCAAACACGCCCCAGTGATACGCCCGTGTCATAGGTCATGTTCCACACTCAACGCCATTCTTCTCAATGCCACTCAACGCCACTCAACGCCACTCAATGCCACCCGGGTATTCACCCGAGCAGGACACGCCCTTGGACATGCCCGTGTCCAAGGCCGTGTCACCACACTCAACGCCATTTTACTCAACGCCACTAAACGCCACCCGGTTATTCACCCAAGAAGGACACGCCCTAGGACACGCCCGTGTCCCAGGCCGTGTCACCCAGCCTGACCTATTTTGGGACTTAGGGATTTTTGGGGTGTTACATTTCACTTGGTCAAACCTAGGGTTAAGAGGGTGTTTAGGCTCATACAACGTTTATTTCACCTAGCATTCCGTCCACAAAGGAGTTCTTGAATTCATTCTCTCACTGCAACATTGTTTTCACCTCAGCCAAACGGTCAAGCATCTCTAAGTTGGTCAAACCCAACCTAGCTCATGCTTTGACCGACTACGTCCTTGCATTTTAAAGGAAATTAATGGCCTGGAAATATACGAAATGTTAATAGGAGTTACTAATCATGGCTCCCTTAGCAACATGAGGCAACAAGAAGACGAGGAGGATAAGCTAGTAGTGGAGGCATAAGTTTAGGTGGAGAAACCTCTAGAAACCACCCCTATCGATATATTATCTTGAGTGCCTTTAAGGTTCTCCATGAGGAAATCCAAATGACCCATTATGGACCATTTGTGTTTGGTCAAGACGATCAAATTTTGAGCTTGTCGGATTTTAGATTTTAGATTGTAGAAAATTAAATTAATTAATTTTAAGATTGATCGTCAAATTTTGTTGCAGTCGGCTTTCACCTTTGGTACGCTTTTGATCAGAATCGGAGTGGGTTTAGTCATCGGTCGCCAATTGATATTTTAAGATTTAATTATAATAATCGGAATTCTTAAGTCTTAATTAAAGCAGACTTAATTAATGTGAACGTTTTCATGGTTTTCAGATCAAATAAAATAAATCATATCCTTAGAAATAACTAAATAAATTAAAAACCTACCTTGGAATTGAAATTGATCCCTTCCTTTATTAAGATAAGGAGGCCAGCTATTTCCCATCTTTTCCCAAAGCCTTTCTTCACCCTCAAGCCAACCCGAATCAGAAAGTCCGAGAGAAGCGGAGAATTATTCTCTTGAAGCTTTTCAATGTCCCGTTCGGGAGCTCCGATGCTCAAAATTCTCGATGGAGCCTAGATACGAAAATCTCTAGTCTATCTCTTCGCGTGCGTGGTAAGTATTTTCCATTTCACGGAGTTTTAGCATTAGGGTAAGAGGCCCTAACTATTGCTCCTTGCCAAAATCTTCCCTGATTTTCTTGCCGAGCCCAAGTTTGGGCCGAACCTCGGCGTGGAGTGCTTGAAAGACCAAAAAATCGGGTGATTTTAGAGTCAAGGCAAGTAGTGGTTTTCTCCCCTTGCATGCTTTTTCATAAATTTCATTGATTCCTCGGTGTCATTTTGGAACTTGCTATATGGCTTGTATTGTTGTTTAGCTAAAGTTTTTTCTTCCTTCTTTTGATCTCCAGAAAATTGCTTGTGCTGCTTCTTTTTATTAAGAATTAGCCAGTGAATATTATAAGAATGGTAATCCCCCTTTGCTATTTTCCTTCTACAAATCATGTTAACTTCTTAGAATTTCATGCATAAATTAGGTCATTTCTATTTCTACAATAAGTCATTTGTCGACTGCATCGACTACATGGTTCAATCCTGCATGAAATTATGCATTAGGTCATTTATTGACTACATCGACTGCCTAGTTTAGATTTCTACATATATGTCTTTTGTCAACTATACCAGCTGCATCAACGACATAGTTTAGATTTCTTCATCCAAGTCTTTTGATAATTGCATTGGCTACATCGACTTGATCGATTTGTCGATTGTACCTTATAGACCAATTTATCACTGCATAGTTCAAGCTTAGCCGTAAAATATTTGTATCTTCTACTCAGGGACTTCTGTGTATTTATTTTCAAAATTCTTGGAATTTAGTAGTCGGTTGGTGATAATGGATAAGATGTCACCACCACGGTACCTATTTTATGTTACGTTATTGGTAAGACTATGGGAGTTAGTGGACTACGCCACTGTATGAACCCCAATTTTGATTTGGGCTAGGATTACTATTAGGATGTATTAGATTGACCCAAAATGTATAGTCATGGGTCATAAGATTATTTCCAGGTTTGCTCCTTCAGAAAAATTCCAGAGAAGTTCAGATTTGAAGTTCAGAAATTAAGCTCAAAGAAAATCTCTGAGCTCAGTTCAACGAACTCTGAGCTTAGTTCAACGAACTCTGAGCTCAGCTCAAAGAAAGCTTTAAAACTCAGTTCAACGATTCTGTAGTTCACAATCTCTAAGATCAGCTCAAAGAACTCCGAGCTGAGCTACACGAACTCCGAGCTCAGTTTGAAGAAAGCTTTAAAATTCATTTTGACAATTTCTTTACAGTATGTAGGAAGAATTATTTACAGCTGACCGAATTAATTAAGGCTTAATTAAAGGCGATTATAGCTATCAGATTTAATGCTATATATTCTTATGAATATAGCGGTTGGAGGCTGCATTAATTATGGATTAAATTAGGATTTAATGCAAATTTATTCCCAAAGCAATTACCATTCTCAGGAATGATTCAGCCATTGCATTAAAAGAAAATTAAAATGTTTGAATTTTGTTCAGGAAATATATAGATATTATTCTACAGAGACAGAACTACAGAAGGGAAGAACAAGAAGCAGAGAGTGAGAAAAACAAAAATATACAGAGTTCTTCTTCTTCATCTGCTTCAGGCTTTCAAGAGAAAACAAATATATATAAGTCTAAAAGCTTGTGGGAAAGTAACATCACTTTGAAGGCCTACACCCTAAAGCAAAGCTTCCATTCTCCTGAACTATTCTACATCTCAAGGGGAGCTTTGACATCATCAAATCCACTAGCCTTCTCTCAGAGCCTTGAGATAGAGAAGACAACATCTTTCTTTCATCCCACTGTGTACAGGGTTATAACTCTCTTCAAAAGTTAAACTTTTGGTGGAAGGGCACCTGATCAAAAACCTATGTGTTGGATTTGGGCACCTGATCAAAAGCTCAAAAGGGTTGCTAGATCTCCCTTGAAAAAATAGATCTTGTGGTGGCAGGGCACCTGATCAAAAACCTGTAGTGGATTCCTACCAGGGTGGTAGAAGAGTGGATGTACCCATGTTATTAGGGAACCACTATAATCCTTGTGTCATTTGGATTGCTTGCTTTGCTTTCTTACCTTTTGTGCTGTGCTTACTCCTTTATATAACTCAGGCAATCTCTTCCTTTGATTTCACTTCAGATCATTTTAAAGAAGATTTTGAAATAGTATGTAAAGATTTAATTCAATCTGAGAAGGAAATATAACTTCTCAGAGAGAAAGTAAATTATTTATCTTCTGAAAACATAAAACTCAAAGAAGATTTAAAAAATACTTTTGAACAAATAGCCTCATTAGAATCAGTTAAAGACAATGAAAAGTTAATAGATTTAGACAAAATAACTAAAGTTTTACCAAATCAAACTAAAAATCTTTAGGAAATTGTTGTTTAATATAATTCATCAAATCAAGCTCGAAGAAAACAACACTATTTGTTGAATAGAGATCGACGAACTACGAACAGAGATTTTGATTTTAACTGTTTAGGAATTTATGCTCGACGAAATAAATACACTTCGTCGAATCGAGATCGACGATCGTGGAACACGAAAAACAACTATTATAATTCTGTGAATAGGGCTTGACGAACTCACTGCCAATCGTTGAACTCAGATCGACGAAACTATTTTTCGTTGAACTAAAAATTTCGTAACTCAAATCATCATTGTTTTCAAAATTATAATCCAACTCAAAACCTTAAAAATCCTTTTACCCAGTGGTTCATCCCTTCTAGGAAATTTCATCCACTAGGTTATAAAAATTAACCTGAATATTCTTTTATATCTAATTATTATGAAAGAGAACCAGGACCCAAGGTAATCTGAGTCCAAGACTCCTAACATCTCTCTTCAAGAAAAGACCTATCTCACCACAAAAGAACAATAGTATTTGATTGTAATCAAAAGCTATAGTCTCAGTCAATACAGAGGATACAACAGTAGTTGTATATGTGGAGATTATTTATTTTATTTATAAAGGGAAATTGCTTAGGAGGATACAGCAGTAGCTTTATTATATATATATTTTTAAGCACCCTTGTATATCTGCTGAAAAATTATAATTCAGGCAGATTTTTTTTGGCTTGTGTTTTGTTTTTGTTCAATAGTATCCTCACCCAAATAGGGCGAGATGGTTGGAACCCCAGTTTTGATTTGGGCTAGGATTACTATTAGGATGTATTGGATTGACCCAAAACGTATAGTCATGGGTCACAGGATTATTTCCAGGTTTGCTCCTTCAGAAAAATTCCAGAGAAGTTCAAAAATTCAGCTCAAAGAAAATATCTGAGCTCAGTTCAACGAACTATGAGCTCGGTTCAATGAACTCTGAGCTCAACCCAAAGAAAGCTTTAAAACTCAGTTCAACGATTATTCAGTTCACAATCTCTGAGATCAGCTCAACGAACTCCCAGCTGAGCTTAACGAACTCCCAGCTGAGCTCAACGAACTCCGAGCTCAGTTTGAAGAAAGCTTTAAAATTCAGTTTGATGATTTCTTTGTAGTATACAGGCAGAATTATTTACAGCTGGACGAATTAATTAATGCTTAATTAAAGGAAATTATAACTATCAGATTTAATGCTATATATTCTTATGAATATAACCGTTTGGAGGCTGCATTAATTATGGATTAAATCAGGATTTAATGTTAATTGATTCCCAAAGCAATTACCATTCTCGAGAATGATTTAGCTATTGCAGTAAAAGAAAATTAAAATGTTTGAATTTGGTTCAGGAAATATATGGATATTATTCTACAGAGACAAAACTAGAGAAGGGAAGAACAAGAAGTAGAGAGAGAAAAACAAAAATATATAGAGTTCTTCTTCTTCATCTACTTCAGGCTTTCAAGAGAGAACAAATATATATCAGTCTAAAAGCTTACAGGAAAGCAACATAACTTTGAAGGCCTATACCCTGATGCAAAGCTTTCATTCTCCTGAACTATTTTACATCAGGGGGGAGCTTTGACATCATCAAATCCACTAGCCTTCTCTCAGATCCTTGAGACAGAGAAGACACCTTTATTTTATCCCACTATGTACAGGGTTATAACTCCCTTCAAAAGTTAAATTCTTGGTGGCAGGGCACCTAATCAAAAACCTGTGTGTTGGTTTTTTGGCACCTGATCAAAATCTCAAAGGGTTGCTAGATATCCCTAGAAAAAATAGATCTTGTGGTGGCAGGACACCTGATAAAAAACCTGTAGTGGATTCCTACCAAGGTGGTAGAAGAGTGGATGTACCAAGGTTATTGGGGAACCACTATAATCCTTATGTCATCTGAATTGCTTTCTTTTCTTTCTTTACTTTTGTGCTGTGCTTACTCCTTTATATAATATATATACATATCTAGTGTAAACTTAAGATCTCTTCTTTCTTTCAGCCACCGCCACAGTGCCTGTTTGTGGATCATTACACCCGATGACTTTGTTTTGGACTGTTGTGTTGTGTTGGAAAGATAGTCACCACCATTGTGCCTCCTTGTGATATCATGGATAATTGGGTTGTGTTGGAAAGATAGTCACCAACACAGTTCCTTTTTATAATGTTTTGGACTAATGGTTTGTGTTGGAATATGAGCCAGTGCCTTAGTATCAATTTATGGCTAGTGTTAATGATGTGCACTCTCAAGTTGATCAGTCTCAATTATTTATATATATCTATAAAATTATAAGATAGATAATTTTTAATAGTTAATCCCACCTGAACTAGTTAACTATACTCTCTATTTATGTGATTTTTCTTGAATAATAATTAAACTTGTTGTGATTGTAATCTTTGTTGGAGTGTATGGTTCGTATCTCTTTAGTTTGATGATATCAAACCCGTGTAGTATTTTGTACAACCCCATATTCGTTGAGTGGGTTTCTCTCCCAGGGGAGGTGATTCAAGAGCCTTTCACTAGGGTAGGCGGAAAGGCTTGCGCCTGGGTAGGCGAATGGCCCCCGGGGTTGGTAGAACTCCCTGGACCTAAGGCGTTGAGTGAGGCTCTTCCACTCAACCCTCTTGACGCTTCTAAGCCTAAGGCATTGAGTGAGGCTCTTCCACTCAACACTCTCGACGCTTCTCAGCCCAAGGCATTGAGTGAGGCTCATCCACTCAACACTCTTGACGTTTCTCGGCCTAAGGTTTTGAGTGAGGCTCTTCCACTCAACAATCTCGACACTTCTCAGTGTAACACCCCTATCCGTCGCATAGCATATAGCAGTAGGTCCGGCCGGGGCCCGACGCCATATACTACGGATAGACCGGTTGGTTACGCGTTGAAACCATACAACCAATCAAAACGTCCTACACAGAGTCATTCTAGCGGAAGCAATTTATTAGGTTGCAAAAGAAATCAGAACCCAGCCACAACAACATGAATGTCCACTACAAACTCAGGAATGTATACATACACCAAAAGAGAAATGGCCTTAAGGCCTTACACTGTTCACTTAACAAAAGAAGTGTTTTCCAAACTTCGGCACGCAGGCCGGCCATACATGAAAAATGGGAAAGAAACATAAGCAATTAGGCCTTCGAGGGCCGTCACAGCAACAAGGGCTTTAGCCCGCTATTTCCCGCTCTGCTCCGCAGCACCTGCAAGCCACAAACCACCGCCCGGTGACAAACAATAGCAACGGTCAGCAATGCTGACCAAATTATAACGATCCCGCCCCCACATTCGGGGCGGCAATGCTCTTTCCCTGCACTTTATTATCATAGGCACTTATATAAAGTATTTGCACTTCACCACAGGCGTAGGCTCGCACGGCCACACACCCCGTGCACTCAGGGCACATTCTCGGCGAACCGGCCAACGTCATGTCAATTCAAGCCATAGACGTTCCCAATCCACCACCGCCTCTTGGACGGTCATCCATATGAGCATTTTGCCTTCCTGGCCTTGGTCACGACAATTTAAGCCATAGACCGCCGAAGACCCTCATCCATGCCAATGGTCCTACCGAACGACATAGACCGGGTACAGTTTCGCCTGACCCGTGCTCACACCGCAACGACAATTTAAGCCATATGCGCAGGTCAAGACTCACCGAGTCCCGTTTCCACCACAATAATCACATAACCCGGTTATGTTCACGTTGGCTCCCCGGCCACCGTGTTGGCAAAACCCGCTTTTGCCCAGTTTTCCGGGTGCACCTTGGAGTTAATCTCCAAGGCTCCCTGATGCAATCTACCATGTAGAAAAACCCGAAAAACGCCCAAACACCCGGAGCCTTCCCCGGTTCATATGCAATGCAACATCACCGATCCGGCTCTACTTGTCCGGATAGGCTTCACACACAATGCCTATGTCCGCTTACGCATACAGACTCTACACAAGGGGGACTTCACATATATACCCCAAGGAATGCTCCAACTCTTCGCTCACTCGCGAGAGAGGGCTTCCTATGCAAAGGAAAAGAGGGCTTCACATGCCCAAGGATGAGAAATCGTTACCCTTGCGTTCTTCCGCGGCGCCATGAAAATCAATGCGGATGAAAAGCACCGCAATCTCCTTGCCTCCGCGGATCCGAAGACGGCTCGCGATTTGGAGCTTCGAATCTCCACCGGCCGCCGGAGTTGACCTCCTTCTTCCTCCTCCAAGCTCTCCCTTCTCTCTAGATTTTAGAGAGAGAGTACCCAAGTGAAATAAGGGTTTCAAAACCCTATTCCCGGCTAAAACCACCCAGGAGCAACCCCCCACCGTCTGATCCAAAGCCAAGGAAACGAACGGCCAGGATTAGATCAGAAATCACTAAAACTGGGCCGAACACGGGTTCACACACGGCCGTGTGCCTGGCCGTGTAGCTCATTCGCCGTCTCGACCAAAATTGAAAACCAGCAACACGGCATGTGACACGGACTCCGACACGCCCGTGTCACCTGCGACACGCCCGTGTCGGGACCCGTGTCACGCCCCCCGTGTGCAATCGATCAACACTTCGCAGTCAGAGAGGTACACGGCTTGGTGACACGGCATCAGACACGCCCGTGTCAAACTAGACACGCCCGTGTTCGTGCCTGTGTCACTGCCCGTGAATCCCACCGTACAGCCCAGGTGTGACACGGCCTGGGACACGGCCGTGTCCTAGGCCGTGTTCCTCCACACGACCATCGTCGACCCGAACTGGTCGACTACACGGCCAGCTCGACGGCCCGAGCTCGACACGCCCGACACGGCCTCTGATACGCCCGTGTCGGGGCCCGTGTCACCTGCACCAAAACCTTGTCTTGGCCAAAAGTGATCCCCGTCGCTCCTACAACATTTTGGGGTGTTACAATTCTCCCCCCTTAAAGAATTTCGCCCACGAAATTAATAAAGGACAAACAGGACTTAACGTAAATCAGTACCTGAGTGGAACAATTCCGGGTACTCCTCCAGCATAGTCTGCTCCCGTTCCCACGAGAGCTCCTCTCGCCCGCAATTATCCCACCGGACCTTAACCATCTGGATCTCCTTGTTACGAAGCCTCTTGACCTCAACATCTTCAATACGAATGGGCTTGACCCTAGTCGTCAACCCCTCGTCCACCGGCACTTGGTCAACCGCGATCACCTGCGAAGGCTCTTGCACCGCCTTCCGCAACACAGAAATGTGGAACACATCATGTAATCAACTTAATTCCTCTGATAGCCTCAAACGGTATGCCGCTTCACCGACTCGCTCCAGAACCTCAAAATGTCCAAGGTATCTTGGTCTCAGCTTCTTCAAGCGTCTCACCCGCGAAACCCCCTTGAACGGCTTCACTTTAAGATATACCCAATCGCCTACCGTGAACTCCACGTTCCGGTGCTTGGCATTGTAATACTTTGCCTGCCGGTCCTGAGCGATCAACAAGCGCTCCCGAATGATCTGCACTAACGAGGTAGCACTCTCCACCTCCTGCTTCTTGTACAACCTTGCCTCACCCGTTTCAAGCCACGATAACGGCGTGCGACACTTCCTACCATACAGGGCCTCAAAGGGCGCCATTTGTATACTTGTTTGGTAGCTGTTGTTGTACGTATTCTCCACCAAATACAGGTGGTCTTCCCAATGCTTACCAAAATCAAGAACACACATGCGTAGCATGTCCTCCATCGTTCTATTGACCCTCTCGGTCTGCCCATCCGTCTGCGGATGGAAAGCTGTACTGAACTTTAACTTTGTTCCCAGCATCTACTGCACCAACCTCCAATCATTTGACGTGAACTGCCCATCGCGATCACTCACAATGCTACGGGGCACACCATGCAGCCTAACAATATTGTCCACGTATAGCTTCGCCAGCTTCTCCACCGAGTCATCCTTCCTATGCGGAATGAAATGCGACACCTTGGTTAGCCGATCTACGATCACCCAGATGGCGTCATTCCCCTTCTGCGACCTTGGCAACCCGTGCACAAAGTCCATTGATATATCGTCGAATTTCCACTCCGGTATAGGCAAGGACTTCAGAAATCCTCCCGGCTTTTGGCATTCCGCCTTCACCAAGGCGCACATTTGGCATTTAGCCACGTACAACGCCACATCTTTCTTGAGCCCCGGCCACCAAAACAACTTTTTGTGATCACGATACATCTTCGTGCTCCCTGGGTGGATTGAGTACTTGGTATGATGAGCCTCGTACATCAACCCCGCCCGGAGGTTACCCCCACTCGGGACACACAACCGATGATTCTTCCTTAATAAACCATCTTCCACCAAGAACTGGGAATTTGACCCATCCAGAGCAGCCTCCATAAGCTCCTTCATGGAGTCATCTAACTCCAATGCCTGCCGAACCCGGTCAGCCAGGTCATACTGCACCTCTGTCCAGTTTAACATTGCTTTGGCTCTCGTCTGCTTGTCAACGCAACAGATCTCAAGCTCCTCCAACTCCCATACTAGCCGCTCATCATGCACCAACAACCAGTTGGCTTGGGCGGGAGCCCTGCGGCTCAGCGCATCCGCAACTGCGTTGCCCTTCCCGGGTACATAATGTATTTTGAAGGTGTAGTCCCCTAGGAACTCCATCCACCTCCTCTGCCTCATATTAAGGTCCTTTTGATCCAACAAGTATTTTAGGCTCTTGTGATCGGTGTATATATCGACCCCTACGCCGTAAAGGTAGTGCCTCCACAACTTGAGTGCAAATATCACGGCCGCACCCTCCAAGTCGTGCACCGGATAATTTCTTTCATGCACCTTCAACTGACGCGATCCATACGCTATCACGCTCCCATGCTGCAACAACATGCAGCCCAAGCCACTACCCGAAGCGTCGCTATACACCTCGAAGCCCTCGGTCCCACTCGGCGAACTAAGCACTGGCGCCGTGGTCAACCGCCTCTTCAGCTCCTCAAAAGCTTGCACGCACTCCTGCGTCCACAAGAATTTCTGATCCTTCCTTGTCAACTTCGTGAGAGGTAATGCTAACCGCAAGAAGTTCTCTACGAAGCACCTGTAATATCCGGCAAGCCCGAGAAAACTACGGACTTCCGCGACAGAAGACAACGCAGGCCACTCCCGTATCGCAACAATCTTCGCCGGATCCACCGCTATACCTTCCCCACTCACTATATGACCAAGGAACGCTACCGAGGGTAGCCAGAACTCTCACTTGGAGAACTTTGCATATAACTCATTCCTTCTCAGAGTCTCCAACACCAGGTGCAGGTGCTTGAAGTGGTCTTCCTCGCACTGCGAGTACACTAGAATATCATCAATAAAGACGATCACAAAGCGGTCCAGGTAATCTCTGAACGTCCTGTTCATCAGATCCATAAATACCGATGGCGCATTTGTCAGTCCAAATGGCATGACCGTGAACTCGAAATGCCCATACCTCGTACTGAATGCTGTCTTCGGGATATCACACTCCCTGATCCTCAGCTGATAGTATCCCGACTTCAAGTCCAACTTGGAGTATACCGACGATCCGACTAACTGATCAAAGAGATCATCAATCCTCGGGATCAGGTACTTATTCTTCTCCGTCGGCTTGTTCAACTCTCTGTAGTCGATACACAGCCGCATACTCCCGTCCTTCTTCTTAACGAAGAGGACCGGTGCGCTCCTAGGCGACGAGCTTGGACGCACATAACCTTGCCCCATCAGCTCCTCTAGCTGAACTTTCAACTCCGCCATCTCCTTAGGCGCCAACCTATACGGAGCACGTGACACCGGTTTGGCCCCCGATACGAGCTCGATGGTGAAATCAATCTCCCGCTGCGGTGGGGCTCCGGGAAGACTATCCAGGAACACATCGGGGTATTCGCAAACCACGGGAATGTTATCCAATGCGTACTTTGGCTCCACAGCCCCCACTATTACGAAGAACAGCTCTGCACCAGCACGAACCGCCTTCACCACCTGAAGAGCAGACATCAGTGTCTTGCTCGACCCCTTCAGCCCCTCGAATGTAGTCTCCTGCCCTACACCCAGCTTGACCTCCTTTCGGTCGCAGTCGATCCAAGCCTTCTGCTCTGACAGCCAATCCATTCCAAATATGACGTCGAACTCTACTAACCGCAGTAATGACGCTAGCAAGTCAAACTCATGGCTCCCAATGTGAACCTTTACGGCGCACACTCTGTCCGCACGCATAGAGCACCCATTCGGTAGTAGCACATCCAACTTGTCCTTCGCCATCGAAGAAGGGACTCCGATGCGCGATATAAAGCTTTCGGACAAGAAGGAGTGTGAAGCTCCCGTAACGAACAGTGCCCGTGCCGGACTATCACTATTCAAGATAAAGCCTGTGCAAACGATATTAGGCTAACAAGCAATAGATAACGGTAGTAAAGCTAACTTGCTATAAATTAACTCATACCTGTCACCACATCCGCTTGCTTGATGGCCTCCTGCTGGCCCAAGTTATAGACTCTAGGCTGAGTCGGAGCATAGTGGGACGCGGTCGACTCCACCGCTTTGCCCTTCTCCTCGTAGGTAGCTCCTTGTTTCCTTTCGGACTTTGAGCGTCCACTCCAGCAATCACGGGCAAAGTGCCCCGTCTTTCCACACGTGAAACAAGCGCCCGGGGTTCGATTAGTAATTGCCCCCGAGGCACCCGCAGAAGAAGCTGGACCTGACGTCCTAGCCTTCTTGAAGAATTTTTGATAGCCCGACTTCGACGTAGTCGGTGCCTTGAACTCCGCTTTCTTACTACCGGATTCCTTTTTCGCTTGGAAATTCTTCATGTCCTTCTCCAAAGACCGGGCCGAACTGACCAGGGTCATGAAACCCTGCGCCTTGGGCCCCGATAATAGCAACCTTAAATCATCTCTTAGCCCTTCATAGAAGTGGCTCGTCTTGCGCTCCTCGTCTACGAAGGTAGCGCCGACATATCTCCCCAACCGAGTAAACTCATGGAGGTACTCATCAACGATGCAATCCCCTTGCACCAACTTCTGAAATTCGCTTTCTAGCGCAATTCTCTGCGCCGAGGGGAGGTATCGAGCCATGAATAGTCTCGCAAACTCCTCCATCGAAACTTCGGCCAACGGCCTTCCACGCAACTGATGTAGCTCTAGGCCTTCCCACAATAGTCTTGCGTCCCCATCCAAAAGGAACGTTGCTATAGTGGTCTTCTGCCACTCTTCCGTTTCCGTCGCAGTCATCACCCTGTTGACCCTTGAGAGCCAATCCTCTGCTTGGGTCGGGGTTTCTGCCCCCGTGAATACTGGTGGATGAAAGCCCATCACGTGCTTCAGTTGTCTTTCAGTTGCTCTCCGAGGCAACTCTGGCTCCAAAACTACTTGCTCAACCCTCCTTTGCTCTGCCGTCTGAAGCGGTACTTGCTCCACAGCAGGAGCAGGCTGCTGCACCTGCCTTGCAGGCTGCGCATTAATCATAGCAAAGACAGCTTCTGCCACCAATCTAATGGTCTCGGCAGACGGAGGTGTTGCAGGCGCTTCACTTGGCGCACTGCTTGCCTCAGAACCTGGTCGTTCTGACGACCCAGCACCACTCCTGGTCACCTATAATCGTGCAAAAACACCGATAAGCGACCAAACACTACAGCAAACAACAATAATAGGAACACGCAGGTTCCTCAAACATGTGTATTTTCATTCCTAAGTGGACATTCATGGGTTCTTTTCTTGTTATAACGATAACGCACACATGTGCTCACCACCCCTTAAAGTGAATTCGTCCACGAATTCATTTAAGTTTGACCGAAACCAGTAGTCTGATACCAGCGGAAGCGTGGTGGGCCCATAACCCACAGGTCGGAGGATCGAAACCTCCCTCTGATACCAATTTGTAACACCCCTATCCATCGCATAGCATATAGCAGTAGGTCCGGCAGGGGCCCGACGCCATATACTACGGACAGACCGGTTGGTTACGCGTTGAAACCATACAACCAATCAAAACATCCTACACAGAGTCATTCTAGCGGAAGCAAGTTATTGGGTTGCAAAAGAAATCAGAACCCAGCCACAACAGCATGAATGTCCACTACAAACTCAGGAATGTATACATACACCAAAAGAGAAATGGCCTTAGGGCCTTACACTGTTCACTTAACAAAAGAAGTGTTTTCCAAACTTCGGCACGCAGGCCGGCCATACATGAAAAACGGGAAAGAAACATAAGCAATTAGGCCTTCGAGGGCCGTCACAGCAACAAGGGCTTTAGCCCGCTATTTCCCGCTCTGCTCCGCAGCACCTGCAAGCCACAAACCACCGCCCGGTGGCAAACAATAGCAACGGTCAGCAATGCTGACCAAATTATAACGATCCCGCCCCCACATTCGGGGCGGCGATGCTCTTTCCCTGCACTTTATTAGCATAGGCACTTATATAAAGTATTTGCACTTCACCACAGGCGTAGGCTCGCACGGCCACACACCCCGTGCACTCAGGGCACATTCTCGGCGAACCGGCCAACGTCACGTCAATTCAAGCCATAGACGTTCCCAATCCACCACCGCCTCTTGGACGGTCATCCATATGAGCATTTTGCCTTCCTGGCCTTGGTCACGACAATTTAAGCCATAGACCGCCGAAGACCCTCATCCATGCCAACGGTCCTACCGAACGACATAGACCGGGTACGGTTTTGCCTGGCCCGTGCTCACACCGCAACGGCAATTTAAGCCATATGCGCAGGTCAAGACTCACCGAGTCCCGTTTCCACCACAATAATCACATAACCCAGTTATGTTCACGTTGGCTCCCCGGCCACCGTGTTGGCAAAACCCGCTTTTGCCCAGTTTTCCGGGTGCATCTTGGAGTTAATCTCCAAGGCTCCCTGATGCAATCTACCACGTAGAAAAACCCGAAAAACGCCCAAACACCCGGAGTCTTCCCCGGTTCATATGCAATGCAACATCACCGATCCGGCTCTACTTGTCCGGATAGGCTTCACACACAATGCCTATGTCCGCTTACGCATACGGACTCTACACAAGGGGGACTTCACATATCTACCCAAAGGAACGCTCCAACTCTTCGCTCACTCGCGAGAGAGGTCTTCCTATGCAAAGGAAAAGAGGGCTTCACATGCCCAAGGATGAGAAATCGTTACCCTTGCGTTCTTCCGCGGCGCCATGAAAATCTATGCGGATGAAAAGCACCGCAATCTCCTTGCCTCCGCGGATCCGAAGACGGCTCGTGATTTGGAGCTCCGAATCTCCACCGGCCGCCAGAGTTGACCTCCTTCTTCCTCCTCCAAGCTCTCCCTTCTCTCTAGATTTTAGAGAGAGAGAGTACCCAAGTGAAATAAGGGTTTCAAAACCCTATTCCCGGCTAAAACCACCCAAAAGCAGCCCCCCACCGTCGGATCCAAAGCCAAGGAAACGAACGGCCAGGATTAGATCAGAAATCACTAAAACTGGGCCGAACACGGGTTCACACACGGCCGTGTGCCTGGCCATGTAGCTCATTCGCCATCTCGACCAAAATTGAAAACCAGCAACACGGCATGTGACACGGCCTCCGACACGCCCGTGTCACCTGCGACACGCCCGTGTCGGGACCCGTGTCACGCCCCCCGTGTGCAATCGATCAACACTTCGCAGTCAGAGAGGTACACGGCTTGGTGACACGGCATCAGACACGCCCGTGTCAAACTTGACATGCCCGTGTCACTGCCCGTGTATCCCACCGTACAGCCCAGGTGTGACACGGCCTGGGACACGCCCGTGTCCTAGGCCGTGTTCCTCCACACGACCATCGTCGACCCGAACTGGTCGACTACACGGCCAGCTCGACGGCCCGAGCTCGACACGCCCGACACGGCCTCCGAAACGCCCGTGTCGGGGCCCGTGTAACCTGCACCAAAACCTTGTCTTGGCCAAAAGTGATCCCCGTCGCTCCTACAACATTTTGGGGTGTTACACTCGGCCTAAGGCATTGAGTGAGACTCTTCCACTCAATGCTCTCAACCCTTCTCAGCTTAAGGCAATGAGTGTAGCGTATCAGCATTTAGACAGTTTCCCTTGTTTCAGGGACGGTCTGGTCGGATAAGTAAAGCCGGCAGAATAGTTTCTGCCTAGCAGTCCAAGAAGCCTCCCGCCTAGTGTGTTCCAGAGGTAAATTTACCTGGCTGCCCCCAGAGGTCTGCATTTAGCTCCTCAGAATAGCGGAGTTTGGCTGTTGGCAGACCACTATGTGCTACATATAGCCCTTTTGAACAGCGAAGCTATGCTGTTTGCAGACCAGTTGTTTGGAATCTATAAATAGACTTACAGGGTACCTCAAAAGGCAAGCTTTCTAAATTTTGAAGTCTTGTAGTGTTTTCTGAAGTATCCTTAGCTCAGCACTTGGCTAAGAAGGAGAAGCACTCTGAGATCTTCCTGGTTAGTGGAGTGAAAGTGGAAGGGATAAATCTAATTTTACTTTAGATGGGGGGTGAATAGAGTATTTTAAAAACTTAAATTAATTTTTACAGCAGTTTTAAAAATAAGTGATATATATAGATAAATAAAATTCACAGCACAAAAAAAGAAAGTATCAATCAAAGATGATAAAAGGATTTTATAGATGCAACTAGAAGATCTATTTTCTAAGGGAGATCAAGCAACCCTTTGGGCCTTTGACCAGGTACCCAAAAACCAAACCGAAGTCTTTTGATCGGGTGACTTATGAACTAGGTGTTATCTTTTGAAGGGAGTTAGAACCCTGTACATAGTTTAAGAATAAACTAAAGAGAGTTAGATATTGTCTTCTCTGTCAAGAGTCTCTGAGAAGACTTAGTGGATGCTGTTGCAAAAAGCTCCCCCGTATTTGAATAGAGATTGTGATCAAGGGAGGAGACTTTTCTTTAGGTGTAGGCCTTCTTGTAAGCTTTTGCTCTCCAGTAGATATGCGAGACAGATCTAGATGTGGATGTCTGATTGAAGATATGTCTCAAGAAAAGCAGAATGTATGTATATCTCTTTGTCCAAAATTTTATCCAGCAGTATTCTTTTATAGATATATATGCTATCAGGAAGAATTCAATATTTGAAATAAAACAATTCTTGAAACGCCTGAGGAATCCCTTGAGAATTTGAAACTGCCTTGGAATTAATTAGATTTAAAACTCCGTGATAAATCCATATTTAATGCTGCCTTAAATGCCTATATTCATTAGAATATTTAGTATTAAATATCAGAGTTTCAGTTACCCAACATTTGAAATCATTCTGCCTTCTATTGATAGAGAAACTGCCAGATTTGTCGAACTCAGGAAGGATTTCGTCGAACTGAGCTTTACTTTCGTCGAACAGATCCTTTACAAACTGAATTTTTTTCTTTTGACGAGCTGAGCTTTGCTTTTGTCAAACTAAGCTCAGAGTTCGTCGAATTAAGAGCTCAACTCGACGAAAGTATAAGAACAGTTAGTAAAAGCTCAATACGACGAAACCCAGGCTCAGTTCGACAAAATCCTTGCTGAGATTGACGATCAGACTATTTCTATATCAACAAAAGGCAGAATGATTTCAAACGTTTGGTAATTGAAACTCTGATATTTAATGCTAAATATTCTAAAGAATATAGCCGTTTAAGGCAGCAATAAATATAAATTCATCACAGAGTTTAAAATCTAATTAATTCCAAGGCAGATACAAATCCTTAAGGGATTCTTTAGACTTTTCAAGAATTATTTTATTTCAAATTTTGAACTCTTCCCTGATAGACAATATATACAGAAGATTGCTTCCTCAAAAACAACTGACATATAAAGATAGAGATATTGATACATATATTCTGCTTCATGCTATTCCAGTGACACATCTTCAATCTAAGAGGCATCCTGATCCATATCTGTCTACAATATCTACTGGAGAGAAAGAGCTTACAAGAAGGCC
The DNA here is from genome assembly GCA_039513925.1 of Platanthera zijinensis. Lineage (NCBI taxonomy): Eukaryota > Viridiplantae > Streptophyta > Magnoliopsida > Asparagales > Orchidaceae > Platanthera > Platanthera zijinensis. The sequence goes on from CM077081.1 coordinate 113,681,098, forward strand.
TACGCCCAGAAGAAAAGTCTCCACCCTTGAACACAATCTCTATTCAAATCAGGGGGAGCTTTTTGCGACATCATCCACTAAGTCTTCTCAGTGACTCTTGATAGAGAAGAAAATATTTAACTCTCTTTAGTTTATTCTTAAACTGTGTACAGGGTTTTAACTCCCTTCAAAATTTAATACTTGGTTCATAAGTCACCTGATCAAAAGACTTAGGGTTGGTTTTTGGGTACCTGGTCAAAATCCCAAAGGGTTGCTTCTCCCTTAGAAAATAGATCTTTTTGTGGCAGGGCACCTGATCAAAAACCTGTAGTAGATTCCTACCAGGGTGGTAGAAGAGTAAATGCACCCAGATTTATTGGGGAACTACTATAAAATCCTTATGTCGTCTATGATTGTTACTTTCTATTTTTGTGATGTACATATTATATATATATCACTAATTTTAAAAACCACTATAAATATCAATTTAAGTTTTTAAAATACTCTATTCACCCACCTCTAGAGTAAAGATATATCTATCCCACCCACTTTCAATTGGTATCAGAGGAGGGTTGGTTTTAAGAGGCTAACACCTGAACCAATAGATCTGATAGATCTTATTTTACCTAGAAGATAGTTGATAAATTTATCATGGCACAAAATAAGGAGTACTCAAGCACTAGACCTCCTGTTTGCAATCTTAATAAGTTTGTACTATGAAAAGCAAGGATTAGGTTATATATGAATTCTATTGATGAGGATATCTACAATTCAGTTTTGATAGGTCCACCTCTACCACTAGCAACAACAAGCACCAGTACTACACCTCCACCAGAATGTACGGAGGCTTAGAGAAAAGCAAAAAACTGCTGATGCAAAGGCTATGAATATACTAGCCCAAACAATGTCTGATGATATTTTTTAGAAGGTTGTTGAATGCACACCAATAAAAGATATCTAAGACTCCCTCACTATAATGGTAGCTGGATCAGTAGATGAAAGAAAAGACAGAAGATCTCACCTGACTTCTCAATATGAGAATTTTAAAAAGGGAGAAACTGAATCGGTTGCTAATATATATACAATAATCTGTCTCATAATCAATGAACTGAAAAATTTGGAAAAAGACATTACACTGACAGAAGTAAATGATAAAATTCTCATGTGTTTTCCTAGTACATGGGATTCAAGAATTTTTTCAATTAGAGAAGCCAGAAGTGTGAATGAAATTTCAGCAGAAACTTTGTTGTGAAAGCTCAAATCATATGAGCAGCTCATCAAAATAAGGGAAGCTGAACAAATGACTTTGAACTCAGCAAAGAAGGAAAAACTATTGCTTTCTAAGCAACTGAAGAGGAAGAACAACTTCCAGAGAATGAAGAACTCATGCGTCTTTTGGCTAAAAGATTTTACAAAATGGTAAGGAAAGACTTCAAGAGAAGATTTTCTAGAAACAAGGACAAACCAAGGTATGATAAAACACCCACTAAAGAGATTGTTTGCTATGGTTGCAGGAAACCAGGACACATTCTTACAGAATGTCCTAAAAATCAAAAGAAAGATAAGAAGAAGGAGAAAGACTTCAAGAAGCATTCAAGCAAACCCTCTTCCAATACACACAGACAGAAGGGGAAAAGCTTTGTAGCTGAAACATAGAGTGAGTCAGACACCGAATCTTCATCCAGTTCAAGTGAAGATGAAGAAGAATCAAAAGCTAAAGAAATTTATATGATGATAATTAATGCATCAAACAACAATTTAGATTCTAACTCTGAATCTGAAGAAGACCAGGTAATTTCAACTTTTGATTTTACTTCAGACCAATTCAAAATATACTTTAAATTGCTTTGTAAAGATTTGATTAAATCTGAGAAGGAAATAAAACTTCTCAGAGAAAAGTTAACTGAATTAAACAATCTATTTTCAGAAAACATTAAACTTAAAGAATATTTGGACATTTCTATGGAACAAATAGTTTCTCTAGAAAACAAATTAACAGAGGCTAAGAAGTTTGAAGAAACTCTTAATGGGAGAAGTATCAAACTGATCAATATTACAAGCACAGTCAATGACAGATTAAATGGTAGACTAGGCTTGGGAGCTTCATCCAGTCAACCTAAAATTATTATGAAAAATATTTTAACTACCCCTGTAAAATTTATATCTGCTAAAAGAAAAGAAAAATTAGAAATCACAGATAAAGACACTGAAGTTTTTAAATCAAAATCTATACTAAAATAGAATAGAAATTTATAGAAACACAATGTTCAACAGAATTCGTCGAACTGAGCTCGACAAAATCACTATTATTCGTCGAATAGAGATAGACGAACGCTGAACACAGGAAATGAGTATAGTTATTCACTGAATGGTTCTCTAAGAAATCACTATCATTCGTCGAACGGAGCTCGATGAAATCAGATTAATTCGGTAAACTCAAATTTTTCAAACAGAAACTTTACTTCTTTTGAAAAGAATAATCAACCTCAAAAATTGATAAACCCTTTCACTGAGTGGATCATTCCTCCCAGGAGATATCATTAACTTGGATACAAAAATCAACCTAAATATTCTTATATTTCTACTTATTATGACAAAAAATTAGGACCCAAGGTAATCTGGGTTAAGAACACCTAACTTATTTTTAATATAGGAAAAAAACTATCCTATCACATAGGAACAATGGTATTTGGATAGTGGGTTCTCTAAACACATGACAGGAAGAAAAGCTAATCTAAAAGACTCCAAAGCAAAGCTTGGACCAAAAGTCATATTTGGAGACTCCAACTGTGGCCAGACGAAGGGCTATGTCAATGTAAAAACTGGAGTAGTTACCTTCAGAAAGGTAACTTATGTGAGAGGTCTTAAGCATAACCTCATCAGCATCAGTCAATTATGTGATGAAGGTTATCAGATATCATTTAATATGTCTTTATGCTCTATTATATCTAATGAAAATACAATTATTTTATTTGGGGTTAGACAAGGTAATATATATTTAGTCAATTTTAATTCTGCTAAAATGGAAATATGTTTGTTTAATCAGATAAGTAAAACAAATGAACTTTAGCATAAAAGATTAGGACATGTAAACCTTAGAACTATTGCTAAATTGTCTAAGGACAATCCTGTCAGAGGACTACCTTCTGGTTCTTACAAAAAGGAAGGACTTTGTAGGGCTTGTCAATTAGGTAAGCAAATTAAAAATAGTTTTAAATCCATATCTAAGAGTGATTCACCCAGAATTTTGTATTTGCTACACATGGACCTTTTTGGACCTATTGTAATACAAAGTTTGGGAGGTAAATCATACACTTTAGTTATTGTTAATGATTTCTCCAGATTCACTTGGGTGTTCTTTCTCAGGAATAAGTCTGACAACTTCAAGATTCTTACAGACTTTCTTAGGAACATCAAGATTGAGTATTCTACTGAGATTGCATTGATCAGAAGTGATCATGACACTGAGTTTGAATATCTTCTGATGAGAGAATTATATGAGAAAGAAGGAATCATGCAGTGTTTCACTTCTCCTAGAACTCCTCAAAAAAATGGGGTAGCAGAAAGGAAAAATAGAACCCTAATTGAATCTGCTAGAACATTACTTGCAGATGCTCACTTGCCCATATCTTTTTGGGAAGAGGAAGAAAGCACAACAAATTATGTTCTTAACATAAGTGTCATTCATAAACTCAAGGGTATGACTCCCTATGAATTGCTTAAAAATAAGAAACCTAAAGTAAATTATTTTAAAATTTTTGGGTATAAATGTTATATTCATAATAATGATAAGAAACATTTAAGAAAATTTGAAGCCAAACCTGCAGATGGAATATTTCTTGGATATTCACTTGTCAGTAAAGCTTATAGGGTTTATAATAAATCTACCTTTAAAATAGAGGAATCAATACATGTAATATTTGATGAATCTAACAAGTTTTATAAGGAGAGCAATTCCTCTACCATAGATTCCTTTCAGGTAACAATTCTGTGTGAAAAACTAGATGACTTAAACCTAAAGCAAGAGGAAACATCACATCCTTCTCAATAGTTTGTTGAAGATAGTGATGAAGATAGTCTTGAAATTTATGTTGAAAAAGTTGTAGATAATGAAATTCCACAAGAGGAATTAACAACACCAATCATTGAAGAACCAACTCCACCTATTGATTATGTCACTATTAGAGATCATACTAGATCTCAAGTTATTGGATACATATCAGTTGGTGTGCAAACAAGGCATCAAATCAATCAAGATCAGATGCACACATGTTTTCTATCTCAGATTGAACCTCAAATAACAAAAGATGCAGAACAAGATCCTCATTGGATCATTGTAATGTAAGAGGAACTCAATCAGTTTGAGAGAAATAGAGTTTGGGACTTAGTTCCAAGACCCAAAGAATATCCAGTCATTGGAACAAAATGGGTCTTTAGAAATAAATTGGATGCTCAAGGAGTTATAGTGAGAAATAAAGCTAGATTGGTAGTTCAAGAATATTCACAGGAGGAAGGAATTGATTATGATCAAACTTTTGCTCCTGTTGCAAGATTAAAAGCTATTAGAATATTTCTTGCTTTTACTGCATTCAAGAAATTCAAAGTATATCAAATGGATGTAAAGAGTGCATTTCTGAATGGGGATATCAAAGAGGAAGTATATGTAGAACAACCTCCAGGTTTTATCTCTTCAACTCACCCATCTCATGTTTTTAAGCTTAATAAAGCTCATTATGGTTTTAAACAAGCTCCAAGAGCTTGGTATGAGACCCTTGCTAATTTTTTATTAGAAAATAAATTTTGTAGAGGCAAAATAGATAATACTTTATTTTTTAGACATCATAAAAATAAAATTATACTAGTTCAAATATATGTTGATGATATAATTTTTGGTTCTACTGATTACAAACTTTGCAAAAGGTTCTCTGACCTAATGCATTCTAAGTTTGAAATGAGTAGCATGGGTGAATTGCCTTATTTTCTTGGCTTACAAGTGAAGCAAACACCTGATGGCATCTTCATATCTCAATCTAAATATTCTAAAGAGATAATTAAAAGATTTGGGATGTCAGATGCCTCTTCTATGAAAACACCCATGCCATCTAATGCTGTAGTTGATAATTATGAAAAGGGCAAACCTGTTGATCAGAAAACATATAAAACAATCATTGGGTCTCTTTTGTATTTAACAACAAGCAGACCAGATATTATGTTTGCAACCTGTATTTGTGCTAGGTTTCAAGTTAACGCTAAAGAAGATCAACTTATTTTAGTAAAAAGAATTTTGAGATATGTAAAGGGTTGTCCTAATCAAGGACTCTGGTATCCTACTGAGTCAGGATTTGAATTAACTGGATTCACAGATGCTGACTCTGCTGGATGTAGAGTTGATAGAAAAAACACATCAGGAACTTGTCATTTCTTAGTGATAGGCTTGTGTCATGGTTTTGCAAGAAGCAAACCTCTGTGCCTACTTCAACTATAGAGGGTGAATGTATTTCAGTAGGTAGTTGTTGTTCATAGATTTTGTGAATTTAAAATCAATTACTAGATTATGGATACAACTTAAATAATTCAATTATATACTGTGACAATACTAGTGCAATTTCAATTGCACAGAATCCAGTCCTCCATAGTAGGACTAAACATATAGAAATAAGGCACCACTTTATTAGTGATACTGTAGATAAAAATAAAATTAGCCTAGTATTCATTTCTACTGATTTACAAAGAGCAGTTATTTTCACCAAACCATTGGATAAAAAGAAACATATTTTCTTTTTGAATCAATTAAGAATGATTGATGGAGAGTAATTAAGTTGATTTTGGACGGAGATCAATGAACTACAAAGCTTTCTTCGAACGGAGATCGATGAATTGTAAATATTTCGTCGAACGGAGATCGACGAATTGTCAACCTTTCGGAGATCGATGAATTATGAACTTTTCGTGAACCTTTCATCGAACAGAGTTCGACGGACTGCTTATCATCCGTTCAACTTCTGAAAACTTATATTTAGGTTTTCAATGAGCTCTGTCCCGCGCATTCTCCATTTCTCTTCTCTTGCACTTGATCTTTTTGTTTTGCAGGATAATGGCGGTGTCGCAAGCGATTCTCATTGTGATGAAATTCGATGCTGGATTCGATATCGACCTGGACACTTTTCGACATTCGGATCAAATCTTCCAGGATGTTTTGCAACTATTTGAGGCATAGCAACTGCGCAATTTCATGTCCACCCGTATCATGCTCCCTATCATAGTGATAAAGGAATGGGTTTACACAAGAAGGTTCCATTACTGGATCCATATCAGGACATCAGGTTTCTCTTACACCTATAATTTTATCTGAAATTTTTGGATTAGTCAATGGAGAAGAAGAATTAGAACTATCTAGTACATAATTTGATATTATGTTAGATAGAATGGGTCACTCACAAGGAAACCCTAACCATTTATTGAAAAAGAATTTCTCTGTAGAATTTAAATTTTAACCTATGTGGTTGGGAAAGTTCTTCTGGGCAAACATTCAGCACATGACTATGTCACCAGGCACCAGTTTCTATTGATGAGTGCTCTGGTTGACCAGAAAAACATTAACTGGGGGACAGTTTTATTTGATTCAATCAAGAAGAAGATTAATAAGAAGGATGTGAGTTATGGAAGAGTTCTAGGTATTTTTCTCCAGACCAAATGTTCAGAGGTCTTGGTCTCTCAGACTACACATATAATTACATCCAAGAGGATCACATGTGCTTTATTTGGTAAATGGGAGAGGGTTATTCCTAAGCCTCCCAGGGTTGAATCTTCTAGGGCAGCTTCTGAAAACACAAGAGCTATCTCAGATACTCTCCCTACTATAGCAGAAGTTTCTCCCCTTGTTCCTACCTCTCCACAACCATCTCCACATCATTCCCCTAGTCCTTCCACACCATCTTCTCAACAACCTACTTTATCTATAGAAGTTCCATCCTCAGTCTTTAATGAAGATTTCACAGCTCATCATTCACCATATTTATCTCCACCTCATCTATCTCTACCTCATTTATCTCCACCTAATTCATCTCCACCTCACATATCTTCACCACACTTATCTCTAACTCACTCACCCATCCTGGAACAAATTCCTATTACATTCCCCCTGTCATCAATCCTTCATCTATGCAACAGTCTTCCTTTCTTTGTACAAACTATGCTAACAGATTAACTCCCTCTACCTCCTCTGCATCTACTCAGAATCCACCTGAGTTTATGTATCTGGATTTCTCTTTTATAACCACTCAACTTCTTGAGTTCATCGCTCATTCACTAAAGAAGCTCTTGGATGAATCTTTGGCTCCTATTATTGCTTCTATTTCAGAACTCTCTTCTACAGTTACCTCTTCCCATTTTGTACCTACTTCTGGGGGCCTAGATTCAGTTTTCCCTGAATCTAGGTAGGAGAGATGCTTGATGAAGAAGCTCCAGTTGCAGCAGTAGTGTTTTTTGAAGTGCCTGATATAGAAATTACAGTTGAGGATGAGTGTTCAGACCCTCCAGAGATTATTACTTTTGGTGATCTCATCATTAATCCCACAGTAAATATCTATTGTTTACTATCAGATTTTAATTTACTATATTGTTATATTCCCAGCCTATCATATTTTGGAGAGGATCTTTCTAAAGCAATAGTTTGTTATTCTGCTCCTATTGATGCTTATGGTTTAGAAAAACTTTCAAAAGATATTTATACCAGTTTTGATTCAGTCTCACAGCCTATGATGATTGATGATACAGTCCCACAGACCATTATGATTGAGGATATAATAAACATTTCTGGAAAGGCTAATTCCCCTCCTAAATGGGATGAATCTCCTATGCCCAATTTTGATGATCTGTTTAATGAAGATATGGAAGAAGAAGATAAAGTAGATAAACTAGTTAAAGAAATTGATGAATTATATGAATAGGAAGAAGAGCAGTCTGATGATCCTACAGATTCTGATGAATCAGAAAATCGTACTTCTAAGAAAAGGAAATCTAGGAAAAAGGCTCTAGCCAAGGTTGCTCCTCAACCTTCTTCTACTACTAATATCCCTTACTACATTTTGCATGAGATAACTCTTACTCCAGACCATCCAAATTGGATGAGGTATTCCAAGAATGAGCAAAGAGAAGGAAGAAATAGAAAAGGTTTCATTCTTATCCAAAGTCTTGGGGTGGTTCTCCTCCTCCTCCTCTAGCAGCAGGATCTACAAGTACTTCACCTTCTTCTCAGAGGTCTATTTCTTCTGATTCTAGAACAACTCAAGAAAGACCTGCAAGGCAAGACAGACCTACATGGCCTGAGACTTATGGCAAACAGAGCAGTCAACAAATTTCTAGCCAAGACAGGCCAGCTTTTCCAGTAATTGAACCAGAATTAGATCCTGTGTACAAAATGGCTAGGTTCAAAGAACAAGTTACACTTTCTCAAATAAAGAAGGCAAGAACTGAAGGTAATGATACATCTCAGTTTAATACTATGTCTTCATACAGGCAACAAGAATTGGACAGATATCAAAAGAAGAGCATGTTTAATGTTGATTAATATATGAGCTTTCATCCAGAAGTTGTTGTTCCTACAGTCTTCTCAGAAGATTATTGGTTCACAAGATCTAATTCTGAGCAAAAGGGAGTCTGAAGATCCAACAAGACAACTGAGTTTTAAGAAGTCTTCTTCAGATCTTTCATCTGATGCATCTCAGAAGGATTCCTAACTTAGATTATGTTTTTGAAACTTATTGTTATAACTTTCCAAAAATTTTTATATATGCTTAAAATTAATTTTTCTGCCAGATTATCTATGCTTTTTGTCTTTCTTGTTTGATAGTATCCTCACCTAAATAGGGGGAGATTGTTAGAACTCATTATTACTGATTTGTGCTAGGATTACTATTAGGTTTTTATTTTGACCCAACTTTTATAGACTAGGGTAAGATTTTCTTTCCAGAGTCATTTTAGAAGGTATTCCAGAAATGCTCAGTTCGACTAACTCAGATCTCAAACTCTGAGCTTAGTTCGAAGAACTCTGAGCTCAGTTCGACGGACTGAGAGCTCAGCTCAACGAAAGTATAAGCTCAGTTATTAAAAACTCAGTTCGACGAAACCCAAGCTCAGTTCGACAAAATCCTTGCTGAGATTGACGATCAGACAGTTTCTATATCAACAGAAGGCAGAATGATTTCAAATATTTGGCAACAAAACTATGATATTTAATGCTAAATATTCTTAAGAATATAGCTGTTTAAAGCACCATTAAATATGGATTCATCACAGAGTTTTTAATCAAATTAATTCCAAGGCAGTTACAAATCCTCAAGGGATTCTTCAGACATTTCAAGAATTATTTTATTTCAAAATTTGAACTCTTCCCTAACAGACTATATATACAGAAGATTGTTGCCTCAAACACAACTGACATATAGAGGTAGTTACATTGATACATATATTCGGCTTCATACTCTTCTAGTTACACATCTTCAATCTGAGAGACATCCCGATCCATATCTATCTAAAATATCTACTGGAGAGAAAGAGCTTATAAGAAGGCCGACACCCTGAAGAAAATTCTCCTCCCTTGATCACAATCTCTTTTCAAATCAGGGGGAGCTTTTGCAACATCATCCAGTAAGTCTTCTCAGAGACTCTTGACAGAGAAGACAACATCTAACTCTCATTAGTTTATTCTTAAATTGTGTACAAAGTTCTAACTCCCTTCAAAAGTTAACACTTTGTTCATAAGTCACCTGATCAAAAGACTTAGGTTTGGTATTTAGGTACCTGGTCCAAAGCCCAAAGGGTTGCTAGATCTCCCTTAGAATATAGATCTTCTGGTGGCAGGGCACCTGATCAAAAACTTGTAGTGGATTCCTACCTGGGTGGTAGAAGAGTAGATGTACCCAAATTTATTGGGGAACTACTATAAAATCTTTGTATCGTCTGTGATTATTACTTTCTATTTTTGTGTTATACATATTATATATATATCACTAATTTTCAAAACCACTGTAAAAATAAATTTAAGTTTTTAAAATACTCTATTCGCTGCCCCTCTAGAGTAAAGTTAGATCTATCCATTCCACTTTCATGGAGGGACCTCCGTGCTGAATCCCAAGGTCAGTTCTTTAGTTCTAAGCAACTAGTCAGGGGTTTGAGTTTGGGAGAAGTAAGTGTCGGCTATACCCCAGGGTCTGAACTCTCGTTGGGGCCAGTTTTTGGTTTCAACATTACTGGTGTGGTGAGCGTTGACCGTAGCTGATACAAGAAAATCTCAGGATAAGTCTCATGGCTAGAGGCTAGATTGAAGGAGCAAGCTCAGGAGGTTCTCCACCTCAGGCGAGTGGGGTGATGATGGGGATGCTGGAAGATTTTAGGCAGGAAGTATTTCAGACCATCCAGTTGGCTTTTACGGAGAGAAGCAAATTGATGACGCCTTCAGTCCCAGTGGTTGCGGCTCCTTCTTTGGGCGAGAATTCTCCCGGATAGCGTCCCAGTAAGGAGATTCCGGTGGAGAGTGCCGAGAGGGATGTCGTCGGGTGGGAGCTTTTCCTCGGACAGTCCAGTGCTGATAGGTTTAGTGAGCCGAGGCCGCGAGATATGCCCTCTCGCCAGGTTATCGGCGGGAGCCCTTTTAGTGAGCTGATTGTCTCTGCCCTGGTCCCTGACAGGTTCAGAGTACCAGATATGTCTTATTACACGGGCAGGGATGACCCGAAGAAACATGTTCAGTGGTTCGAAGATGCCATCTCCATAAGGCATATTTCGGATGCCTTCAAGTGCCGGCTCTTTGCCATAACTCTAAAGGAGAAGGCAAGGGACTATTTTCATTAACTCCCTGCAAGTTCCATCTCTGCTTTGAAGATCTGCGCCGTTGGTTCCTGTTGAGATTCTCCACGTCTAAGAAGAGGAAGAAGGGGATGGATACCTTGTTCGCCATCAAACAGAAGATGGAGGATACGTTGGGACACTATGTTGATCAGTTCTAGGAGGAGATCCTTCTAGTTCAGGAGGTCCCGGGGTACACACTGATGCTCGCATTTACCTTGATGTTGAGGTCTGGATTCTTCATCATGGAGCTGAAAAGTGTGTCCACTCTCTTTCGAAGAGTTGTTGGAGAGGGAGATGAAGGAGATAGAGAATTAAGAGGCCAACCCGGTGTTTGCCAAGAAGTTGGCCAAGTTGGCAAAGGATGATGTGAAGGAGCCAGGAGCAGTGTTGTAGAGGGAGCAGAGAGAGAAGAGAAAAGAGAGGAGGAGAGAAGAGCCCCGAGGTAAGGGGCACCAGGGGCAACACCAAGGTTGGGGGAATAGGGAGTCGAACAATCGGTTGTCCAAGAGGCCTCAAGAAGGTCCCCCCTAGGGGCATGGGGGGAGGATTCCAAGATGGAGAGAACTTTCGCGGTCAGGGAAGGTTCAACCCGCTGACTTAGAGGCAGGGAAGAGGGCCCCTCTTCGGCAGTCATAGGATGCGATGGCATTCGCTCGAGCAAGGAGGGAGAGAAGAGGAGGTAGGGGAGGAGGAAGGAGAAGAGAAGGTTGAGTGGTGTTGCCTTTATATGACTTTCATCAGGAGGAGGGTCATGCGATGACCACCTGCCCAGAGTTTCAGGAGATGAGAGAGGCTAGGGGGCAAGTTTAGCAGCAACCGCTCGTGAGAATCGAGGAAGTTTTGCCAGGAGGAGTAGAAGATAGGTGCGAGGACTGGGCGGATGTGGGAGCCTAAGGAGGGATTAGAGTGATCCGTGTGGGAGTGTGGATTAAGGCCACCCGCAAGGGGAGCTTCCAAACCATGTATAGGAGGTGTGCCGCCTCGACCTCCTTGACTCCCCTAGGAGGAAAAGATCACCTTCTCATCGAAGGATATATGTTGGAACCCCACCTATTTTAGGGTTGATTTGGGCTAGGTTCAATATTAGGATTGCATAGATTGACCCACAATGTATAGTTTAGGGTCATAGGTCTTTATTAGATCTTAGGGTAGGTCAACAAGTAAGTTTGATTGGACTAATCCCTCAGAAGACTTAGATGACAGAAGATTTCAGAACAAGACATATTTTTCTATATTGAAGAAGTCGTTCGATGAAATCTGAATGGAGTTCGACAATATTCGTTCTCAGTTCGACGATCTCAAAGTCTCTTATCTGAAGTTGAGATCGATGAAAGTTTAATTGAGTTTGAAGAACTCTGAACTCCTATCAGTTGTTGAGTTCAATGAACAACTATCTCAGTTCGACGAACTTGGAGCCCAGAATAGACAACATTAACTCAGTTCAAAGTTCTTGGGGCCCAGCTCGACGAAAGAGAGGATTGAGTTCGACGATCTTGGATCTCTGATCGACAAAATCTGTCAGTTCATTATTTCTATTCTCTATAGTTAATTTTCGGATTGACCAAGGCTTATATAATATATTATTGCCTATATTGCTCTGAGTAATTAAATGCATATATTCTTATGAATATAGCCATTCATTGGCATCCTTAATTACTTGATTTCACAGAGTCAATATTCGGCTTTATAACTGGGACTGTTAAGGAATCAATTTATTGCCCTTCTAGCCGTTTGTCCGAGTTCTAAGATTTCACTAGTTAATCACGGAGTAGAATTCAAATTCAGAGACAGAATTTCTGCAGGAAATATAAAAGAGTTTTTAAAAGGATTGAAGACAAGAAGTTGTAGAATTGACTAAGGATCACAGGCAGACAGAGAAAGATATTCAATCTACATATTCATACAGTCTTCATCATCTGCAACTCTTCTCCAAGATTTCAAGAGACATCAAAACACAATCAGCCTTAAAGCTTCTAGAGATCATCAAAGAAGACCTACACCTTGCAAAGCTTCCAGCAAATTCCTGAACAATAATCATCTTAGGGGGAGCTTTGATAACATCAAGCAATCCACTAAAGTCTTCTTAGCTGTTTGTGAAAGAGAAGACAATATCACATTTTTCACCCCACTGTACACAGGGTTTTAACTTCCTTCAAAAGTTAACCACCTGGTTCTTAAGTCTCCTTATCAAAAGACTTAGCTTGGTTTTTGGGCACCTGATCAAAAGCCTAAAGGGTTGTGAGATCTCCCTTCAAATAGATCTTTTGGTGACAGGGCACTTGATAAAAAACTTATAGTGGATTCCTACCAGGGTAGTAGTAGAGTGGATGTACCCAAGTTTAGGGGAACCACTATAAATTTCTTGCGTCGTCTAGTTGTTTGCTGTTTTCTTATTGCTATGTGCTTTGTGTTGTGTTAGTTATCTTTTTATTCATGTATTTCTTATGATATATATATAACTATTTTTAATTCTGCTATAAAAACCAATTAAGTTTTTAAAATAATCTATTCACCCCCCCTCTAGAGTTAAATAGATCCATCCCCTCAGGTGGTAAAGCTTTTACTATCCTTCAATTGGTATCAGAGGGATGTTTCTTTGGTTTCACAGACTTACATCTGAACCAAGATCCTTTGATAGATCTTTTTCTCTCTAGCCTCTTGTTTATAGCATAACAGAGAATAAGGAACATTCTAGTACCAGACCTCCAGTGTGCAACTTGAATAAATTTGCACTCTGGAAGGCAAGAATCAAACTCTACATGAACATTTTTGATGAGGACATTTTCAACTCTATTTTGACAGGTCCCCCTTAACCTACAGCTACTACTACAACTACCAATACACATGAAGTTCCACCACCTGAGTGGTCAGATGCACAAAAGAAAGCCAAGTTGGCTGAAGCTAAAGTAATGAATATTCTGGCACTGACAATGTTAGATGACATCTTTCAGAAGGTGGCTGAGTGCACGTCTGTAAAGGCCATTTGGGACTCATTGAACCAAATAGTTGCTTGCTCAGTAGATGAAAGAAAAGACAGGAGATCCCTCCTCATATCACAGTATGAGAATTTCAAGAAGGAGGAATCAGAGACTGTTACTGAGATGTATAACAGACTCAGTATCATCATAAATGAACTGAGAATCCTGGATAAGGACATCTCATTAACTAAGATAAATGACAAAATCATAATATGCTTCCCCAATACTTGGGATTCCAGGATATGGCCAATTAAGGAGGCCAGAAGTTTAAATGAGATTTCTACAGAATCTCTCCTTGGCAAGCTCAAGTCTTATGAGCAGTTGATCAAGACAAGGGAGGCTGCTGAACAGAAGGCTTCTACATGTTCAAGGAAGGGGCACATTATTGCTTTCAAAGCAATAGAAGAATAAAAAGCTCTTCAAGCTAATGAAGAACTACTGAGCTTGTTGGCTAAAAGATTCTATAAAATGACCAAGAAAGACTTTAGAAGAAGGTCATCTAAGAATGATGACAAGCCAAGATATGACAAGACTCCTACCAAGGGGATCGTTTATTTTAGATGCAGAAAATCTGGGCACATTCTACCTGAATGCCCATAGGCACAGAAGAAAGACAGAAGAAAAGAAAAGGAGAATAAGAGGCATTTAAGCAAGCACTCTAGCAAGCACTCCTGCAACAAACACAAGAGAAAGGATAAAGGATTCATTGCTGAGACTTGGAGTGACACGGATGAAGAATCCTCATCTTTCAGCTCTAGTGAAGATGAAGAGGAGGCAAAGGAAAGGGAAGTTTGTCTTATGACTATTAATGCCTCCAGCAGCAAATCTGATGCTGAGGAACATGCTGAAGAATCAGAAGAGGAATCAGAATCTGAAGAAGATCAGGTAATCTCTTCATTTGATTTCAATTCAGAAGAGTTTAGAATTGAATTTAAATATTTGTGCAATGATTTAATCAAGTCAGAGAAGGAAATAAAAATTCTTAGAGGTAGACAGCTTTAATTTGATAACCTATTTGCTGAAAATATCAAACTAAAAATAATTTAGACTTAGCTAATGAACAAATCAATTCACTAAAAACTAAATTATGTGAGTCAAAGCAACTTGAGGAATCTCTCAATGGGAGAAGCCTTAATCTGATTGAAATTACAAGCACAATCAATGCCAGATTAAATGGCAAGCTGGGCTTAGGTGCTTCATCAAGCTTACCCCCCATATTAAAGAAAACTATTCTTTCAGCACCAATTAAATTTATCTCTGAAAAAGGCAAAGATAAAATAGGAGAAACTACTCAACCAAATGTCTCTCAGAAATCTATAAATTAGAAGAAAAAGAATAAGAATCTGAATAAAAACTATGTTCAATAGATTTCGTCAAACTCAGATCGACGAAATGTGTATAGTTCGTCGAACCCAGATCGACGATCTATGAACGCCAATTATAACTATAATAATTCGTATTATTGCGATCGACGAATTGTATATGGTTCTTTGAGCAGCGATCGATGAACTTGGGGCACAAAAAATGACTATGTTCATTCTCTGAGCAGAGTTTGACGAGCTCATCCCTATTAATCGAATGCAGATCGATGAACTTATAATAATTCATCGAACCCAGTCGGGTTTAATAAAAACTATAACTCTGTTAGAAACATCAATCAATTAAGAGAATCTACTAATCCTTTTACTCAATGGGAAATACCACCTAGAAGATATCATCCCTTAGGATATAAAAATCAACCAGAATTTTCTGTTATTTCTAGTTTCTCTTATCAAAAGAAACAAGAAACCAAGGTAACCTGGGTCAAGAACACCTAATTCCTTTCTATGTAGGTGAAGGACTGTCCAGTCTTTAATCAATAATGGTATCTGGATAGTGGATGCTCAAAGCATATGACTGGCTGTTAGGATAATCTAACAAACTACATGTCTAAGTTAGGTCCAAAGGTGATCTTTGGTGACTCCAACTGTGGCCAAACTAAAGCTATGGAGATGTTAAAGTTGGAGCAGTCACCTTCTGGAAAGTTTCCTATGTGAGTGGATCAAAGCATAACCTAATATCCAAAAGTCAATTATGTGATGAAGCTAATCAGGTATCATTTAACTCATCTTCCTGTATTATTTCTTATAAAGAAAACAAACCTGTTTTAACTGGACTTAGACAAGGCAACATATATGTAGTAAATTTTCAATCAGCTAGTTCAGAACTTTGTTTATTTAATCAGGTTAGTAATCAAAATGAACTTTAGCATAAGAGATAAGGACATGTAAATCTTAAAAATATTTCTAAGTTATCTAGGGACAACCTTGTTAGAGGATTGCCTTCTGGCTCCTATAAGAAGGAAGGCCTCTGTAGGGCTTGTCAATTAGGCAAGCAAACTAAAAATAGCTTTAAATTTATAAATAAAAGTGACTCACCTAGGATATTGTACTTGATACATACAGAACTTTTTGGCCCTATTAATGTACAAAGCCTAGGAGGGAAATCCTATACTTTAGTGATTGTAGATGACTTCTCAAGATTCACTTGGGTATTCTTTCTTTGATCTAAGTCAAATAACTTCAAGGTTCTTACAGATTTTCTCAAGAACATACAGATTGAGTACTCTACTCTAGTTGCATTGATTAGAAGTGATCATGGTACTGAGTTTGAGTCTCTTATTATGCAAGAGTTCTGTGAGAAGGAAGGTATCAGGCACATCTTCTCAGCTCCTAGAACTCCTCAATAAAATGGGGTTGTTGAAAGGAAAAATATGAACCCTAATTGAATCTGCAGGCACATTACTTGCAGATGCTTACATGCCCCTATCTTTTTGGGCAGAGGCTGTGAGCACAACAAACTATGTACTGAACAGAAGTCTAATACACAAGCTTAAAAATAAGACTCCTTATGAGTTACTTAAAGTGAAGAAACCTAAAATCACATATTTTAAAGTATTTGGATGCCTATGTTATATTCACAATAATGACGAGAAATACACAAGAAAGTTTAAAGCAAAACTACAGAGGGAATTTTTCTAGGATATTCCCAAGTTAGCAAAGCTTATAGGGTGTTTAACAAATCCTCTTTTAAAATTGAGGAATCTGTTCATGTTACATTTGATGAGGCTAACATGTTTTATAAGGAGAAAGAAGTTTCTACCAATAACATTTTGCAGGCACCTCACTTGTGTGATAAATTGGATGATCTAAACCTCACCCAAGAGGTTCCATCACATCCTTCTCCACAAGTTGAAGAAGAGAGTAAAGAAGAAAGTTTGGAAGTTGCTGAACTTCCTCCAACATCTAATATAATTCCACAAGAGGAATTAATTCCATAAGCTATTGCTCAACCAACTCCTCCAACTGATCTTGTCACATTGATGATGCATATTTTAGCTTAATTTATTAGGGTAAAAATATATTATTTTCGTTATAAATCTCTTCCTTTATGTAATTTTATGTTTATTTTTATGTAAATATTATAACTAATGTTAATTATCTGTTTTTGCAGGTTTCAACAAAGTTTGCGCCCAAAAATTTTCTGTCACGCCCCCTTGACACGCCCTCCCTGGGTGTGTCATAGGGCGTCTAGCCTGATCTCGATGATCAAAGCCGCCGGCATGAATTTCCTGCCAAAATCCCGTGTCACGCCCTCTGACAAGCCCTTTCTAGGCATGTCCCACGGCGTGACACGGGGCGTGTCACCCTATGCCTGAAGCCTGCTGCCACATTCAATACTTTCTCTGCTACTGCAAGTAAACAGTACTGTCACGCCCCTATGACACGCCCTCCATAGGCGTGTCACAGGGCGTAACCCGCCTTTTTCCGACGTCTGATGGACTTGCGACTGCTGATTTTGACTTCACGAGCCTATCACACCCCTCTGTCACGTGCGTGACGTAGGGCGTGACCGCCATCGTACCGAAGTAATCATCATTCCCTCAAGAATTCATCTCCTGAGTTCAACTCCGTACCTGTCACGCCCCATGACACGCCCTCCTCGGTCGTGACCTAGGGGGTGACTAACCCGTGGGAAAACTCTATAAACACCAGGCCATTCCCTTCTATTTCAGCAAGTTTTTGGTGGAGAGGGGGAGGTGCTGCCCCTTGGTTTACTTGTTCTTTTTATGTTTTCTTCTCTCTCTCTCTCTTATTTTGTAATTTTTCCTTAACCTAGCTTAGTGCTTTGCTTTTGTATTATCTCTTGTATTTCTTTTAGTAGCTTATTATAGGGCTAGAATAGGATTTCAATTTCCATGCAAGTGTAATTTTCATTTCATAGTTGTGTAGCTCTCTTTATTCTTAATATAAGTGCTCCTTTTGTTTACGTGTGTTCTTAATGTTTTACTACTCATACCCCCTCCTCCACTCCATTATGATTAACTAATCCTCCTTGTAATCAATCTTGATGATTCGAGGTTCGAGCGATTAAGTTATGATGCTTTAATTTACCTTTTCTTTTTAGGTTTTAGGCCTTGAATTACTCTTGATTTTTCATGGGCTGGAGGTATATTATCGATATATACTCTCCAACTTTGCTTTCATTCTGGGCTAGCCGAGAGGCTGATAGAATGAAGTGAGCATTCAAGAGTAAAGGGAGTTGTATGCACCCTCGAGAGAGGCAAACGTACAAATCTCCCGGATTAAAGTAAAATCCAATAGAGGGGTTCACCGCGTAAAGCAAGCTTTAGGCCTCTGATTTAGACGAGAGTCTATCGGACCTTCATAAACTCAGTTGGGAATGACTTCGAGAGAAGCGTGTTCAAACTTTAGGAACCTCCACAGTCAAGGACCTTTACCCTATTAAGCTTAGGTTTATTTATCGCCCTTTTTAATCGACTCTTGCTAAGGTGATTTAAGATTGAGTGTTCCTCTCTAGCTTTAACTCTTTTTATTTCTGCATGTAATTAGTTTTCTTTCTAGCTTAGTACTTTAATTCCAGTTTTTAGTTTAGTAATTAATAGAAATTTTAGTTGATAAAATCATAGCAATCTTTTCGAAGTAGAAGTAATCATTACGCCCCAAGGAAATACGACCTTGATACTAATCTTTAGTATCCTATACTATAATCGATAAAGTACGCTTGCCTTTATCGGATACAGAATTGGAAAATATTCTCAACCACCACATCCACTTTCTCTTCTCTTCTAACCCTCTCTCTGCCTTGCGATTTTCTGCATCAAGTTTTTGGCGCCGTTGCCGGGGATTGTTTTGATATTTTGAAAAAAGGATAGCTATTAATTTTATCGTTTTGTTTTGTTTTTTTTCTCTCGCCCCTCCTCCGCGGTTTTTTTACTTTTTTTTGAAATGGTTAATCTTTATTTTAATTGTGGAGAGTTCGGTCACTCTCGCGAGGAGTGTTGGGTAAGGTATCCTTCATCCTCCCATGATTTTATCCCTTCGGGATCGAATCAATTTGGCCAAATTGATCCGTCCGTGAAATTTTTTTCATGGGGTTACGATGGTTTTCAAACGCCTTCCTACCCTTCTCCTCCGAATTTTTCTGATTATAATTTTTCCGAAAATGTCTTGAATGGACATTTTGATTTTAGTCCTTCTTTGAACTACTCAGGGTGGCAACACCCTGATCATTCTTGGGGCCAAGGTGATCATCAACCCATTCCATCTCAAGATTTCTCCGCTTTTTCTCCGCAAGTTTGCAGGCCTCCCGTTTTTGATTATAGCGAAAATGAAGTCATTTTTGATGGTGAAGCATTTGATGCACACATCAATGCTCACTTCAAAGTGATTTTTGATGCTTTGGATGCTGAGGCCTCATCTTTTTCTTCCCCTCCTCCTATTTATCTTTCGAATGATGAATCTTCGGATATTCCGTAGTGCCTTCAATCACTTGCAGAAGATGATTATTCAGAAATTCCATTGTGCCTTCAACCTCTCGAGGAGGAAACTTCCCCCGATATCCCGATTTTTTTTCAAGTTTCTGAGGAAGACAAACTTTCTTGTGTTCGATCTTTCGAGGAGATTGATTTTTCGGAAATCCCGGTTTGCTCCCAATCTACCGAAATGATTGATATTCAGGTGGAGCAACCAGATCTTTCTTTCCAACCATTTTCTGGTGATCAATAGCCGCCGGCTTCTTCTTTTTCTTCTCTTCCCCCTCCTTGCGAAAACTCTATTTTCTTTTCTTCTTTTATTTTTCCTTCTAATTTAGTTTCTAGTTCTTCTTCTTCTTCCCCTTCTAATAGTTTAGTTTTTTTCTTGCATTTTTTCTTTTTCTAAACCTTTTTCTTTTTTGTTTTATTTAAAAAATAAAACATTACAAAAAAATATTTTTATTTTCTTAAAAAATGTTTTGGCACTCGCACCGAAACGCATATTGCGCGAGCTGCCATTACATTTCTCTTTTTATTTTCCATTTAGCTAACCAATAACGTCGAGTTCAACGACGTTTTAAATAAAGAGCGCTCTTTTGGAGGCACCCATTGCTTATCTTTTTATTTTTTTATTTTTTTTTATTTTGTTTTGTGCATGAATAAGCTCCCGCGTGTTTGTGCCACTACTCGCCTCTCGACTTGGACTCAAGCCAATCTTTAGCTCAAGTTTGGGGGGATGTATTTTCCAACGTCTGGGCATCAAGTGCTAGGGAAGCATCCTTTCCCTCTCTTTGCATTTCTTTTTCTTCTTTTCTCTCTCTTCTTACTCTCTTTATACTTAACTTTAAACATTGGAGACGATATTTAACTTTAAGTATGGGGGAGTGTTCCCTTAATATTTTACTTGAGAAAAAAAAGTAATTATAAAAATTTTAGAATTTTTTTTTTGAATAAAATATATTTTTGAAAAATCCAAAAATATATATAAAATTTTTTGAAAAAAAATTCCCAAATTAAATTGAGTTAATTTTTGCCAAATCAATTAGTACCCCATTACTTTTCATTTTATTGTTTTTTAAGCTCATGTCTACTTGCTTAGTTAGAATAAATTAGATTAATTTTCTATTTAAACATGTTAAGCGAGTAGTATGTTGACTCATGCAGTGTTCCTATTTAGGGTAGTTTGCTATTTTTGAAAAAATTCTTGAATTTTTCTTCACTTTTCGTTAGCCTTTCTTTTATTTCTTTTACTTTTATAAAACCTATCATCCTTTATTTTTCCTTATTAAAATATTTTTAAACATTTATTAATATTAAGTGTAGTAGACACAAACCGATCTACACCCTTATTATCATTATTTTCATGAAAGCAAATTCTCTATTTTTTATTTTTTATGCTTATCCTCTTTTGAAATTTCAAAGCTTAACTTTGAGTAGATTTAGGAATCATGAAAATTATTTAGCCATTTCTTTTGATATGTTTGAGCCTTTGTACCCCGCCTAACAATAATCGTTGCTAGCCATTTTTGTGCCTTTTCCTTTCCTTTTTGTAGCCCCACTTTTTATTTCACCACGACCAAATAGCTTACCTATATGCACACTTTAAAATTATTTTTGAGCTTTAATTGCAAATGTGCATCTTTTTGAAAAAATTAGTGGAAAATCTTTGTATTATCTTTTGCTACAAAAGTGTGAATTTTTAAGTATGAAAAAAGAAAGAAAATGAAAAATTAGAAAAATATTTGATGAAAAAAGTAAAAGAAGAGAAAAAGAAAAGTGTATTATTTTGGCTAGCTTTATTTTGGCAAAACTCATTTTCTTATTGTTTTAAGTGTGCAAATACCCCTCATGTTTATCTTTTTGAATATCGCACCCTTAAAAACCTAAGCCTAATTGTACGCCTAATTAAAGCCCTAGTGATTCATGCTTCCTACGTTTACTTTTTAGTATAGTAGCGAGAAACTAGATTGAGTAAGTGTTTTAGATAGTAATATTGAACTTTGTCTTGACTGACTATGGTTTTAATTTGTCTCTTAGACTTTAGTAGTGACTCAATGCACTTTTTACTCATTGCTTTATTAAGTTTTAATTCTGTAAAAATTTGGGATGATTTGCTTTTATATTTAGTAAAATTTATAAAATTCTGTGCTTAGTTAAAGTAGGAATTTTCGGTTCTTTTTCAAAAAAATTTCTACCTCTAAATTCCCGTCTTACTCGTTTATAGCGTTTTTAAACTTTTAAATTAATCCTCTTTATTTTCTCTAACTCATAGTTTTGCTTGAGGACAAGCAAAATAATAAGTATGGGGGAATTTGATGATGCATATTTTAGCTTAATTTATTAGGGTAAAAATATATTATTTTCGTTTTAAATCTCTTCCTTTATGTAATTTTATGTAAATATTATAACTAATGTTAATTATCTATTTTTGCAGGTTTCAACAAAGTTTGCGGCCAAAAATCTTCTGTCACGCCCCCCTGACATGCCCTCCCTTGGCGTGTCATAGGGCGTGTAGCCTGATCCCGATGATGTAAGCCGCCAGCATGAATTTCCCGCCAAAATCCTGTGTCACGCCCTCTGACACGCCCTTTCTGGGCGTGTCCAAGGGCGTGACACGGGGTGTGCCACCCTCTGTCCGAAGCCTGCTGCCGCATTCAATCCTTTCTCCGCTACTACAAGCAAACAGTACTGTCACGCCCCTATGATACGCCCTCCATGGGCGTGTCACAGGGCGTGACCCGCCTTTTTCCGACGTCTAATGGACTTGCGACCGCTAATTTTGACTTGATGCGCCTGTCACGCCCCTCTGTCACGGGCGTCACGTAGGGCGTGACCGCCATCGTATCGAAGCAATCATCGTTCCCGCCAGAATTCATCTCCCGAGGTCAACTCCGTACCTATCACTCCCCCTGACACGCCCTCCCTGGGTGTGACCTAGGGCGTGACCAACCCGTGGGAAAACTCTATAAATACCAGGCCATTCCATTCTATTTCAGCAAGTTTTTGGTGGAGAGGGGGAGGTGTTGCCCCTTGGTTTTCTTGTTCTTTTTATGTTTTCTTCTCTCTCTCTCTCTCTCTTATTTTGTAATTTTTCCTTAACCTAGCTTAGTGTTTTGATTTTGTATTAGCTCTTGTATTTCTTTTAGTAGCTTATTGTAGGGCTAGAATAGGATTTCAATTTCCATACAAGTGTAATTTTCATTTCATAGTTGTGTAGCTCTCTTTATTCTTAATATAAGTGCTCCTTTTGTTTACTTGTGTTCTTAATGTTTTACTACTCATCCCCCCTCCTCCACTCCATTATGAGTAACTAATCCTCCTTGTACTCGATCTTGATTATCCGAGGTTTGAGAGATTAAGTTATGATGATTTAATTTACCTTTTCTTTTTAGGTTTTAGGCCTTTAATTACTCTTGATTTTTCATGGGCTGGAGGTATATTATCGATATATACTCTCCACCTTTGCTTTCATTCTGGGAAAGCCGAGAGGCCGATAGAATGAAGTGAGCATTCAAGAGTAAAGGGAGTTGTACGTACCCCTCGAGAGAGGCAGACGTCCAAATCTCCCAGATTGGAGTAAAATCCAATAGAGGGGTTCACCGCATAAAGCAAGCTTTAGGCCTCCGATTTAGACGAGTGTCGGTCGCGCCTTCCTAAACTCATTTGGGCACGACTTTGAGAGAAGCATGTTGAAGCTTTAGTAACCTCCACAGTCAAGGACCTTTACCCTATTAAGCTTAGGATTATTTATCGCCTTTTTATCGACTCTTGCTAAGGTGATTTAAGATTGAGTGCTCCTCTCTAGCTTTAACTCTTTTTATTTCTGCAAGTAATTAGTTTTCTTTCTAGCTTAGTACTTTAATTCCAGTTTTTAGTTTAGTAATTAATAGAAATTTTAGTTGATAAAATAATAGCAATCTCCTCGAAGTAGAAGTAATCATTATGCCCCAGGGAAATATGACCTTGATACTAATCTTTAAATTCCTATACTATAACAGATAAGGTACGCTTGCCTTTATCAGATATAGAATCGAAAAATATTCTCAACCACCACATCCACAATCTCTTCTCTTCTAAACCTCTCTCCGCCTTGCGATTTTCTGTATCACACACTTAGAGATCACCCTATCTCTTAAGTGATTGGAGACATTTCAGTTGGTGTGCAAACAAGGCATCAACTCAATAATGTTGTGCAGGCTTGTTTCATTTCTCAACTTGAGCCCCACTCCATCAAAGATGCCGTACAAGATCTCCACTAGATCATTGCAATGCAAGAGGAGCTCAATCAGTTTGAGAGGTATAGAGTTTGGGATTTGGTTCCTAGACCCAAAGACTATCCAGTCATTGGAACCAAATTGGTCTTTAGAAATAAACTTGATAAACTAGATGTTGAAGGAAATATTATAAGGAACAAAACAAGGCTTGTAGCTCAAGGCTATTCATAGGAGTAAGGAATAGATTATGATCAGACCTTTGCTCCAGTGGCAAGGCTTGAGGCTATAAGGATTTTTTTAGCCTATGCATCCTATAAAAGATTCAAATTCAACCAGATTGATGTAAAGAGTGCTTTCCTAAATGGAGAATTAAAAGAGGAAGTGTATGTGGAGCGACCACCAGGTTTTATCTCTCCAACTCATCCTTCTTATGTCTTTAGATTGCATAAAGCTCTCTATGGTTTAAAGCAAGCTCCAAGAACTTGGTATGAGACCTTAGCTAGCTTTCTTATAGAGCATAAGTTTTCTAGGGGCATAGTAGATATGATTATTTTTATCATGCATCATAAAAATCAAATTTTGTTAATTCAAATATATGTAGATGATATTATTTTTTGCTCTACTGATCCCAAACTATGCAAAAGATTTTCTGATCTAATACATTCAAAGTTTGAGATGAGTAGCATGGGTGAAATTTCATACTTCCTTGGTCTTCAAGTGAAGCAATCACCTGATGGTATCTTCATCTCCCAATCCAAGTATGTTAAGGAGCTTGTTAAAAGGTTTGGGATGTGTGATGCCTCAGCAATAAAAACACCTATGATGCTAATACTGTGATTGATTCTGATGAACATGGCAAGCCTGTTGGTCAGAAAACTTACAAGGCTATTGTTGAGTCTCTATTATATCTCACAGCAAGTAGGCCTGACATAATGTTTGCTACATGTATTTGTGCTAGGTTCCAAGTGAACCCTAAAAATCTCAATATTTTTTATTAAAAAGGATTTTGAGATATATAAAGTTTTGTCCAAATCTAGGACTCCTATATCCGTCAGAGTAAGAATTTGATTTAACTGGATTTTCTGATGCTGACTATGCTGGATGTAGAGTGGACAAGAAGAGAACATCAGGAAATTGCCAGTTTCTTGGTGATAGGCTTGTGTACAGGTTTTGTAAGAAGCAAACCTCTGTGTCCATATCAAATGCTGAAGCTGAATACACACCTGCAGGCAGCTGCTGTTCACAGATTTTGTGGATACAAAATCAATTGCTAGATTATGGTCTCAACTTAAAAAAATCAACTATATTTTGTGATAGTACTAGTGCAATATTTATTTCTCAAAATCCAATACATCATAGTAGGACAAAACATATAGAAATTAGACATCATTTCATTAGAGATTGTGTAGACAAAAAGAAAACTAACCTTGTCTTTATCTCTACTGATTTACAAAGAGCAGACATCTTCACCAAGCCATTGGATGAGAAGAAACATCTGTTCTTCTTAAATCAGCTAGGTATGATAAATGGGGAAGAATTAACTTAATTTTTGTCTATGGTTAATGATTTGGCACAGTTCGTCGAACGGAGATCGACGATCTGTGAACTCTTCATGAAGAGTTCGTCAAACAAAGATCGGCGAACACTTTTTAGTGAAATAGATTTAATCGAACGGAGATCGACGATCCCTGCTTCAGTGAGTACTTCGTCGAACGACGATCGACGATTTATTCTTGTTCTTCAAACTATGATCGACGAACTCATTTATTAATAAAATATTTCGTCGAACTCAGATTGAAGATTTTTTTATTCTCGTTGAACTGAAATCGTCTTTTCATCTTCTAAAAACCTTATTACTAGGTTTTTGATAAAATATATCCCGCGCTTTAAGTTCTCTTTGCACTTGATCATTGTTTCTTTCTTTGTAGGAAAACCTCCATGGCGATTCTGGCAGCCGTTCTCTCCGCAATGAAATTTGATGCAGGCTTTGACATCGATTTGGAATCATTCAGTCACAATGATCAAGTCTTTCAGGAAATACTGAAATTGTTTGAGGAGCCGCATTTACAGAAGTTCATGACAACAAGAATCAAACTTACAGTGCTCGAGATCAAGGAATGGGTTTATTCGTCCTCGTCTCCTGACACCCAAACCCTTATCGACACCATTTCATGACAACAGGACACTCTTACTCCTGAAATTTTGTTTGAAATTTTTGGTTTTATTAATGGAGAAGATGATATAAGGATGAACAGTGATGAATTTTCCAATATACTTACTGCAATGGGTCACTCCGATGGAAACCCTAGCAAGCTATTGAACAAGGACTTATCTATTGAATATAAGTTCCTTGTTGATATTGTTGGTAAAGTCTTGCTGGGCAAGCACACTGCACATGATTATATCATAAGGCATCAGTTTCTTGTGATGAGTGCCTTGGTGAATAGAAAATCAGTCAACTGGAGTATTTCGTTGTTTGATTTGATAAAGAAGAAGAATAATAAAAGAGAAGTTAGCTTTGGACGGGTACTAGGGCTTTTCCTCCAGGAAAAGTGCCCTCGACTGCTAGTCTCCCATACCATTTTTGTTATTGCTTCAAAGAGGTTAACATCAGCCCTCTTTGGCAAATGGGAGAGGACCATTGTCAAGCCTTCTAGGGCCTCCTCTTCCTCTAGTACCTCTGAGGACACAAGGGTTGAAACAATCACTCACCAACCTGATGCATAGGCTCCAGTCCCTCCTCCTCCATCTTCTAGACTACCTTCTCCTCCTGAAATTCCATCCACAACATCTGTTTCCACCAAGATATCACCTTCTTTCACTCTCATCTCAACATCTACACCATCTCCATCTCCAACCCACACTCCACCACCATCTCCACATCATAATTGCATTCCAATTAACATCCCTCAAACTGTCACCCCTTCAGTCATCCCCACACTTTTCTTACCACCATCTATACCTCCAACTCCATCTATCACCTTCAACATATGCACTTCTTGTGGTAACACAACCACCACTTTTCCATCATCATCATCTGATCCCACATCCACCATCATTTATCTACTAAATCCCTCCATCAAATCTCTAAAAAGGCTGTCATTGTACCTCTAATTTCTTCCAACAATGCTCTCTCTTCTCAACTTGCTATCTCTACTAGTCCCTCCTCATTCAGGGACCTGGCCTTAGGAATTCCTGATACCAGATAGGGCGAGATGTTCTATGATGAGGTCCCCTCTTCAGCAGCAATAACAGTTTGTGAAGCAGCAGTTGTAAATATGGATACAGAAGTTATAAATCTTTTAAATAAAGATACAGAGTTGTCAGCTTTTCTTGAGATAGATTTTTCAGAGTTTGATATTGAGATTGTAGAGCCTTTGGCTGCACCATTCTTTTTCCTAGTCCCTTCTGTGGACCTAACTAAGTTGTTAAGAGATTTTGATATTCTTTATCATTCTCTTCCTATTCCTGAGCAAATTTTTTCTAGGTCTATAGTATGTTATACTGCCCTATCAACTCAGAGATTATAGATCAAATTAGATGCAGTTTTGAAGAACCTTCAGTTGTCCCTTAAGGACTAGAGGATGAGACAAAGGCTTTCTATCCTCCAACTTTTGGTTGGGCAGAATCTCCTCTTCTAAATATGGATCATATTTTTGAGGAAGATATAATTACAGATGATTCAGAGGTTCTTCCAATGCCAGAAGTTCAAGTTTCAGAGGTAGTTCCAGTTTAGAGTGTATCTTTCAGATAGATCATATTTACAGATCAACTAAAGAGGATTAATGCTTTGTATGACAATCTTGTAAGTTAATCCATTGGAGATGAATCAGATAATTTAGATGATTCAGGGATACTAAGTCTAAGAAGAGAAAGTTTCAGCAAAAGAAGACAGTTTCTCTGGCAACAACAGTACAACCACCTAATCCCAAGAATAACATTCCATATTATATCTTGTATAATATTCCTCTAACTCCAACAAATCCCTACTGGATGAAGCTTTCAAAGAATCAGATGAAAGCACATAAGAATAAGAAGAAGTTTGGATCTGCTCCCACTAAGAAATTCAGAAAGGATCCACCTCCTCCTCCTCCACTAGTTGCAAGTGCTTCAGGCAATCTAGCCTCAAGAACCACATCTTCTCAGCACTTAAGGCAATCTTCTTATCAGAAATATGATAAATCTACCAAGAGTGACTACAGAAGCAGCCACAACATCAGTAGAAGGCAACACTCTTCTAAATATGAATATAAGGAAAGACCTTACTCTCCACCAGTTCCATTTATTGATCCAGACAAGAAAACATTTCTAAAATGGCTAGATTTCAAGAGCTGGTTAGACTTTCTCAGATAAATAAAGCTAAAGAAGAAGGCAAAGATGCTTCTCAATATACTACAATGTCTTCTTATAGAAGAGAAGAATTGAAAAGGTATAACAAAGCTAAACACATTTTCAATGTTGATACTTATATGAGCTTACAACTTCCTCTATATGTAAGCTCATATAAGTATCAACATTGAAAATGTGTTGTTCGAAGAGCAACTTCAGGCAATATCACTGGAGCAGCTGATATGACTATGTCTAAAAGAGAAGAAGCAAATCCCAATAGGGAAATCATTTTCAGGCATCCATTAGAGAAAGATAAGTCTAAGAAATCTAAATGGATTTTTGATTAGCTTATTTTCCCTCTGAACTATTTATTTTTGTTAATTTGTCACAAAGCACTTGATGTATATATATCTGCTAGACTTTTACTTTTTGCCAGATATTTGTTGTCATGCTTTGTGATTGAATTTTATTGTTTTAATGCATTGTACATAGCGACCTCACCCAAATAGGGGGATATTGTTGGAACCCCACCTGTTTTAGGGTTGATTTGGGCTAGGTTCACTATTAGGATTGCATAGATTGACCCACAATATATAGTCTAGGGTCATAGGTCTTTATTAGATCTTAGGGTAGGTCAATAAGTCAGTTTGATTGGACCAATCCCTCAGAAGACTTAGAAGACTGAAGATTTCAGAACAAGACAGATTTTTCTATGTTGAAGAAGTCGTTCGAAGAAATCTGAATGGAGTTTGACAATCTCAATGTCTCTTCTCTGAAGTTGAGATCGACGAAAGTTTAACTCAGTTCGACGAACTATGATCTCCTATTAGTTGTTGAGTTCGACGAACAACTATCTCAGTTCGATGAACATGGAGCCCAGAATGGACAACATTAACTCAGTTCAAAGTTCTTGGGGCTCAGCTCGACAAAAGAGAGGATTGAGTTCGACGATCTTGGATCTCTGATCGACGAAATCCATCAGTTCATTATTTGTATTCTTTGCAGTTAATTTTTGGATTGACCAAGGCTTATATAATATATTATTGTCTATATTGCTCTGAGTAATTAAATGCATATATTCTTATGAATATAGCCGTTCATTGGCAGCCTTAATTACTGGATTTCACAGAGTCAATATTCAGCTTAATAACTGGGACAGTTAAGGAATCAATTTATTGCCCTTCTAGCCATTTGTATGAGTTCCAATATTTCAGCAGTTAATCAAGGAGTAGAATTCAAATTCAGAGATAGAATTTCTGCAGGAAATATAAGAGAGGTTTTAGAAGGATTGAAGACAAGAAGTTGTAGAATTGACGAAGGATCACAAGCAGTCATGGAAAGATATTCAGTCTGCATACTCATACAGTCTTCATCATCTGCAACTCTTCTCCAAGCTTTCAAGAGACATCAAAACACAATCAGTCTTAAAGCTTCTAGAGATCATCAAAGAAGACCTACACCATGCAATACTTCCAACAAATTCCTAAACTGTAACGACCCCATCCGTTAGATGACGTATCGTAGAAGGTCCGGCCGGGGCCCCACACTATATGCCACAAACAGACGGTGAGGTCACAGGATAATACCAAACCAAATACGACTCCTAACTCAGAGCATTCTAGCGGAAGCTTTAAGTTACAACTTTGAACTCTCAACCGGAATGTCCAATATATATAAAACCACCTTTATATATAAATACCACGGAATGTACACAACCACAAGAGTTTGGCCTTAAGGCCTTACAGTTCCTCTGAACATACATCATGTTTTACAAACCTCGGCGCGCAGGCCGGCCATACATGAGTAAAAAGAGAAAACAAAACAACGCCATTCGCTTAGCCTTCCAGGGCTAGCCGCAGCAGCAGCAGCAACAGCAGTAGGGCTTCAGCCCATCACTTACCACTTGGCTCTCCAGCACCTGCACGGGAACAATCCACCCAACCGGTGGCAAACAATGCAACGGTCAGCATTCAGCTGACCCAATTATAACAATCCTACCCCTTTCTCGGGGCATGAGCATTCTTTTCCTGCAAGCATGGCATCATCAAATAGCAACTATGTGCGCGCAGGCACATTCAAGCCATCACAACCATCGGCCACCCGGCCCGACAGTCCGTGCACTCAGGGCACATTTTCGGTGTACCGGAATACCAGGGTCAACACCACCGTCTACACGGTATTTGAGCATTTCTAGTCTTTCCGGCGCGCGGGCCTAAGACTCTCATTAGGCGCTCCAACAAAACCTATACCAGGCTTCCAAGTCGGACGGACCTAACGCAGGTACAGATCAGCCACCCCCTGTTGCTCAAGTCGCCGAGCCACCTCGAATACGGAAATATCCATGGCATTTTATAGGCGCGGGTCGGTTTCACCTTTCCTGTTCGGCAATCTGCCTTTTCATCGAGTTGCAGCCCAACGGCTCAACCATTCACAAAGTGGCAACACACGGCCACAAGAGTTGCATCCAACCCTCTTCATTTCCTGGACATCGTCCAGTACTTCCTGCCGCACCAAGCAACAGGTAGGAACAAGGCATCACAAGCCATTATCACGGAGCCTTCTCCGATATGCAAACAAGCATCACCAATCCAGATTACATCCAGATGGGCTTCACACAGCATGCCTAGAGCCGTACTCCAATTTCGGCCTCTAACAAGGGGGACTTCACATATCTACCCCAAGGGACACCACAACCCACCGCACACTCGCGGGGAAGGGCTTTCCCTATGCAATGCAGAAAAGAAGGACTTCACATGTCCAAGGAGGGAGATCGTTACCCTTGTCGATCTCTTCGGTGCCATCGAAAACTAGCCGGTGAGAAAGAACCGCAGCAGCCTTGCCTTCACAACGCCGGCTTCGGATCACGAATCGGACCACGGGAGCTCTGCCGGTGGCTTGCTCTCCTCCTCCTTCTTCCTCTCTTCCTCTCTCTTTCTCTCTTCCTTAAGGACACATGAAGAATGACCTTTCATCCTTACATTACGTAATAACCCAGCCAGGAAACCACCTGGACCCTTGGATCAAAAGAGAGAAAACTGAACGGCCAAGATTTTCCCAAAAATTCACTTTTTGGCCGACACGGCCTGTGACACGCCCGTGTCACAGGCCGTGTACCCTCTAAGCGGCACACACAGTTTGAACCGACTGAACAACACGGGTCATCGACACGCCCGTGTCGAACCTGACACGCCCGTGTCGACCTTGAGACACGCCCGTGTCTCCTGCTCCATCGAGCTGCAACCAGTACACGGGTCGGAACACGGCAGCTGACACGCCCGTGTCCAGCCTGACACGCCCGTGTTCAAGGCCGTGTTC
This sequence comes from Platanthera zijinensis, assembly GCA_039513925.1. NCBI lineage: Eukaryota > Viridiplantae > Streptophyta > Magnoliopsida > Asparagales > Orchidaceae > Platanthera > Platanthera zijinensis. Next base: position 113,712,576 of record CM077081.1, read on the forward strand.
AAGGCCGTGTCCGGCTCTGACTTGAATAGGCCAAATTCGCAAAATAATTCGAACACGCCCTGGGACACGCCCGTGTCCCAGGCCGTGTACACCCGACACGCCCTGGGACACGCCCGTGTCCCAGGCCGTGTAAACCAGCCTGCTACTCAAACTTCATCTTGAGTCTTTTTGGGGCCTTTTTGGGGTGTTACAACCCTCCCCCCTTAACAAAATTTCATCCCGAAATTTGCACGGTAAGGAAACAAAACCAGCAATGCTATAACTCTGTTATAACAAAAAGTACACGGTCTACAGTTTATACAAATAACTCGGGAAACTCAGCTCGCATGGTCTGCTCTCGCTCCCATGTTAGCTCTTCACGGCCACAATTGTCCCATCGGACCTTGACCATCCCGATCACTTTGTTCCGCAACTGTTTCTCGGCTCGATCCTCGATCCGAATGGGTCTAACCCTCGTCGTTAGCCCATACTCGACCGGTACCCGATCATTCTCCATTACTTGAGCTGGATCCTTTACCGCCTTACAAAGGACTAAGATGTGAAACACATCATGTAATCCACCCAAGTCCGCTGAAAGTGCTAGTCTATAAGCAGCTTCCCCAACTCGCTCCACCACCTCAAACGGACCAAGATACCTCGGACTTAGCTTTTTCAAATGCCGAATCCTGGACACACCTTTGAAGGGTTTGATCTTCAAATATACCCAATCACCCACCGTGAACTCCACGTTCCAATGTTTGGCATTGTAGTACTTTGCTTGACGATCTTGGGCTATCACTAGCCTCTCCCGAATAGAGCGTATGAGCGAAGTAGCTTCTTCGACTTCCTTTTTCCCACTTAGCTTGGATTCGCCTGCTTCTGCCCAAGCTAACGGTGTACGGCATTTCCGACCATACAACGCTTCGAATGGTGCCATACCAATACTCGCTTGGTAGCTATTGTTATAGGCAAATTCGACGAGAAATATATAATCTTCCCATCTCTTACCAAAGTCTAGGGCGCACATGCGGAGCATATCCTCCATCGTCCTGTTGGTTCGTTCAGTCTGGCCATTCGTTTGGGGATGAAAGGCCGTACTAAACGCTAACTTTGTACCCAACATTTGATGAACGAGCCGCCAATCATTCGATGTGAACCGCCCATCACGGTCACTAACGATGCTCCGAGGAACACCGTAAAGTCGAAAAACCTGCTCCACATACAGCTTGGCCAAGGTTTCCACTGAATCGTCTCTTCTGTTTGGAAGGAAGTGCGCCACTTTCGTCAACCGGTCCACAATCACCCAGATTGAATCATGACCGCGTTGAGATCTCGGCAACCCGTGCACGAAATCCATCGAAATATCATCGAACTTCCACTCCGGAATAGGTAACGACTTCAGAAAACTGCCAGGCTTCTGGCATTCTGCTTTCACCAACGCATAGGTAGTGCATTCAGCCACATAACGTGCGACATCTTTCTTTAGTCCGGGCCACCAGAACAGCTTTTTCATATCCCTGTACATCTTTGTGCTCCCTGGGTGAACTGAGTACTTTGCAAAGTGAGCTTCGTACATCAACTCTTCCCTCAATTTACCCACACTTGGGACGCACACTCGACCATTTCTCCGTAACAACCCGTTATCCCAAGAGAATTGGTCATCCGGCCCATCTTTAGCATAGCGCTGGAGACTTTCATCAAGCTCCGTTGCTCGCCGAACTCTGTCCGTAAGGTCATATTGCACCTCCGTCCAGTTCAAACATGCATCGGTTGGCACACCCTTGTCAACACACGATATCTCCATTGCTTCCAATTTTTGGATCAAACGCTGATCATGCCTTTGCAACCAGCTTGCCCGTACCGGAGTCTTCCGACTCATAGCATCAGCGACCACATTTCCCTTCCCGGGAGTATAGTGAATCTCGAAGGTGTAGTCCCCGAGGAACTCCATCCATCTTCGTTGTCGCATATTCAGATCCTTCTGATCCAACAAATACTTTAGGCTCTTGTGATCCGTATAGATATCCACTTTAACGCCATATAGATAGTGCCGCCACAACTTGAGCGCAAAGATTACCGCCGCCAACTCCAAATCATGGACGGGGTAATTCCGCTCATGCACTTTCAACTGACGCGAGCCATAAGCAATCACTTTACCAAATTGCAGAAGAACGCAGCCTAAGCCGCTCCCTGATGCATCACTATAGATCTCATACCCATCAGTCCCACATGGCGATGTCAACACAGGCGCCGTGGTCAACCGACTCTTCAAGTCTTCAAAAGCTCGCGCGCACTCCGGCGTCCAAATGAACTTTTGATCTTTTCTCGTCAGCGTGGTGAGAGGTAAAGCAATCCGTGAGAAGTTTTCCACAAACCGTCTATAGTAGCCCGCAAGTCCAAGGAAGCTCCTGACCTCGGCCACTGAAGACATCACTGGCCAATCTCGAATGGAACTTATCTTCAACGGATCCACCGCGATACCCTCTCCGCTTACCACATGGCCTAAAAAGGCTACTGAAGAGAGCCAGAACTCACACTTTGAGAACTTGGCAAAAAGCTTGTTCCTTCGCAGGGTATGCAAGACCAACCGCAAATGGTTTGCGTGATCCTCTTCCGACTGAGAGTATACTAAGATGTCATTGATAAACACAATAACAAACAAATCCAAATACTCTCGGAACGTTCGATGCATTAGGTCCATAAATACCGAAGGCGCATTACATAGGCCAAACGGCATTACCGTGAACTCATAATGACCGTAGCGTGTTCCAAACGCTGTCTTGGAAATGTCACCTTCCCGAATCCATAGCTGATAATATCCCGATTTCAAATCCAACTTGGAATAGACCGTTGATCCCGCCAGCTGATCAAAGAGGTCATCTATCCTCGGAATCGGATATTTGTTTTTCTCCGTCAGCTTATTCAACTCGCGATAGTCAATACACAACCGTAAGCTAACGTCTTTCTTTTTCACAAAGAGAACAGGCGCGCTCCAAGGTGACATACTTGGGCGTATATATCCCTGCTCCAACAACTCTTGCAATTGGACTTTCAACTCAGCCATCTCCTTTGGCGCGACGCGATATGGAGAGCGGGCCACAGGTTTCGCACCTGGCACCAACTCAATAGAGAAGTCAATCTCCCGCTGGGGTGGTAACCCAGGAAGATCTTTAGGAAACACGTCGGCAAACTCTGACACAACTGGCACTTCACCGACACTGGCCTTTGGCTCAACAGCCTGAATTAGCGTGAAGAATAACTCCGCGCCCTTCCGAACAGCATTGACGACTTGGAGTGCAGACAACAACGTTCCGCCAACTCCTCGCATACCAGCGAACTTCGTCACAAGCCCGGTATTCTGGCCCAGTGTAATCTCTTTGCAGTTGCAATCAATAAAGGCACGCTGCTCCGAGAGCCAGTCCATACCAAAGATCACATCAAACTCCGACAACGGTAGCACAGTTGCACTCAAACCGAAATCCCGACTTCCTATTTGCACATCCACATCGCAAGCCCTATCCGCAAGCATCATACAGCCATTCGGCAATATCACCCTTGTACTATCCACCGTCACATGACTTGGTACCCCAATTCGAGATACGAAATCCTCAGACAGAAAAGAATGCGAAGCACCCGTATCAAACAGGGCTCTCGCTAAATTATTCTGAATCAGGACAAAGCCTGCAGCACACACACATCATGCACAAGCTAAACATAACCAAAACCAAAAGCACAGCAAGTAAACTAACTCAACTCGTACCTGTGACGACGTCACTTTGCTTAATCGCTTCCTGCTGGCCAAGTTGATAGATTCGGGGCTGCGCCTGGGAAGCAGAGGAATCCACCACCGCTTTGCCCTTCTCAGCATACGACGCACCCGTCTTCTTTTCCCCTTTGGGCTGCACAACCCGACAGTCACGAGCAATATGCCCCACCCGGCCACAGTTATAGCATGTACGAGCATCCGGCCTTGATGTCGCTCCCGACACCACGGTCGTAGTCACTTGCCCAGATGGCTTGGACCTCTTGCCCCTTTTCTTCTGGTAAAACGACTTGCTTGGGCGAGGTGCTTGAAACTCTGGCTTTGACGCAACCAAGCCCTTATTCCCTTGCACTCGCCTCATGTCCTTCTGCAACGCGCAAGCAGTATCAACCAACGCCTGAAACCCTTGGCTCACAGAACTCGAAAGCAGGAATCGCAACTCATCCCGCAATCCTTCATAGAACCGATTCGTTTTCCTTTGGTCATCCGCGAAGATTGTTCCCGCATATCATCCCAACCTGGTAAACTCGTGCAAGTAGATATCCACACTATCGTCCCCTTGCTTTAACCGTTGGAACTCATTTTCCATAGCAATGCGTTGCGCCGCTGGGACATGTTTCTCCAGAAATAATCGAGAGAACTCCTCAATCGACACTTGTGTTAGTTGCCTGCCCGCCAAATGATGTAGCTCAACCTCGTCCCACCACAACCGCGCCTCCCCTTCAAGCATGAAGGTGGCTAAGGTGACCTTGAGAGTTTCCTCCGCCCTGATCGCTGTCATTATCCTCTTGACACGCGATAACCAATCTTCCGCCTGCGTTGGGGATCCCATTCCCGCAAACGTAGGAGGACTGAAGCTCATGAATTGCTTCAACTGTCGGTCATCTGCTCGTGGATCTACAGCCTCAACCGGCTCGGGTCTTACATCAACACGAACTGGCACTACCGCCGGCTGCGCTTGCCCGGTCGGCTGAATCATGGCAAATAGCGCCTCAGCCACTAAGCGAACAGTTTCCGCAGATGGAGGAGGTGTTGGCACCTCAGCTGGTGCCGCACTCTCATCAGAACGCTGGGGCTCAGACTGCCCAGCACCACTACGTGTCACCTATAGGTGGACAAGACACACATTAGCGAACGTATGCAAGCAAAACAACACAAAAAGGAACGCGCAGATTCCTCAAACAAGATTTTGTACATTCCTTAATGGACATTCCAGAGTTCATTAGCGTTACAGCAGGTCGCACAAACACGTGCTCGCCACCCCACAAAAGAATTCGACCACGAATTCGAAAGAGGAAGACCGAGAAAAGCTGATACCAAAATGTAACGACCCCATCCGTTAGATGACGTATCGTAGAAGGTCCGGCCGGGGCCCCACACTATATGCCACAAACAGACGGTGAGGTCACAGGATAATACCAAACCAAATACGACTCCTAACTCAGAGCATTCTAGCGGAAGCTTTAAGTTACAACTTTGAACTCTCAACCGGAATGTCCAATATATATAAAACCACCTTTATATATAAATACCACGGAATGTACACAACCACAAGAGTTTGGCCTTAAGGCCTTACAGTTCCTCTGAACATACATCATGTTTTACAAACCTCGGCGCGCAGGCCGGCCATACATGAGTAAAAAGAGAAAACAAAACAACGCCATTCGCTTAGCCTTCCAGGGCTAGCCGCAGCAGCAGCAGCAACAGCAGCAGGGCTTCAGCCCATCACTTACCACTTGGCTCTCCAGCACCTGCACGGGAACAATCCACCCAACCGGTGGCAAACAATGCAACGGTCAGCATTCAGCTGACCCAATTATAACAATCCTACCCCTTTCTCGGGGCATGAGCATTCTTTTCCTGCAAGCATGGCATCATCAAATAGCAACTATGTGCGCGCAGGCATATTCAAGCCATCACAACCATCGGCCACCCGGCCCGACAGTCCGTGCACTCAGGGCACATTTTCGGTGTACCGGAATACCAGGGTCAACACCACCGTCTACACGGTATTTGAGCATTTCTAGTCTTTCCGGCGCGCGGGCCTAAGACTCTCATTAGGCGCTCCAACAAAACCTATACCAGGCTTCCAAGTCGGACGGACCTAACGCAGGTACGGATCAGCCACCCCCCGTTGCTCAAGTCGCCGAGCCACCTCGAATACGGAAGTATCCATGGCATTTTATAGGCGCGGGTCGGTTTCACCTTTCCTGTTCGGCAATCAGCCTTTTCATCGAGTTGCAGCCCAACGGCTCAACCATTCACAAAGTGGTAACACACGGCCACAAGAGTTGCATCCAACCCTATTCATTTCCTGGACATCGTCCAGTACTTCCTGCCGCACCAAGCAACAGGTAGGAACAAGGCATCATAAGCCATTATCACGGAGCCTTCTCCGATATGCAAACAAGCATCACCAATCCAGATTACATCCAGATGGGCTTCACACAGCATGCCTAGAGCCGTACTCCAATTCCGGCCTCTAACAAGGGGGACTTCACATATCTACCCTAAGGGACACCACAACCCACCGCACACTCGCGGGGAAGGGCTTTCCCTATGCAATGCAGAAAAGAAGGACTTCACATGTCCAAGGAGGGAGATCGTTACCCTTGTCGATCTCTTCGGTGCCATCGAAAACTAGCCAGTGAGAAAGAACCGCAGCAGCCTTGCCTTCACAACGCCGGCTTCGGATCACGAATCGGACCACGGGAGCTCCGCCGGTGGCTTGCTCTCCTCCTCCTTCTTCCTCTCTTCCTCTCTCTTTCTCTCTTCCTTAAGGACACATGAAGAATGACCTTTCATCCTTACATTACGTAATAACCCAGCCAGGAAACCACCTGGACCCTTGGATCAAAAGAGAGAAAACTGAACGGCCAAGATTTTCCCAAAAATTCACTTTTTGGCCGACACGGCCTGTGACACGCCCGTGTCACAGGCCGTGTACCCTCTAAGCGGCACCCACAGTTTGAACCGACTGAACAACACGGGTCATCGACACGCCCGTGTCGAACCTGACACGCCCGTGTCGACCTTGAGACACGCCCGTGTCTCCTGCTCCATCGAGCTGCAACCAGTACACGGGTCAGAACACGACAGCTGACACGCCCGTGTCCAGCCTGACACGCCCGTGTTCAAGGCCGTGTTCAAGGCCGTGTTCAAGGCCGTGTCCGGCTCTGACTTGAATAGGCCAAATTCGCAAAATAATTCGAACACGCCCTGGGACACGCCCGTGTCCCAGGCCGTGTACACCCGACACGCCCTGGGACACGCCCGTGTCCCAGGCCGTGTAAACCAGCCTGCTACTCAAACTTCATCTTGAGTCTTTTTGGGGCCTTTTTGGGGTGTTACATAAACAATAATCATCTCAGGGGGAGGTTTGATAACATCAAGCAATCCACTAAAGTCTTCTCAGCTGTTTGTGAAAGAGAAGACAATATCACATTTTTTACCCCACTGTACATAGAGTTTTAACTTCCTTCAAAAGTTAACCACCTGGTTCTTAAGTCTCCTTATCAAAAGACTTAGCTTGGTTTTTGGGCACCTGATCAAAAGCCTAAAGGGTTATGAGATCTCCCTTCAAATAGATCTTGTGGTGACAGGGCACCTAATCAAAAACTTGTAGTGGATTCCTACCAGGGTGGTAAAAGAGTGGATGTACCCAAGTTTAGGGGAACTAATATAAATTTCTTGTGTCATCTTGTTACTTGTTGTTTTCTTATTGCTATGTGTTATGTGATGTGTTAGTTTACTTTTTATTCCTGCCTTCCTTAAGATATATATATATATATATATCACTATTTTTAATTCCGATATAAAAACCAATTAAGTTTCTAAAATACCCTATTCACCCCTATCTAGAGTTAAATAGATCCATCCCCTCAAGTGGTAAAACTTTTACCATCCTTCAATATGCCCGACTATAAAGACCCGTTCTGTGACGCCTTGGTGATCCAGACGGCCGTGGAGAACTTCACAGTCTCCAGGATTTTGGTGGATAATGGGAGCTCCATGAATGTAATCTTCAAGAAAGCGTTCGATGAGATGAGCGTAGAGGCCCAGAGGATTTTGTCCTCAGATTGACCGTTGTTCAGGTTCTCAGGGAGAGGAAGGGAGTTGAGGGAGGGGTGGGACTACATGTGACGTTGGGGGGGGTGTCAAGGAACTATCAGTTCGTCATTATTGACACTCCAAGTAACTACAATGCCATCTTTGGGCTCCCTCTCATCAGCACCTTTCGTTGCATCCCCTCCTCATTCCATCATTGTCTCAAGTTCAGCAGTGGGGTAGTCCAGGTCAGGATCAGGGGGGATACGAAGATGACGAGGTAGTGCTATGTGATTTCCGTTAACACCATATTGTGTATGGAAGAGGCGGAGGAGTTCGAGAAGGAGATCGTGATGCAAGAGGAGGTTGGAGAGGAGGGAGACGTGAGTATGGGTGAGGCTGGAGAGAAGGTTGCGGAGGAGGAGCAAGGAGATAGAGAAGCTGGGGTGGAGGCCCAGGGAGGCTGAGAAGCGGAGCTATAGGGAAGTAAACTAGAGGCATTGGAGGTTGAGGAAGTAGGTAGGTAGGAAGAGTTCAGGAAGGAGGAGGAGCCGAGGAGCAGCAGAGAGCAGTCAAGGTTGGAGCCGGCAGAGGAGGTCGTGGAGATGGAGGTCTTCTCTAGGGCAGGAAAGGCGGAGATGGTGTGGATTAGCGGCGGCTTGAGCCCCGAAGATCAGGAAAGGATGCGAGACTACATCTAAAGGAACATTGACATCTTCCCTTGGAGCACGACGGATATGCCAGGCACTGATGTGGATGTGGCGTGCCACCATCTGAATATGGACACTAGGACGCGTCCCATCCGCCAGAAGATGAGGACCATCGCTACCAAGCTTGAGGAGCCCATCCGCGAGGAGGTCAAAAAGCTTATCGAAGCAGGTTTCGTCTCGGAGATCTATTACCCAGGCTGGGTCTCCAATATGGTATTGGTAAAGAAAGGGGATGGGAGGTGGAGAATGTGTGTGGACTTTTCTTTATTAAATAAATCATGCTCTTTGGATTGCTACCCCCTGCCTCGGATCGACACGCTGGTTGATTCAGCCGTCAGTTTTTCTATTATGAGTTTTTTTGATGCTTTTTCAGGTTATCATCAGATTCGAATGCATCCCCTAAACGCCAAAGATGTCTCCTTCATCACAAGGGAGGGATGCTTCAGCTATAAAATGATGCCCTTTATGCTAAAGAATACGGGAGCAACATACCATCATATGATGGAACGGGTCTTACAAAATCAGCGGGGGAGAAACTTGGAGGTCTATGTTGACGAACTCATGGTGAAGAGCATGGCGGTGGACTCCCATCTTCTTGACTTGGAAGAAACATTCGTCACCCTACGAAAATTTAAGATGCGCCTAAACCCCCAGATGTGTGTCTTCGGGGCAAGATGAGGCAAGTTCCTTGGGCATCTTCTGACCCCTGCGGGGGTAGACCCTAACCCGGACAAGGTCAAGGCTATCATGGAGTTGGAGTTACCGTATAATGCCAAAGAGGTTCAGCGCTTTATGGGTATGCTCGTCGGGCTGTGTAGGTTTCTCTCTCGAGCCAGAGATAAATGCTCACCTTTCTTCAAAACTCTGCGGGGGAACCAGAAGTTCGAGTGGACGAAGAAATGTGAGGAGGATTTCTAGGAATTGAAGGGTAACCTCTCCCAAGCGCAACTCCTTTAGAGCCCGAAGGAAGGGAAGGATCTAGCCTTGTATTTCGAAGTGGGGGCGGAGGCCGTAAGCTCTGTTTTGGTCAGGGAAGAAGGGAAGAAATAGTTGCCCATCTATTATGTTAGTAGAATCCTGAAGAAGGCTTAGCTCCGTTACCTTATCCTGGAGAAGCTAGCCTTCTCCTTGATCTTCTCGGTCAGGAAGCTTATGTCGTACTTTCAGGCCCTTTCGATCAAGGTGGTGGCGGGCCTCCCCCTGCATAAGATTTTCAAAGGAGTGGAACACTCGGGAAGGTTGGCTAAGTGGTCCATCGAGTTGAGTGAGTTCGATATAACTTTTGTGTTGTGTCTCTCCATCAAGGCGCAAGTGGTGGCCAATTTCGTTGCCAACTATGTCGTCGAGGTAGAAGGTGATTAGCCACCATCGCGGGATGCTTGGAAGATATTGGTTGACGGAGCCTTGGAAAAGCATTCTCTAGGGGGAGGGGTGTTGGGTACATTGGAAAATGTGTACTAGATTTGGAGAAGCCACAACTTAGTCAATGAAATGCATCAATGTGTATTTGATAGAAGTTTGCGTTTCATTGTGCAGGTTTAAAAATTTGAAGGAAAATTTTTCTAAGTACAAGTGTCGACACTTGTGAAGAAACTGTGTCGACACTCAAGGAGACTGTGTCGACACTCAGGTAAGCTGTGTCGACACACATGCGAAATGTGTCGACACTTATGGAGAAGCTATGTTGACACCCAACTGCTATGTCGACACTCAGGCAAGCTGTGTCGACACACAAGAAAATTGTGTCGACACTCAGGGAAGTTGTGTCGACACCCAGAATTTGTGTCGACGCTTATAAAGAAGTTGTGTCGACACTCAAAGCTTTGTCGACACCTAAAGAAGCAGTTGTGTCGACATCCAGAATTGTGCCGACAACTTAAAACAAAATTGCGTCGACACACCAACTCTCAAAAGGCTATGTCAAGTTCAGAAGTAATTGTGTCGACACACAGGACTTGCGTCGACACACACTCAACGCCATTTGACAAACACTCAACGCCATCCGTCTGCAACAGAAATGTCAAGACAAGTAGCTGCTGTGTCGACACACTGGACTTGTGTCGACACATACAACAAAAAAAGCAGTGTCGAGAAGCGGAAGTATGACTGTGTCGACACTTGGAGTATTTGTGTCGACACCTTAAAGACTTGTGTCGACACTTAGCCTATATGTGTCGACACATGTGAAGCAATCTGCTAAGTGTTGTATGCTGAGTTGAAAAGACATTGAAGAACCTGGTGACGTGACTGGTGACTTGTCAGCTGTCATAACTAACCGGTATGACACCACTATCAGAACTGTATGAAGTCTGTTATGAGCCGGATCAGCCGGTAACCATGAAGCAAGCTCTATATAAGAGACATATCGGAAACAGAAAACAATATACAACAATGTGAGGCATCAATAAGAAGAATTCTGACAGATCAAGGGTTGTTTGCAAGAAAGATTCAGAGTTCAATCTGAATTTAAGGAAGAAGCTCACTGAAGATCGACTTTAACTTCAAGAGAAGATCCACCTTATTTGTCCTAATCAAGAAGCTTTGAAAAGCTAAGTTAGGTTGGATCAGAAGGATCAGACTATACAAGAACTGATCAAGAAGACAACATCAATAGAGAAATCTTGCTGGTGAAGTTTTCTGATACTTATTACTCACAAATTCTTGTAGGATCTATTGTTAGATCTGAGATTGTAAGCCTAAAATTATAAAGGCTGAGGTAGGGCAGTGTGCTTGGGGTAGGACTTGTGGAAAGTCTGAGTTGTAAGCCTAATTATAAAGGCTGAGGTAGGTCTGAGGCCTGAGGTTGGATTCAGGGAAGAATCTGAGGTAGGACTTGTGTAAAGTCTGAGGTATTGGAACCATTTTGGGTTCTAAGTTTGTAAGATCTGCGGATCCGAGCCAGTGGAAGGAAGTTAGGTTGAATCTAGTTATCTGCTGGATAGGCGAAGGGGGAAAGTGGATGTACCCATATCTTAGGGAACCACTATAGATCTGGTGTTTACTGTGTTGTATTTAATTTCTATAGATTGAATTATTCTGTGCTAAAAGAAGTTACAAATATCTGTTTGCCTTAAAATCACAAATACTCAAAAAGATTAGAACCTATTCACCCCCCTCTAGGTGTTTAGGCTCTTGAAATAAAGTCTTTCAAGTGGTATCAGAGGGAGGTTCCTCAAAATTTGACCTAATAGTCAGAGGATTTCTCCAAGGCAAATAATAGATATCAAAAATGGGTTCAAGTGAAAATTAAAAGGAATTTGGATCTATGAAATTGCCCATATGCAAGAAAGAATCTTTTGGCATTTGGAAAGAAAGGGTCAGGCTATTTATGGAAGCATCTGATTCAAGAATTTATATCACAGTACAGAAAGGCCCCTTCATCCCAATGAAGGTTTTAGTTCTTGATGCAAACATTCAAACTCCAAAGAGTTATTCAGAGATGATTAAGGATGAAATCATCTTGGCTACATTAGATAAAAGAGCTCAGAATATAATTGTAAGTACCATAGATGATGCAACATTCCAGAATCTTGTGCACTATAAAACTTCCAAAGAAATGTGGGATATATTGATTGTCTATATGGAAGGCACAGAAGAAGTCAGAGAGGACAGAAAGTCTATGCTAAATCAGGAATTTGAGAGCTTTAGGCAGAATAAAACTGACAAAATAGTTGAATGCTATAAAAAGTTTTTCAGAATAGTGAATGAACTGAGGACATATGGAAGAGTCTTCAGTACTTATGAATTGAATGACAAGTTTCATAGGTCCCTAACAAAGGATTGGGACACTAAGATATGTGTCATCAGGAAAGTGGCCAAACTGGCTGACACACCACCACCTATACTTTTTGGAAAACTGCTTTCAAATGAAATGCAGCTTACTGCTAGGAAAAAGGAAGAGAAGGGCAGTAGATCTGAACATAAATAAAAGTCAGTAGCCTTCAAGGCTGAGGGCTCAAGTAAGGGTAGGAGAAAATCTCCTTCTCCACCTAGAAGGAGTACTGAAGCAGAAGAAGGTGTTCCTGAAACAAGTACATAAGATAGTCATACATCTGATGAAGACTTTGTTGCCTTCATAAGACAATTCCAAAGATTCATGAAGAAAAAGAATTGGAGAACCAAGCCTTCATCTACATCCTATTCCAAGGATGAATACTACAGGAAGAAGAAAACACCTAAGGAGGACAGGTATGCTTCTAAACCTGGTAAACAATCTAATTCTAAGATTGTGTGTTATTGCTGCAACAGGTCTGGGCATGTCATAGCTGACTGTTCTGACAAAAGAAAGAAATCAAAGGACAAGAAGAAGCTGCAAATCAAAGGCAAGAAGGAGAAGTCTCTAGTGGCTAAGAAGGAGAAGAGTTGGACAGACTCTTCATCTTCAGAATCTGAAGAATAAGAGGCAGAAGCATATGTTGGACTCTTCTCAACAGAAGAGGATTCTAGGGAACTAGAATTCCTACAGATGTTGGACACCATAAATGGAGTGGAAGAGTATTGCTGTAAAGGGATGATGGCTCAATCTGAAGAAGATAAGTGTTAAGATCAGCCTGTACAAAGTATGGTAAACAATTCTTCCTCAGTCTCAGATTACTTTACAGGATCAGAATCAGAAGCATCTTTTTCAAAAGAAGTGCATGGATCTGAGTCTGAGGGGGATGTTCGCCAACTCATTGATGAGTATGGTGGGCTGTTGCATGCTCTAAAGAAGAGCAAGTTTCTTATTAAAGAGCAGGCCAAGGAGATTGAGTCTCTCAAACTGGCTGCAGCAGATTCAGCAAAACTGTTGGATCAAATACTGAATGAGGTTGCCAAATTGAAAAACCTTACAGTTATTTAGATGGATACAATCTCATTCAAAGAGAATCATATCAAAAAACTTGAGGGAAAACTTCAGCAAGAGAGAGAGCTAGTGGCAAAATTCTCTAAGCCAAAATCAGTCTTACCTTTGATAGATAATTTTGTTTCACAAAAAGGAAAGACTGGTCTAGGCTTTAAGGGAAGAACTAGGGCTACCAATTCTCAAAGAAAAGGTAAAGTCCCAGTTTAGCCTCAAGCTATTAATCCCCCTATTTTCTTTAAGAAGGTAGTGAATCCTACTAACAGGTATGATCACGACATTACACATGGTCACTGTGAGTATGAAAATCTCATGTGCAAGGGTGTAAATGTCAATAGACCAATCTATTGGCATGCCCATCATATTCAAGAGGAGTTCTTGAAGAATGTTTTTCCAGCACCAACACTTAATAAGTCTACTGACAACAAAGTAAGAAGGCTTGTACCTAAGAATAGGTATTATAGGTTTGAGTGTTGGTGTTGTGGCAAGGTGGGCCACTTTGCCATGGATTGCTGGTTTAACTTAAGTGTTAAAACCAAAAGTCAGATTCCTGTTAGATCAGTCACAGGGTTTCAAACTAACAAGGACCTAGGACCCACTAGCAAGGACCTAGGACCCACTAGCAAGTTGGGTTCTAAGGGTAAGTGATTCATTATTTATTGTAGGTAAATCCAAGCTAGTGACAATACACCTATATGGTACTTGGATAGTGGCTGTTCCAGACATATGACTGGAACAAGGAGAATGTTGAGGGACTATATGCCCAAAAAGAATGGACCAAAAGTTATCTTTGGTGGATTAGAAAAGGGAATCATCAAAGGATTTGGTAACATATCTTGTGATTCAATTACAATCACTAAAGTGGCTTATGTAAAGGGTCTAAAACATAACTTGATTAGCATAAGTCAACTTAGTGACCTAGGTTATGATATTTCTTTCCTCAAAGGGGAGTGCCTAATAAAAAGGGTCAAGTGATCAAGAGATCATTTTGACTGGCACTAGGAAAGGAAATGTGTATTGCCTTAACCTTGAGTGCGAGTCTAACAACTCAGCTATTTGTTTGGTTGCAGGAGAGAAAGCTTCTCTATGTATCAAATGGCACAAGAGGCTAGCTCATCTAAACTATAAATCAATTGGACTGTTGTTCAACATGGGATTAGTGAGGAATAGTCCTCAAGTTCAGTGCATAAAAGAGGGTGTGTGCTCAGCTTGCCAAAAAGGCAAGCAGACTAAGTCCTCTTTTCAGTCACTTGACATCAAAGATTCAAAAAGATGTTTGTATCTCATGCATATGGATTTGTTTGGTCCTATGTCAGTCCATAGTCTTGGTAGGAAAGCATACACACTTGTTGTTGTGGATGACTATTCTAAATTTACATGAGTTTTCTTCTTGAGGCAGAAATCGGAAACCCCAACTATTTTCCAGACTTTTGTCAGACAAATACAGAATGAATACAAATTCTCAGTGGTCAAATCAGAGGTGACCATAGAACTGAATTTCAGTCTGAATGTATGAAAAAATTTTGTGAGGAACTTGGGATTCAACAAGAATTCTTTTCACCTGCAACTCCTCAGCAAAATGGTGTTGCTGAAAGAAAGAATATGACTCTAATTGAGGCTAGTAGAACTCTACTTAATGACACTACTCTCCCTGAATAATTCTGGGCTGAGGCAGTAAATACTGCATGTCTTGTGCTCAATAGGGCCTCCATCAACAAGAAACACAAGATGACTCCCTACCAGATTTTAAAAGGCAGAAAACCAAACATATCTTATTTTAGAATCTTTGGTAGTAAGTGTTTTGTACTAGTCAATGGTAAAAACTACCAAACTAAGTTTGATGCCAAATCCCTAGAAGGGATATTTGTTGGGTACAATAACCATAGTAGAGCATACAGGATCTACAACTTGACTACTCAAGTTATAGAAGAATCTGTGCATGTTGTATTTGATGAGTCAATGTTTATTAACAGTGAATTGTCTAGTTCTTCAGTTAGTTCTATAGGTCTAACAGATAAGCTGGACAAGCTGACCATCAATGAAGATGTTCCTGCTAAACTGGATGAGGATAAAGATGCCAGCTATCCAGGGGTAGATAAGGACCCTCTGGGTGAATAAGAAAATATGGAGCATCAAGATGAGGAAACTGGAGATAGCCATAATACTGACAGTATTCCTCCAGTAAGGAGACACCTGAAGGATCATCCAGCTCACCAGATCATTGGTGATGCAAGTCAGGGTGTTCTAACAAGGAGCATGAACACAGTTTTATGTTCTAGCTTCCTGTCTCAGATAGAACCCAGGAATATTGAAGAGGCCATGCAAGACACCAACTGGATTGATGCAATGCAAGAAGAGCTCAGTTAGTTCAAAAGGTGTAAGGTCTTGGAACTGGTGCCAAAACCTAAGGATCACAACATAATAGGAACTAAGTGGATCTACAGGAACAAGCTTGATGAGAATGGCACTATAGTCAAGAACAAGGCTAGACTGGTAGCAAAAGGCTACAGACAAGAGGAAGGTATTGATTTTGATCAAACCTTTGCTCCAGTGGCAAGGATGGAGGCAATAAGGCTGTTCTTAGCCTATGCTGCATACCAAGGGTTCAAAGTATATCAAATGGATGTGAAATCAGCATTTCTGAATGGTTATTTAAAAGAAGAAGTCTATATAGAACAACCCTCAGGTTTTGTAGACTCTCACTTTCCTGATTATGTATATTGGCTTATGAAAGCTCTATATGGTTTTAAATAAGCTTCAAGGGCTTGGTATGAAACCTTGTCTGCCTTCCTCATTGAGAATAAATTCTCTAGAGGAAAGATAGACAAAACTCTATTCTATAGGGAATTAGAAGGACAGATAATACTAGTCCAAATATATGTGGATGACATTATCTTTGGTTCTACTGAAAACAGCCTTTGTAGGAAGTTTGCCAAACTTATGTAAGGGAAGTTTGAGATGAGCAGTATGGGTGAGCTGAAGTTCTTCTTGGGACTTCAAGTTAGACAGACTGAGAGTGGGTTATCCATATCCCAGTCTAAGTTCACCAAGGAGTTGATTAAGAAGTATGGTTTGGAATCAGCTTCTACAATAAAAACTCCAATGAGAACAAGTATGC
The DNA here is from genome assembly GCA_039513925.1 of Platanthera zijinensis. Lineage (NCBI taxonomy): Eukaryota > Viridiplantae > Streptophyta > Magnoliopsida > Asparagales > Orchidaceae > Platanthera > Platanthera zijinensis. Next base: position 113,729,033 of record CM077081.1, read on the forward strand.
CTATATGCAAAGATGATGCAGGGAAACCTGTTGATGAGTCTTTGCATAGAGGAATAATTGGCTCCCTACTATACTTGACTGCTTGTAGACCTGACATCATGTATGCAACATATGTCTGTGCTAGGTATCAAGAATGCCCTAAGGAATATCATTATACTGCAGCTAAAAGAATTTGTAGATATCTTAAGGGCACACCAAATCTAGGCCTTTGGTACTCTAAGAATAGAGATTTTCTATTAACAGGTTTCTCAGATGCAGATTTTGCTGGATGCAAAGAAGACAAAAAAAGTACCACAGGAACCTGTCAGTTCCTTTATGGAAGACTAGTATCATGGAGCAGTAAGAAGCAAACCAGTGTAGCTATATCAACAGCTGAATCAAAATATATAGCTGCAGGTAGCTGCTGTGCACAATTAATGTGGATAAAGCATCAACTAGAAGATTATGACATCCAGGTAAGTAGAATTACACTATTTTGTGATTCTACAAGTGCTATTTTTATTGCTAAGAATCCTGTATCACATAGTAGGACCAAGCATATAGAAATAAAGTTTCATTTTATCAGAGAACATGTTGAAAAGGAAAATATTAATCTAGTGTTTGTAAAAACAGATAATCAAATAGCTGATATTTTTACAAAACCACTGGATGAAACTAAATTCAATAATTTCAAAATTGAATTAGGTATGTTGAACCTAAAATAGGTTAACATAAGTTTCCATGAGTAGCATTAGTAAGCACAAAATTTCTCTTGAAATTTGTCTAAGTACAAAGTTTGTGTCGACACAAACTAGTTGTGTCGACACACTCAGTATGTTCTGTCAACACAGGAAAAGGATGTGTCGACACAGAAACAGTATCTGTGTCGACGGGAGAATAGGTGTCGACACAATCTTGTCGAGACTATAAGTCGTGAGGATATTTGTGTCGACACAAAAAGTTAGTGTCGACATAACTCTGTCGAGACTTAAGTTGTCAGTATCGACACAAGCGCAAGTATGTCGACACAGACTCAAGTATGTCGACACATAGATTTGCCGACTTAAAATACGTTTTGTCGATTTAGACATTAGTATGTCAACACATAGTCATGTCGACTAAACATAAGTTCTGTCAAGACCTAGGTCATTTTTGTTGACATAAAAACTGACTTGTCGACTTAAGCCCGACTTTTGATCTGCCCTTGACTCAAGTACTATAAAAAGTTGAATAAAAAATCATGTCGACTACGCTATCAGAATTTTTGACTCTACACCTTCTGTCGATATAGAACTTCTCTTCTCCTCTCCTCTAGTACTTACATCAATGGCGCCACACCAAGAAGACAAGGTTAATGAAGGTTATGAACTGGTTCGCGAAGGTTTCATAACTGCTTCTAACGAAATTCAGGGAGTTATTTCCCTAATTTCTGAAATGGACTAGAATTTTTTGTCTCAGAACCGACCAAAATTTGGAATAAGGAAGTCATGGAGTTCTACATAACCGCTTCATTAGACACTAAATGAAAAAAATCAAGGCTTCTATTAAAGATACCCAGGTGAAGCTCACTTTGAAATCAATCAGGAAAGCACTACATCTGCCATTGATTAAGGATACAGACGACATTACTCCATCCCAAATAACTGAAGCATTAAGCTGGTGTGGACTGAATCCCAGTATTAAGATTGGTTCATCTAACAATAGAAAAGGGATGAATTCCCAAGGAAAATTTCTTTCAGAAGTAGTGGGCAAAGTGAATATCTGCAAAACAGGTGGACATGATCGGATTTCTGCCCACATGTTCAATATGATGGTGAGAATCATATTCAAGATAAACACTGACTGGGCAGCAGTAGTGTTTGATAAACTACAAGAGGGAATAAAGAAACCTAACCTGGGAAGGATCCTCAGCCTATACTTAACATCAGTAATACCAGATGTTCTGAAATAAGAAAATGGATCTAAGATAAATCATATGAGAAAAATGGATGTAAGGATATTATCAAGGTGGGACAGAGTTCTAACCATGGAAGTCCCTGCTCCTAAGGAGCAAACTAACAAAGACAAGAAGAAAAAGAAGGTGGTTGTACAGGCTCACTCCTCCAATGATTCTAAGGAGGAAGTGGTCTTCAGTTTTGATGAAGACCAGCAACAACAAGATGTTCATGCTCAAGCAAAGGACTGTGAGCCCCAAGAGCAACAAATTGACTCTACTAAAGGGAGAGAAAACCTAGAAAAAGAAACTGAGTTGCCTGCCAAAGGGGGAGGTATTGATGATGCTGTCATGGATAGTGACTTAGCTACAGACACAATAATGGATGTTGTATCTGAAATCAACACAGCAACTGAAGTAACTGATAAGAATGATGCTCAAAATGAGCCAGTAAGTATCTTCTCCACAGACTAGTGATGTATTATAGTATTATACTAAAAAATTCTTCAAAGGGACACTTTTGTTTACACAACAAAAGAGGTCTTTCAAGTGGTATTAGTCTTTTAAGTTGTTTTTTTAAAAAAAACAATCTTATTCCTTCTGAACAGATACAGCAGGAATTTGCAATGGAAGAATTGTTTCCTGATCCTCTTACTGATAAGACTGAGGGGGAGGAAATTGAGAAAGAAAAGGAAATTCCAAGGACTAAGGGGGAGTTATCCAAGGATACCCCAGCTGAAAAGGAAACTGTTGATATTAAAAGTACATCTGAATCTTCTTAAGATGAAGAAACCACATTGGCTAAAAAAAGAAAGCTGTCTGTGATAAAGAAGAAGAGTTCTGGATATAAGAAAGCTTTACAATTGGGAACTGCACCATCTACATCAAGCATGGACTTCAGTTCTTTACTGGTCCAGATGCAGATAAAATTTGATAATCAAAGGCAGACTATAGAAAATATGTGGATGAAACTCATAAGGAGTTACAGTTTCAGTTGGCCCAGGACATCAAATCCATTAGATTTGAAGTGAATCAACATAAGAAGGAGATGACAGATTGATTCCATAAAGGAGGTAATGCTGTGGTGTTCCTGGCCAAGCAAAAACAAGATATCCAAGCTAAAGTGGATGAAATTGAAGTGAAGCAGGGATATATACTGGAGAATCAGTTAAGGATGAATGAAAATATCAAGGACTCACATTATAAAATATTGACAAAGCTCACTGATTCTAGCACTACTCTGAAGGCTGAAATCTCCAAGCAAATCCAGGAAGATATATCTGCTAAAGCCACATTTCAAGAATCTCAAGAGAAAATTAAAACTTTCCTGACTAAATTCAGAGCTTATGTTAAAGAGGGAACTGAATATATAGTTGATCAAGTCAGATTCCAAAAAGAAGATTTAAGAGATCATATTGCAAGAGAAGTCATAAAGGGGGAGAGATTACTAGTCAAAGCCAGCTCTGACCATGCTAAATAAACTACCAATAGCATCAGAGCTACTCTTGGATATCCTCCTCTTTGTGATGATGCTAATGTAGCTGAGTCTGGGATACAACCTGAATATTTTGAAGGAGATCAGCCTGAAGTTGCTAAGGTGATCAACCCCCCAGCTGATTTTGAGATGGTTCAAGAAGAAGTGATGAAAATGTATAGTCCTCCACCAGAGGTACAAAATGTAATTCTGGAAAAGGTTGAAATGTCAAAAGCTGCATTGGAAGCTCAGAAGGAAGCTCAACTTTCTAAGAAGAGATTTAGAGAGCGGGCTGAGCTGAAGCCATATTTTGAGCAGTGGAGCCCAACTTCTAGAAATATCATACTTACTGCCTGGAAAGCTGTTAAGGATAAAACCCATGACAGGGGTAAGTGGTATTCTGAGCAAGAGTGGAATAAATATCAAGCTGGACAAGAAGCAATTCTACAGCATAGAATAAGTGCTAAGGCTGGGAAGCTACCTGTTAATGCTCAAGAGCCAAGCAAGTACTTCCCCAAACCTTTCCACTATTTTGAAAGACAGAAGATCAAGGCTGAAGCATTAAAGAAGAAAGATCTCAAAGGGAAAAAGCCAGCTGAAGATGCTGAACCTTCTATGTAGGCTAAAATCATGTCTTGAAAAGGAATAGTTTTTAAGAAACCTAGTCCGTAATAGGATTGCTAGGTTCTTGTAATAGAACAATGTATTTTTTTTCCTTTTGTTCTATAAGAAATTCTTGTAAACCATAATTTTACTTATTAATGAAATCTGTTTCAGTATTAAGTGTTTGTTGTTTACAATGATTATGTAATAACCTACTATGAAATGTTTTTACTTCTATTATAATTTTGTTATATCTTAAGAGATGTATATCTTTGACTAAGGGTTATGACTTCTCCAAATAGGGGGAGATTGTTGGGTACACTGGAAAATGTGTACTAGATTTGGAGAAGCCACAACTTAGTCAATGATATGCATCAATGTGTATTTGATAGAAGTTTGAGTTTCATTGTGCAGGTTTAAAAATTTGAAGGAAAGTTTTTCTAAGTACAAGTGTCGACACTTGTGAAGAAACTGTGTCGACACTCAAGGAGACTGTGTCGACACTCAGGCAAGCTGTGTCGACACACAGGTGAAATGTGTCGACACTTATGGAGAAGTTATGTCGACACCCAGCTGCAATGTCGACACTCAGGCAATCTGTGTCGACACACAGGCAAATTGTGTCGACACTCAGGGAAGTTGTGTCGACACCCAAAATTTGTGTCGACACTCAAAGCTGTGTCGACACCTAAAGAAGCAGTTGTGTCGACATCCAGAATTGTGTCGACAACTTAAAACAGAATTGTGTCGACACTTAAAATAGAAGATGAGTCGACACTTAGGAGCTATGTCGACACCTGAAGCATTTGTGTCGACACACAGGACTTGTGTTGACACACCAACTCTCAAAAGGCTTTGTCAAGTTCAGAAGTAATTGTGTCGACACACAGGACTTGTGTCGACACAAACTCAATGCCATTTGACAAACACTCAACGCCATATGTCTGCAACAGAAATATCAAGACAAGTAGCTGATGTGTTGACACACAGGACTTGTGTCGATACATACAACAAAAAAAGCAGTGTCGAGAAGCGGAAGTATGACTGTGTCGACACTTGGAGTATTTGTGTCGACACATTGAAGACTTGTGTCGACACTTAGCCTATATGTGTCGACACATGTGAAGCAGTCTTCTGAGTTTTGTATGCTGAGTTGAAAAGACATTGAAGAACCTAGTGACGTGACTGGTGAATTGACAGCTGTCATAACTAACCGGTCTGACACCACTGTCAGAACTGTTAGAAGTATGTTATGAACCGGATCAGCCAGTAAGCATGAAGCAAGCTCTATATAAGGGACAGATCGGAAACAAAAAACAATATACAACAACGTGAGGCATCACATAGAAGAATTCTGACAAATTAATGGCTGTCTGCAAGAAAGATTCAGAGTTCAATCTGAATCTAAGGAAGAAGCTGACTGAAGATCAACTTCAACTTCAAGAGAAGATCCACCTTATTTATCCTAATCAAGAAGCTTTGAAAAGCTAAGTTAGGTTGGATCAGAAGGATCAGTCTATACAAGAACTGATCAAGAAGACAACATTAACATAGAAATCTAGCTAGTGAAGTTTTCTGATACTTATTACTCACAAATTATTGTAGGATCTATTGTTAGATCTAAGATTGTAAGCCTAAAATTATAAAGGCTGAGGTAGGGCAGTGCGCCTGAGGTAGGACTTGTGGAAAGTCTGAGTTGTAAGCCTAATTATAAAGGCCGAGGTAGGATTCAGGGAAGAATCTGAGGTAGGACTTATGTAATGTCTGAGCTGTGGGAACCATTTTGGGTTCTGAGTTTGTAAGATCTGCGGATCCGAGCCAGTGGAAGGAAGTTAGGCTGAATCCAGTTATCTGCTGGATAGGCGAAGGGGGAAAGTGGATGTACCCATATCTTGGGGAACAACTATAGATCTGGTGTTTGCTGTGTTGTATTTAATTTTTGTAAATAGAATTATTCTGTGCTAAAAGAAGTTACAAATATCTGTTTGTCTTAAAATCAAAAAGACTCAAAAAGATTAGAACCTATTCACCCCCCCTCTAGGTGTTTAGGCTCTTGAAACAAAGTCTTTCAAGGGGTTGTGCTAGTAAGACCTCAGGGGGTCACAATAGAACAGGCAGTGGTCTTACACTTCCCCATCACCGACAATCATGCGGAATATGAGGCCTTCATAGCAGGACTGTGATTGTCCAAGGTTCTCGGGGTACATGACGTGGAAGTGTTCATATATTAATTGGTGGTAGCGTCGCAGATTAGGGGTGAGTATGAGGCTAGGGAGCCTACCCTCATGAAATACTTGTCCAAGGTAAGGATGATTCTTGGCGGGTTCTGAACATTCTTAATCCAGCATGTACCCAGGGAGGAGAGTGCAACAGACGATGGTTTGGCCAAATTTGGACCCTGGGGTGGAGGAACTTTAGCTGAGCTATTTCACATGATAATCGAGTAGGTAGAGTTGATGGAAGTGGATCGGCAACCCTCATAGACGGATCCCTTTGTAGCTTCCTTAACTACTAGTAAACTCCCCGAGGGGACCAAGGATGCAAAGGGCTTCAGGCACAAAATGACACACTACTTAATGCATGAAGGAGGGTTGCTTCGGAAGATGCTGTCGGGGCTCTTGGCGCGGTGCGTGGTATAAGAGGAGATCCCGCAGATCCTGGAGGAAGTGCACTCCGGAGAATGTGGCAGTCACTCGGGCGGCAGAACTTTGGAAGTGAGGGTGGTTGACAAGGGTACTTCTGGCCATCCCTCCGGAAGGATACAACGGAGTTTGCAAGGAGGTGCCAAAAGTGTCAGCTGCATGCCCCTCTAACTCTTTCCCGCCCAATGGCTTCGAAGCATCACGGTGCCCAGGCCTTTCGCCATCTGGGGGATGGATTTGGTTGGACCTTCTCTCCCGGCAAGCCGGCAAAGAAGGTTCCTTCAATTCATGATTGATTATTTCTCAAAGTGGCTGGTGGTCAAGGCGTTGGCCAAGGTGACCTCCCAAATCATCAGGAATTTCGTATGGGGGGAGATCATATACTTACATGGGTTGCCCAAATCCATTTTCATGAATAATGGACCCTAGTTCGCCAGCAAAAAATTCATCAGCTTTTGCACCTAGTTGGGGATTGACCTCAGGTTTGCCTTCGTCCACCACCCAAGAAGCAATGGCTAGGTGGAGGCTGCAAATAAAATCACTATGAACATGCTTAAGAAGAAGGTAGAGAACTTGAGGGGAAATTGGGTAGATCAATTCCCCTCGGTGTTGTGGGCTCTGCGGACAACCTCAAATACGACCATTGGAGAGACCCCCTTCAAACTTTCCCATGGGTGCGAGGTGGTCTTGCCCGTGGAGTTTGAGGTTTAGTAGCCGCGAGTCGTGGCCACTATTAGGGGAGATGAGGAATGGAGAGAAGAAAATAAAGGGGAGCTGTGGCTCTTGCGGGACATGGTAGAGGAGCTTCACAACATGGCTGCCGTCAGGAAGGAGGAGATTAAACGAAGGATGGACAAGTACTTCGATAAGCATGTCATAATAAAGCAGTTTAAAGTGGGAGATCTTGTCGTGAAGAAGGTCGATGCCGCGGGAAGGTCAGCGGCCAAAGGAAAGCTCAATCCTAATTGGGAGGGTCCTTACATAGTTGAGAAGGCCCTGGGGTCGGGGGGATACCACCTCCAGAATGTGGGAGGGGTGTCCATCAGCCATACTTGGAGTGGCGACGAGCTGAAATGCTTCTACCCTTAGGGTGGGTAAAATTGTATATTTCATTATGATAGACCGAGTGCTTCTACCCTTAGGTCTGAGTGCTTCTCTCCAGGTTGGAATGTTTTTGTGGTATGAAAGACCCCGAGTAGATCTCGCTGACAAGACTCCCATTAGCTGGCGGGGCTAGAAGGCGCACTCGGCCCCGAGTAGACCCGCTGTTAGGCTCACACTAGCTGGATGGGTTGTATGCTCGCTTGGGGGGGGGGGGGGAAGGGAAAGGGGTTGTGATTTGAAAGACACCGAATAGATCCCGCTGACCAGGCTCCCATTAGCTAGCAGGGCTGGAAGGTGCACTCGACCCCGAGTAGTCTCGCTGTCACGCTCTCACTATCTAGCAGGGCCATAGGCTCGCTTGGGTGGGTAAGGGAAAGGGGTTTTGATTTGAAAGTCCCCGAGTAAATCCCGCTGACCAGGCTCCCTTTAGCTAGCAGGGCTGGAAGGCGCACTCGGCCCCGAGTAGACCCATTGTCAGGCTCTCACTAGCTGGCAGGGCCGTAGGCTCGCTTGGCGGTTAAGGAAAGAGGTTGTTATTTGAAAGACCACGAGTAGATCGCACTATCTAGGCTCCCATCAGCTAGCACGGCTGGAAGGAGCACTCGGCCCCGAGTAGACCCGCTGTCAGGCTCTCACTAGCTGGAAGGGTTGTGGGCTTGCTTGGGGGGGGGTAAGGGAAAAAGGTTGTGATTTTCAAGACCCTGAGTAGATCCCGCTGTCCAGGCTCCCATCAGCTGGCAGGGCTGGAAAGCGCACTCGGCCTCGAGTAGACCCGCAGTCAGGCTCTAACTAGCTGGCAGGGCCATAAGATCGCTTGAGGGGGGGGGGGGGGGGTAAGGGAAAGGGGTTGTGATTTGAAAGACCCGGAGTAGATCGCGCTAACCAGGCTCCCATTAGGTAGTATGGCTGGAAGGTGCACTCGGTCCTGAGTAGACATACTGTCAGGGTCTCACTAGCTGGCAGGGCTGTAGGCTCACTTGGGGGGTGTTGTAGTATGGAAACCTGGCGGTCTGGCGGCTTGTCTCTAGAAATTTGGAGACCGGGCGGTCTGGTAGTTTCACTCTGATGGCTTGATAACCGGGCAGTCTTGCGGCTTCTCTCTAGCTGCTTGGTAGCCGGGCGGTCGAGCATTCTCCAAGCCTCTAGCGGTTTCACACTCTCTTAGACTCTTGCGGTTTCTCTCTATCTAGCCTCTAGTGGCTTGGTGTTATGGTCGAGCGATTAGCCTTCTAGTCTAACCGCGCGACCTATGCGGTCTGGTGTTGTCTAACCGCTAGTCATCATAAATGTATTTAGTCCCACATGGCTTATTTGTAATCTCTCTCTTCTCCTCCATTCTATAAAAGGGAGTTCATACCTTTATAATAGATACAATTTTTGAAAAAAAACTCTATTATTGTCCAAATTTCGGTTTCTCTTTTTCTGTTCGCACATGGTATCATAGTAATCGATCTTTTCCACTTGATTCTGTGAGTGCTTCTGTCAGCGCGGTTTGTCCCCTCCTTGCGCCCTGTCCGTGCGATTTCCTTCTCTTCCTTGTCGTTGCCCTCTATGTGTTCGACGCCTATAGTTGCTTTTGCGTGACCTTGTCTTTGTTCACGCGGCTTATCTCTTTCTGCTTGCAACCTATTTTTGCGGACTCCCTTTCGTTCCGCGATCTATTTTCGCGATCTGTCTTCGCGACCTATGCTCGAGACCTGTTTTTGCGATCTCTTCCTTTTGCGCGGCCTCGTGATTGCGCGGCTCCTTATTGCTTTCATGCGACCTCTTCTCTATCCGTATGAACTATTGCGGCCTCTTCTCTATCCGCGCAAACTGTTGCTTTCATACGACCTCCTGTCTATCCGCGCGGATTCTTTTTCCCTGTTCGTGTGGTTTAATTTCTGTCTGCTCAGTTCTTCTCTATGGCTCTCTCTGATACCTCTACTACTACTACTCCCGTGGCCTACCCTCCACCTACTCCGTCGGGCAATCTTGGAACCGTTTCCAAACTTATCAGTTCTAACTACCTGGACTTGAGTGTTTCCTTCACCTTTCTACTTCACTCACAATGCAAACGCCATCATCTCACCGATGACCCACCTCCTCAAGATTTTGATCTCTTTGATGACTAGGATGCTAGACACGCTCTAGTTCGCACTTGGCTGGCTAACATCCTTTTTGATGAGTGCCTCCCCATCATCCGCCACGATGAAACGGTAAAGGATGCTTCGCTTCATCTTGCTGCTCTTTACTCCAAGAGGGCTCTGACGTCTCGCATCTATACTGTCTATGCGGACCTCTTTGCCCATCCCTCCATGTCTCCTACTGCCACCTACCAACAAGTTTAGGCTCTTGGAGCCTAAATTCTTCGGAATCGTCCATTCTCTGCGGATCTGGCCGAGCAAAAAAGCACTTCCAAGAGCTTCTGGTTGTGTGCTATCTTCTACGTCTTCCAGAGTTCTATAACATGATCCGTCAATAGATCCTTGGCGAGGCAGATTTCCCTACATTGGATGCCACTGCTGTCCATATTACTGTTGTTACCTCTCTGCTTCAATGTCCACTGCTATCCTCCCCATCGCTCACTGACACATATGCTCATCATACTCAGCGGGGTGGCTCTCGTGGACGCGACCATCAATCCGGTGGATGTGGACCTTCCTGCTTTCTCTACTATCACTGTGGCCGCACTAGCCATACGGTTGATCGTTGCTGGATGAAGCATCCACACCTTCTCCCATCTGGTGACGCTTCCACCTCTTCTCCGAAGTAGTCTGCCTTGGTGGTCACGTCTTCAGGTAGTGCCCATGTGGTGACTCAAGGTAAATGGTTGATTGACTCCGGTGCTACTAATCATATGACTGGAAATCCTTAGTGTTTTTCTCTCCTAGAAAAACATGACTGGTTGCGCCCGGTCTTCATTGTAGACGACTCTCCCTCACTGGTTAATGGGATGAGAGTGGTCCAAGTCACTCCATTTCTTTGCCTGGCGGACACCCTCTACGTGCGCCAGTTTCCCTGAAATTTGTTATCTGTTACTTCTCTTTGCAAGCAGCTACAGTGCTCCATCATATTCACTCCTACTTCTTGTTCTTTTATGGATCCGAGCTCCAATAGGATGAATGCTATTGGGACTGAGAGCAGCGGCCTCTACTTCTTATATAATGATTCTCCTCTATTCATTTTTTCTTCTTCTTCTACGGATCTTCTCCAATGGCTTCTTCACTTTGGTCATCCTCCTCCACGGCTTCTTCGACAGCTTTGCCCCACCTACCTCCAAACAATCCTCCTCTCAACTGTAACACATGTCAACTTGGCAAGCATCACCGCTCATCCTCCCCTCCGAAGTAAGGTCGTGGCTCTTCCCATCTGTTTGATTTAGTTCACTTCGATGTATGGGTATCTACTCCTACCCTCACTGTAGGTCGGGGTAATTTGTATTTTGTAACCTTTATTGACGATTTATCTCGGTGTACGTGGGTGTATCTCTTTAAAATGCGCTCCGAGTTATTATCTGTATGGACATCGTTTTATTATATGATTAAAATGCAATTTGCTATGTCAATTAAGATTTTTCGGTCTGATAATGCCAAAGAATATCTTAGTCATTATTTTTATTCCTTCTGTGTGCAAAATGACATTATTCAACAAACTAGCTGTGTCTATACCACACAGCAAAATGGTGTGGATGAATGAAAAAATCGTCACCTCCTTGATGTCGCTAGATCCTTAATGACACAAATGCAGGTTCCTCACTCCTATTGGGGCTATGCCGTTCTAATCTCCTGCTATCTCATCAATCGCATTCATTCTACAGTGCTCCAAGGCCACACACCGTTCTCCATTCTCTATCCGGGCAAGGATCCCTTCCCTCTTCCTCTATGCATCTTTGGGTGTACGACTTTTGTGCACGCTCCCTCTGCCACTCGTGACAAACTATCTCCCCGTGCCACCAAGTGTGTCTTTCTTGTTTACTCTTCCACTCAGAAAGGCTACTGTTATTTTGATCCTATTCTTCGGAAGTAGTTCATCTCTGCGGATGTTACCTTCTTCAAAAATGCATCCTATTTCTCTCACGAATCCTCCCTTCCTGATATTCCTGCTTCTCCTAGCGTCACCTCCATCCTTTCTATGCCCACCGAGACCCCTCCTACTCCACCATATCCGCCATCTCCTCCTCCGATCTCTCCACCTTCGCCGTCTCCCTCTACTCCTGGGCCAGCTCTCTCCTCCACGGATGCTCCAGACACTGATGAACATGAAGACCTGGATGTTCCCATTGCTCTTCGCAAAGGGGTGCAGGCGTGTACCCAACATTCGCTTACTGCTGTTGTTTCCTATGCTCTTCTTACCTCTTCTTGCAGGAATTTTGCATTGGCTATCTCTACCACTGCCACTCCCTGCCCATACCAGGGTGTTGTTGTTGTTCCCATTGGAAGGCCGCTATGGATGAAGAAATTGACACCCTCACTGAGCGGGGTACATGGGCTCTTGTTCCTCCTCCTTTGGGCACCGATGTTGTTGGCTATCACTGGGTCTTTGTTGTAAAGTTCTGTCCAGAAGGCAGTGTGGACCGTTACAAGGCCCGACTGGTCACTAAAGTCCTCACTCAGACCTATGACGTTGATTACTTTGATACCTTCTCTCCCGTTGCTCGTATCAGCACTATTCAGGTTCTCTTGTCCGTGGCCGTCAACATGGATTGGACCATTTCTCAACTGGAATTCAAGAATGCGTTCCTCTATGGTGATCTACAAGAGTATGTATACATGGAGAAACCTCCTAGGTATGTTGCTTAGGGGGAGACACACGTATGCATGCTAAAGAAGGCCATCTATGGCCTAAAGCAGATCCCTCGGGCATGGTTTGATATATTCAGCGACATTGTGGCAGCCATTAGGTTCAAAAGAAGCTCTGCCGATCACTCTTTATTCATTCGCAAAACCGCCCAGGGTCTGGTGGTTCTTGTTGTATATGTGGATGATATTCTTCTCACTGGTGATGACCAGGCTGGTATAGCGCTGACAAAGAAACATCTCCATCAACACCTTATTACGAAGGATATGTGCTCCCCAAAGTACTTCCTGGGGATACAAATCTCTCGAAAGCCCAATTCTTTGGTCCTCTCCTAACGTAAGTATGCTCTTGATCTTCTAAAAGAGACATGGTTGACTAGGGCAAAACATGCCCGATGCCCTATGGCTATTGGAGAAGATAAAAACTGGACAAATGACTCTCCTCCTCTGTCAGATGTTACAAGGTATAGGTATCTGGATGGCAAACTCATTTATCTCACGGTAACCAGACCCGACATCTCCTATATTGTAGGCAAGGTTAGCCAGTTCATACAAGCTCCTAGAGAGTGCCATCTACAGTCTACCCTGAGAATATTGGAATATATTAAAGCGACGCCTGGTAAGGGACTTCAGTTTTAGAGGAATGGTCATTTAAAGGTTGAAGCCTACTCAGATTCTAGCTATGCTGATGACAAAGTTGATCGCAAGTCCACATCGGGCTCTACACCATTGTGGGAGGAAACCTAGTAAGCTGGAAGAGCGAGAAACAGTTGGTCATCTCCAAGTCTAGTGTCAAAGCTGAATATCAGAGTATGGCATCAATCACTTGTGAGTTAAAATGGTTATGAGCTCTCATGTTGGACTTATGAGAGGTCTATAATCATCATCTACCTATGTTCTGTTACAATAAGGCTGCTATATATATCTCGAAAAATCCTGTATTTCATGAGAGAATAAAGCACATCGAAGTTGACTGCCATTTCATTAAAGAAGTGATCTTGAAGAAACAGATTTGCCCTCCATTCGTTACTTCAGACAATGAGTTGGAAGATATCTTCACCAAGCCTGTGTCCGCTTCCTTCTTTCACATTTGCGACAAGATGGGAATGATTGATATATATGCTCCATCTTGAGGGAGAGTGTTGGAGTATGGAAACCGGGTGGTCTGGCAGCTTGTCTCTGGTGGTTTGTAGACCAGGCGGTTTGGCAGTTTCACTCTGGCGGCTTGATAGACGGGCGGTCTGGCGGCTTCTCTTCAGCGGCTTGGTAGCCCGGCGGTCTAGCATTCTCCTAGCCTCTAGCGGTTTTAATCTTCTAGCCTCTGGCAATTTCTCTCTGTCTAGCCTCTAGCGACTTGGTGTTATGGTTGGGCGGTTAGCCTTGTAGTCTAACCGCGCGACCTGTGCGGTCTGATGTTGTCTAGCCGCTAGTCACCGTAAATGTATTTAGTCCTACATTGCTTATTTGTAATATCTCTCTTCTCCTCCATTCTATAAAATGGAGGCCATACCTTTGTATTACGGATGATTATTACGGAGCATTTCGATAACAGGTTTTCAGATAACTAACACCTATCCTGAGTAAGGATGAGGTAATCTAGACCCATCTCGGCACCGTCCTCTCTACACACTTCTCTCGGCGAGGGGGTCTCGGCATGTTCCTTTCGGCATGTCCCTCTCGACATAATTTACTTATATATAAATCAAATGGGTGGCGGTCATCACCTCAGAGCCTCAGGCTTGCGCAAAGGTGTGGATTCATTCGCGGAAGATAAAAAGTGAGATGTAAAAAGTATGAAAAACAATAGCCATTTCGGTAAAAAGAAAGATCATTCATATATTACCAAAATTGTTATATTTGCTTGGGGGATCTCTCCCCTTACAGAAATTCATAAAAGAAAAAATTACAAGTTAAAAACAAAACTGCAAAAGCTCTTCAGGAAGAGTCGTCGGACGTCTCGCTGGAGGATTCTTTAGAAGACCCATAGATCTCGCCAAGGATTATTTCATTATCCTCACCCGGGGAGTCATCCTCTCCCGTAGGATTAGGGATGGGATCAAATAGTCAAGGGAGGATCCCGCACGGCATGAGCGTCTTGCCACCCTCATTCAGAAATCAAGATTACCGCAACACCTGGATCACACACCTGGCTTCCACCGATGCATTCTATTGTATCATCACCTCTACTCATAGTTTGAGTATTAGTTGTGTTTGAACTTCTCGACCGGTGGAGGAGGAACGGGTGCATTGTCCTTCGGTGCTTGTTTAAGCTCGGCCTTCAGCAACGAGATCTCGCACCTGAGAGCAGCCTCGCGCGCATGTGATAGCTGGGCTTGGGAGGAATCCTATAAGAAATTTGTTAGAACTAAATAGGGTTAAATGGCGGGAAGTCATGAGGAAGAAGGTGTCTAAAGTTTCAGATACCTCAATCGATGGGCGGAGGGTGAGAAGTTTCTGGGAGGCCTCCATGTCGGCCTTCAGGGTGGCGACCTCGGCAGCGGTGAGATCCCGCATCTTCAGCGCCTCACCAAGGTTGTGCTCAAGGCTGAGGCTATGTCACGCAGACATATGCTCAAGCTCAAATGCGCGTAGCTGGGCTCAAACAACTCTGTGGGTGATAGCTTTGGTAGACTCCTGGTCATATATGCTTGCGTCGACTCGATTGTAGAGCCCTAAGCCGAGCGCAATGTCTTTGCCGCTGCTAGTTTACTGCTCCATCCATGAGGGAGGTAGCGATGATATTGAGACCCGGTTAGCCTCAAGGTCCCATTACAGGAGGGGTTGGCCCTCTTCATCCAGGATCTTCCCGCCCAGGCTAAAATTCCAATGCCCTCTCGACACCGGTTTGGCGAGAGCCATCTTCGAGGCAACGATAACTTGTGCAGCGACATCCTTTTCACCTACAGTAAGCGGGGTTTTAGTTGGGGTTTCGGTAACGGACTTGTCCTTATCCGTCACAGATGGCTTGGACTTCTTATATAAGGCGGAAGAGGGAGTGTCGGGCTTTCGCTTCCGGGCGCTCGGTTAGGAGGAAGAGCCCGGCTCATCTCGGCAATCAAGGGCGGCGGATTTGGCGAGAGCTAGGGTGGCGGAGGAACCCCTAGCCTCGTCGAAGGGTTGGTGGATGGGGATCTCCCTCTCATCTATAAAATCCATAAAGGTTAGACATAAAATTTGAAGTATGATTGAATGGGCAAGGCAGAATGGTACCTTCACCGACATGAACTGGAGGAAGAGATTCGAGATCCCGCCGCAAGAACTTAACATAAAATTTCTTGGTCCCAAAGAAGGAGACAAGGGCCATCTCGCATCCCCAAAGTGCCGAGGCCGTTACTGGACAGGCGAGAGGAGAACTTTGCCAAAGTTCCCGGACATGAAGACGAACTTCTGGGCCCAGTTGCGGTTCTTATTTGCGAGACCGATGGTCTTGATCATCTGCCCCGAGAAGAAGACGATTCCGCTCTTTTCCCGGAAGTTGAACAGTTTTCGAAAGATGGAAATGTTGAATTCAATCCTTTCTGTACGCATATAGAAGGCGAAAGACATTAAGAGCACGATGGAGTTAGGGTTGAGTTGGGTTGGGACCACTCCATAGTATCAGAGGGCCAAGCGCACTTCCGGCCAGAGGGGGAGGAGGAACCCTACCTTGAAATACTCCAGCGGTATGGCCAGCTCCCCTTCCGGCAGGATGTTGACTCTGTATTCATTCCTGGGATTGCCCGTGACGAACTTAGGGGGAATGTAGTTCCCGGTTATGAAGGAAAATTTTGTCTCGGTTAGGCGGCAAGGGGGGAAGGTGTGTTCGACGAACTTTTGCGCACACTTGGTGAGGCCCTCAGTTTCGCCCGATAATATGGATTGAGGAAGAAAAGGGATAGAAAGCTGGTAGGCGAGAGGCTCGAGGTTGTAGAGAACGACGAGAGCATGAGGGAAGAAAGAAGATGGAGGTTCAGAAGCAAGTGGAAGTAAAAGCGGTTTGTAAGTCGGCCAATTTATAGAAGAATATGCTAATCATGATGTTTTTTCTATTGGAGGAAATGCAGATCGCAATTTTACATAATTCAGCGCTTCTTATTCTGCTCGGTCTCGCTAGCGCTTCCTATACCTTCATTTGGCGAAAGCCTCTGGGAGGGATCCCGAGTAAGAATAAAGCAACGACAAGTATAAAGAGAAAATGTGGCGCGAGATCTAAACATTCGGCAAGATAGAATGGCGTGAAAAAAATAAGTTATATACAATAGCCCTCTCGTTGGGAGAGAGCCATGTTAAAATAGAATAAGTATTCAAATGTTCATTACAAAAATAAAAGGTACAGATGAGAAGGGTAGGCCGAGAGGTTGGGGCTAGAAGAGGCGAGAACCCACGAGGCTTAGTATTGTTCCCACCGCCAGCCACCCCGACCTCGCCTCCCTGTCCTTGGGGGCACTCGCGGGTAGAGATAAGCCGTCACCGTTGTGAGCTCCTAGTAGACTATGCGTAGATGGTCATGGGCCCGTAGGATGTGTTTCCTGGGAGAAGTCTCCTCGCTCCCGCCTCTTAGACGGTCCGTCTCGCCAAGAAGATGAGTATAATACTGCTCGATCACGCTTAGGTGCCGCTCAATCGATGTCAGGAGGGTATTTTTCCGCAAAGAGTCCTCTCTTCGCATGCATATGAGCTTTGACAGGACTTCCTCTATTCTCTTCCTTTGCTTCTCGACATTTCCATTGGCCTCAAGAAAGCTCAACATCTTGCTCGCGGAAGGCGGCAACGAGATCACCTCCTCTTCTGCGTCAGGCTCTTCTGCAGACTCCTGATGATATAGTGAAAAGGCTCTCAAGACCAGCTCCGGGGGGGGGGGGGAGAATAATCAAGGCGCGAGAAGGTGCAGTAACTACCTGGTTGATGGCGAGAAGAATCAAGCAGCCCTTCAAAAGTCTTTCTAAGGAGTGGGCTGTGCATCTTTACCCGACCCAGGGGAAAGCTATCTGCTCTAGTGGATGAGTCTCGGTTGGAGGCGAGAGGGCAGTGCCCTCCCCATCGGGTAGGCGAGAGTTCGGCGCGAGAAAAGGAGACTTTTCAGTAGTTCTCCTTAGTGAGAGTGGAAGTCTGGCCGCAGGATTGTTAGGGTCCTTGGAAGTAGGAGTCCTAGACCTCGGGCTGACGGTGTCCGGGGTCTCGAAAGTGGATACTGCAAAAAGGTATAAAAGTGAAAGAAGTAAAAAGCAAATCATTAAAAGAGAAAGCCAGGTGAGAAAATTACTTGGAGCATTCGTAGGCTGTGCTCGGGTAATCAGAGGGGCAGCCTCCGAGGCCAACTGTAAACTCTTACCAAGAAGCCGAGTTGACTCGGTATTCGCCGGAGAGACATCAGTGACACCTTCCGAAACCGTCTCCTGCGAAAAAGGTAGTTCAACAATAAGGCAATACCGCTTTGTGTTGTTAGTGTGGAGTGTGACCAACACAAAAAATCCTTAGTGAGTTCAATGACTAGAGGTGAAGGACAAGGAGCTATTCTGGCTGACTCGCTGCCTCCCCCTCCCCTGGACACCCTCGAAATATTCAAGGACTTCAAGAAGGAAGTCAGAGATCTATTACTCTTCGCACACGCAGCTCATGACAAGTGCTCGATGCCCTCTATCCCGGTAGTCGTGTAAGATCCGACTCCCCCTTCCGAGGATTTAACCTGGATCTTATGCCCAGAACCGCCGCCTTACGGTGACACTAACACACGAGTTAGTCGACACCGCAAGTCGCCGATTCTGCCGGCTAGCACAATCATAAACCTGTTCGGCCAATATGAGAAGCAGAAGTATAAAACAGAGTAAACACAGTATAGTCCACAACCACAGTACTAATCAAATATATAGAAAATGAAAAGTACACAAATGAATAATCCAAAATCAGTGCAAAATGAAAGAGTAATAAGGGCTTATGCCCAGTACATCAAATCAAATGACTCTCTCTTGAATCAAACATCAAAAATCTAATCATCCAAACTAATCCCACCTGAGGACGTGCTCCAGTAGTAGTAGTAAATGGTATCGGCATCTGCTCCTCAAGTCCTGCCTCCTCGATGTGCTGGTCCATCTCCTCGAGCTCCTAAAATGACAAGGTCACCGACCATTAGTCAAAAAGACTAAGTCGCTTCCTCCGCACCTCGCCCCGTAACTCCTAGGCACCGAGCGGGAGGACGAAGCGGAGGACAACAAGGGGTAGCAAAAGGAAGCAGGTGATAGAAGCTAACTAGCAAGTGTATAATATGATTCTACATCTATCAGTTCTAAGCACAAGGTGTAAAGAAGTAAAGTGCGGTACTGTAAGTAAAAGAACTAAAAGTAAAGCAGAAGGTAAAGCTACACTACCACTACGCTATCATCACGGAGCGTACCTTAACTTATAAAAATGCCCATACAAATTTATAAGTTAATGTTTCCAGGAATTGTAACTTATCATATAAAAGAGCCCATACTAATTTATATGATAAGGATCTTTGAAGCGTATGCCCTAATATGAATGAATGTTTATGCTATGGTTATGCAAACTGCAAGTGTAACACACGCAGGCGACTCTGAGATCCCAGACCTTTAGTTCCCACAATTCGAGAGCTAGCATCACTCTCAGGTACCACCGTTGTGGCTACGGCAGCAGCGGATCGGGCTTCTCCGCTTTCTAGGCGGGTATACACACTACCAGGCCTAGACCTCTCTTGTACGCCTCTGTACACGTCCTAGGTGCACTCTAGAGTCTCTGCGTACTAATTGCTAGCTGCTTGCTAGAATTTTAGGTCAGTATATGTCTCTAGGGATTGTTTGCCTAACCGTAGTATTAAACAACATACTGGCCCTTCCATCCATACACCTCACCCGAGTCACCGTACTGCCATTGGTTTGACGATTGGCCCAGTACCGCATGACCCACAACCATTTACTTTATGCACATGCAATTAATTCAACTCGAGCCTCCAGCTCGCAGGACCAACCTGTCCTTATTCCTCCAACCCTGCCTGGGTGAGCAAGTAAACAAACCACTTCCTTCCAACTCTGCACGGGTGAGAAAGTAGTCAACAGACTCCAAGTCCCTCCAACCCGGCACGAGTGAGTATATAACTCATCAACTCACTCAAAACTCTGTACGGGTGAGCAAGTAGTCAACAGACTCCAAGTCCCTCCAACTCGGCACGAGTGAGCATGTGTACCATTTCCCTTAGCCTAGTTTACTACTCTTGTCTTCCGATTATTAAACTTAGTAGTTTTGGGTTAATCCCAGGACTGCCAAAGGTATGCCCAATGAAGGGGTCTCGAAGGCACTAGGAACCAAGATGGAATTAAAATCCAAAGTTCCCTTTCGCAAGGATAATTACTTTTAGTTGATGTCTACCCATGATCCACACTCAACTCTCCTTATTACTCTTGGGCAACCCTAATGACTTAAGTTGTTATCGGGGAGGGCGACAGTCCCTCACTCCTTAATGACACAAATGCAGGTTCCTCACTCCTATTGGGGCTATGTCGTTCTAATCTCCTGCTATCTCATCAATCACATTCCTTCCACAGTACTCCAAGTCCACACACCATTCTCCATTCTCTATCCGGGCAAGGATCCCTTCCCTCTTCCTCTACGCATCTTTGGGTGTACAACTTTTGTGCACGCTCCCTCTTCCACTCGTGACAAACTATCTCCCCGTGCCACCAAGTGTGTCTTTCTTGTTTACTCTTCCACTCAGAAAGTCTACTGTTGTTTTGATCCTATTCTTCGGAAGCAGTTCATCTCCGCGGATGTTACCTTCTTCAAAAATGCATCCTATTTCTCTCACGAATCCTCCCTTCCTGATATTCCTGCTTCTCCTAGCATCACCTCCATCCTTTCTATGCCCACCAAGACCCCTCCTACTCCACCATATCCGCCATATCCTCCTCCGCTCTCTCCACCTTCGCCGTCTCCCTCTACTACTGGGCCAGCTCTCTCCTCCACGGATGCTCCAGACACTGATGAACATGAAGACCTGGATGTTCCCATTGCTCTTCGCAAAGGGGTGCAGGCGTGTACCCAACATTAACTTACTGCTGTTGTTTCCTATGCTCTTCTTACCTCTTCTTGCAGGAATTTTGCATTGGCTATCTCTGCCACTGCCACTCCCCGCACATACCAGGGTGTTGTTGTTGTTCCTCATTGGTAGGCCGTTATGGATGAGGAAATTGCCACCCTCACCGAGCGGGGTACATGGGCTCTTGTTCCTCCTCCTTTGGGAACCGATGTTATTGGCTATCACTGGGTCTTTGTTGTAAAGTTCCGTCCAGAAGGCAGTGTGGACCGTTACAAGGCCCGACTGGTCACTAAAGTCTTCACTCAGACCTATGACGTTGATTACTTTGATACCTTCTCTCCCATTGCTCGTATCAGCACCATTCAGGTTCTCTTGTCCGTGGCCGTCAACATGGATTGGCCCATTTCTCAACTGGAATTCAAGAATGTGTTCCTCTATGGTGATCTATAAGAGGATGTCTACATGGAGAAACCTCCTAGGTATGTTGCTTAGGGTGAGACACGCGTATGCAAGCTGAAGAAGGCCATCTATGGCCTAAAGCAGATCCCTCGGGCATGGTTTGATAAGTTCAGCAGCATTGTGGCAGCCATTAGGTTTAAAAGAAGCTCTGCCGATCACTCTTTATTCATTAGCAAAACCGCCCAGGGTCTAGTGGTTCTTGTTGTATATGTGGATGATATTCTTCTCACTTGTGATGACCAGGCTGGTATAGCGCTGACAAAGAAACATCTCCATCAACACCTTATTACGAAGGATATGTGCTCCCCAAAGTACTTCCTGGGGATAAAAATCTCTCGAAAGCCCAATTCTTTGGTCCTCTCCTAACGTAAGTATGCTCTTGATCTTCTAAAAGAGACATGGTTGACTAGGGCAAAATATGCCTGATGCCCTATGACTACTGGAGAAGATAAAAACTAGACAAATGACTCGCCTCCTCTGTCAGATGTTACAAGGTATAGGTATCTGGTTGGCAAACTCATTTATCTCACTATAACCAGACCCGACATCTCCTATATTATAGGCAAGGTTAGCAAGTTCATACAAGCTCCTAGAGAGTGCCATCTACAGTCTACCCTGAGAATATTGGAATATATTAAAGCGATACCTGGTAAGGGACTTCTGTTTCAGAGGAATGGTCATTTAAAGGTTGAAGCCTACTCAGATTCTAGCTATGCTGATTACAAAGTTGATCGCAAGTCCACATCGGGCTTCTGAACCTTTGTGGGAGGAAACCTAGTAAGCTGGAAGAGCGAGAAACAGTCGGTCGTCTCCAAGTCTAGTGTCAAAGCTGAATATCAGAGTATGGCGTCAATCACTTGTGAGATAAAATGGTTATGAGCTCTCATGTTGGACTTATGAGAGGTCTATAATCATCATCTACCTATGTTCTGTGACAATAAGGCTGCTATATATATCTCGAAAAATCCTGTATTTCATGAGAGAATAAAGAATATCGAAGTTGACTGCCATTTCATTAGAGAAGAGATCTTGAAGAAACAGATTTGCACTCCATTCGTTACTTCAGACAACGAGTTGGAAGATATCTTCACCAAGCCTTTGTCCGCTTCCTTCTTTCACATTTGTGACATGATGGGAATGATTGATATATATGCTCCATCTTGAGGGGGAGTGTTGGAGTATGGAAACCGAGTGGTCTTGTAGCTTGTCTCTGGTGGTTTGGAGACCAGGCGGTTTGGCGGTTTCACTCTGGCGGCTTGATAGCCGGGCGGTCTGGCAGCTTCTCTCCAGCGGCTTGGTAGGTCGGCGGTCTAGCATTCTCCTAGCCTCTAGCGGTTTTACTCCCCTAGCCTCTGGCAATTTTTCTCTGTCTAGCCTCTAGCGACTTGGTGTTATGGTTGAACGGTTAGCCTTGTAGTCTAACCGCGCGACCTGTGCGGTCTAGTGTTGTTTAGCCGCTAGTCACCGTAAATGTATTTAGTCCTTCATTGCTTATTTGTAATCTCTCTCTTCTCCTCCACTCTATAAAATAGAGGCCATACCTTTGTATTATGTATGATTATTACGGAGCATTTTGATAACAGGTTTTCAGATAGCTAACACCTATCCTGAGTAGGGATGAGGTAATCTAGACCCATCTCGGCACCGTCCTCTCTACACACTTCTCTCGGCGAGGGGGTCTCGATATGTTCCTTTCGGCATGTCCCTCTCGACATAATTTACTTATATATAAATCGAACGGGTGGCGGTCATCACCTAAGAGGCTAAGGCTTGTGCAAAGATGTGGATTCATTCGCGGAAGATAAAATGCGAGATGTAGAAAAGTTTGAAAAACAATAGCCATTTCGGTAAAAAGAAAGATCATTCATATATTACCAAAATTGTTATATTTGCTTGGGGGATCTCGCCCCTTACAGAAATTCATAAAAGAAAAAATTACAAGTTAAAAACAAAAATGCAAAAGCTCTTCAGGAAGAGTCGCCGGACGTCTCGCTGGAAGATTCTTTAGAAGACCCGTAGATCTCGCCAAGGATTATATCATTATCCTCACCCGGGGAGTCATCCTCTCCCGTAGGGTTAGGGATGGGATCAAATAGTCAAGGGAGGATCCCGCACGGCATGAGCGTCTCGCCACCCTCGTTCAGAAATCTAGATTCCCACAACACCTGGATCACGCACTTGGCTTCCACCGATGCATTCTCATGTATCATCACCTATATCTCATAGTTTGAGTATTGGTGGTGTTTAACCTTCTCGACCGACGGAGGAGGAACGGGTGTATTGGCCTTCGACGCTTGTTTAAGCTTGGCCTTCAGCAACGTGATCTCGCACCTGAGAGTAGCCTCACGCGCATGCGATAGCTGGGCATGGGAGGAATCCTATAAGAAATTTGTTAGAACTAAATCGGGTTAAATGGCGGGAAGTCATGATGAAGAAGGCGTCTAAAGTTTCAGATACCTCAATCGATGGATGGAGGGTGAAAAGTTTCTGGGAGGCCTCAAGGTCGGCCTTCAGGGTGGCGACCTCGGCAGCGGTGAGATCCCGCATCTTCAGCGCCTCACCAAGGTTGCGCTCAAGGCTAAGGCTATGTCGCGCAGACATATGCTCAAGCTCAAATGCGCGCAGCTGGGCTCGAACAGCTCTGTGGGCGACAGCTTTGGTAGACTCCTGGTCATATATGCTCGCGTCGACTCGACTGTAGAGCCCGAAGCTGAGCGCGAAGTCTTTGCCGCTGCTAGTTTCTTGCTCCATCCATGAGGGAGGGAGCGATGATATTGAGACCCGGTTAGCCTCAAGGTCCCATTATAGGAGGGGTTGGCCCTCTTCATCCAGGATCTTCCCGCCCATGCCAAAATTCCAATGCCCTCTCGACACCGGTTTAGCGAGAGCCATCTTCGAGGCAACGACAACCTGCGCAGCGACATCCTTTTCACCTATAGCAAGCGGGGTTTCAGGTGGGGTTTCGGTAACGGACTTGTCCTTATCCGTCACAGATGGCTTGGACTTCTTATATAAGGCGGAAGAGGGAGTGTCGGGCTTTCACTTCCGGGCGCTCGGTTGGGAGGAAGAGCCCGGCTCATCCTGGCAAGCAAGGGCGGCGAATTTGGCGAGAGCCAGGGTGGCGGAGGAACCCCTAGCCTCGTCGAAGGGTTGGTGGATGGGGATCTCCCTCTCACCTATAAAATCCATAAAGGTTAGACATAAAATTTGAAGTATGATTGAATTGGCAAGGCAGAATGGTACCTTCACCGGCATGAACTGGAGGAAGAGAGTACGAAGACGAACTTCTTTGCCCAGTTGTGGTTCTTGTTTGCGAGACCAATGGTCTTGATCGTCTGCCCCGAGAAGAAGACGATTCTGCTCTTTGCCCGGAAGTTGAACAGTTTTCGGAAGATGGAAATGTTAAACTCAATCCTTTCCGAGCGCATATAGAAAGCAAAAGCCATTAAGAGCGCGACAGAGTTAGGGTTGAGTTGGGTTGGGACCACTCCATAGTATCGGAGGGCCAAGCACACTTCCGGCCAGTGGGGGAGGAGGAACCCTACCTTGAAATACTCCAGCGGTATGGATAGCTCCCCTTCCGGCAGGATGTTGACTCTGTATTCATTCCTGGGATTGCCCGTGATGAACTTAGGGGGAATGTAGTTCCCGGTTATGAAGGAAAATTTCGTCTCGGTTAGGCGGCAAAGGGGGAAGGTGTGTTCGACGAACTTTTGCGCACACTTGGTGCGGCCCTCAATTTCGCCCGACATTATGGATTGAGGTAAAAAGGGATAGAAACCTGGTAGGCAAGAGGCTCGAGGTTGCAGAGAACGGCGAGAGCATGAGGGAAGAAAGAAGATAGAGGTTCAGAAGCAAGTGGAAGTAAAAGCGGTTGGTAAGTCGGCCAATTTATAGAAGAATTTTGTAATCATGATGTTTTTTCTATTGGAGGATATGCAGATCGCAATTTTACATAATTCAGCGCTTCGTATTCCGCTCGGTCTCGCTAGCGCTTCCTATACCTTCATTAGGCGAAAGCCTCTGGGAGGGATCCCGAGTAAGAATAAAGCAACAACAAGTATAAAGAGAAAATGTGGCGCGAGAGCTAATCATTCGGCAAGATAGAATGGCTTTAAAAAAATAAGTTATATACAATAGCCCTCTCGCTGGGAGAGAGCCATGTTAAAATAGAATAAGTATTCAAACGTTCATTACATAAATAAAAGGTACAGATGAGAATGGTAGGCCGAGAGGTTGGGGCTTGAAGAGGCGAGAACCCACGAGGCTTAGTATTGTTCCCACCACCAGCAACCCCGACCTTGCCTCCCTATCCTTAGGGGCACTCGTGGGTAGTGATAAGCCGTCACGGCTGTGAGCTCCTAGTAGACTAGGCGTAGCTGGTCATGGGCCCGAAGGATGTGCTTCCTGGGAGAAGTCTCCTCGCTCCCGCCTCTTAGACGGTCCGTCTCGCCAAGAAGATGAGTATAGTCCTGCTCGATCACGCTTAGGTGCCGCTCAATCGATGTCAGGAGGGTAGTTTTCTGCAAAGAGTCCTCTCTCCGCATCCATATGAGCTTTGACAGGACTTCTTCTATTCTCTTCCTTTGCTTCTCGACATTTCCATTGGCCTCAAGAAAGCTCAACATCTTGCTTGCAGAAGGCGGCAGCGAGATCACCTCCTCTTCTGCGTCAGGCTCTTCCGCAGACTCCTGATGATCTGGTGAAAAGGCTCTTAAGACCAGCTCAGGGTGGGGAGGGGGGGAGAATAATCAAGGCGCTAGAAGGTGCAGTAACTACCTGGTTAATGGCGAGAAGAATCAGGCAGCCCTTCAAAAGTCTTTCTAAGGAGTGGGCAGTGCATCTTTACCCAACCCAGGGGAAGGCTATCTGCTCTAGTGGATGAGTCTCGGCCAGAGGCGAGAGGGCAGTGCCCTCCCCACTGGGTAGGCGAGAGTTCGGCGCGAGAATATGAGACTTTTCAGTAGTTCTCCTTAGCGAGAGGGGAAGTCTGGCCGCAGGATTGTTAGGGTCCTTGGAAGTAGGAGTCCTAGACCTCAGGTTGACGATGTCCGGGGTCTCGAAAGTGGATACTGCAAAAAGCTATAAAAGTGAAAGAAGTAAAAAGAAAATCAGTAAAAGAGAAAGCCAGGTGAGAAAATTACCTGGAGCATTCGTAGGCTGTGCTCGGGTAATCAGAGGGGCAGCCTCCGAGACCAACTATAAACTCTTACCAAGAAGCCGAGTTGACTCGGTATTCGCCAGAGAGACATCAGTGAAACCTTCCGAAACTGTCTCCTGCGAAAAAGGTAGTTCAACAATAAGGCAATCCCGCTTTGTGCGGTTAGTGTGGAGCGTGACCTACACAAAAAATCCTTAGTGCGTTCAATGACTAGAGGTGAAGGACAAGGAGCTGTTCCGGCTGACTCGCTGCCTCCCCCTCCCCTAGACACCCTCAAAATATTCAAGGACTTCAAGAAGGAAGTCAGAGATCTATTACTCTTCGCACACGGAGCTCATGGCAAGTGCTCGACGCCCTCTATCCTGGTAGTCGTGTAAGATCCGACTCCCCCTTCCGAGGAGTTAACCCGGATCTTATGCCCAGAACCGCCGCCTTACTATGACACTAACACACGTGTTAGTCGATACCGCAAGTCGCCGATTCTGCCGGCTAGCACGATCATAAAACTGTTCGGCCAATATGAGAAACAGTAGTATAAAACAGAGTGAACACAACATAGTCCACAACCATAGTACTAATCAAATATATAGCAAATGAAAAGTACACAAATGAATAATCAAAAATGAGTGCAAAATGAAAGAGTAATAAGGGCTTATGCCCAGTACATCAAATCAAATGACTCTCTCTCTCGAATCAAAACAGCGGAAATCAAATCATCCAAACTCATCCCCCCTGAGGACGTGCTCTAGTAGTAGTAGTAGATGGTATTAACATCTCCTCCTCAAGTCCTGCCTCCTCGATGTACTGGACCATCTCCTCGAGCTCCTAAAATGACATGGCCACCGACCATTAGTAAAAAAGACTAAGTCGTTTCCTCCGCACCTCGCCCCGCAACTCCTAGGCACCGAGCAGGAGGACGAAGCGGAGGACAACAAGGGGTAGCAAAAGGAAGCAGGTGATAGAAGCTAACTAGCAAGTGTATAATATGATTCTACATCTATCAGTTCTAAGCACAAGGTGTAAAGAAGTAAAGTGAGGTACTGTAAGTAAAAGAACTAAAAGTAAAGCAGAAGGTAAAGCTACACTACCACTACGCTATAATCATGGAGCGTACCTTAACTTATAAAAATGCACATACAAATTTATAAGTTAAGATTTCCAGGAATTGTAACTTATCATATAAAAGAGCCCATACTAATTTATATGATAAGAATCTATGAAGCGTAAGCACTAATATGAATGAATGTTTATGCTATGGTTATGCAACATGCAAGTGTAACACACGCACGCGAATCTGAGATCCTAGACCTTTAGTTCCCATAATTCGAGAGCTAGCATCACTCTCAGGTACCACCGTTGTGGCTACGGCAGCAGCGGATCGGGCTTATCCGCTTTCTAGGTGGGTATACACACTACCAGGCCTAGACCTCTCTTGTACGCCTCTGTACAAGTCCTAGGTGCACTCTAGAGTCTCTGCGTACTAATTACTAGCTGCCTGCTAGAATTTTAGGTCGGGTATTCATATTCATGGATTGTCTGCCTGACCGCAGTATTAAACAACATACTAGCCCTTCCGTCCGTACACCTCACTCGAGTCACCGTACTTCCATCGGTGTGACGATTGGCCCAGTACCGCATGACCCACCACCATTTACTTTATGCACATGCAATTATTTCAACTCGAGCCTCCAGCTCGAAGGACCAACCTGTCCTGATTCCTCCAACCCTGCTTGGGTGAGCAAGTAAACCAACCACTTCCTTCCAACTCTGCACGGGTGAGCAAGTAGTCAACAGACTCCAAGTCCCTCCAAACCGGCACGAGTGAGTATATAACTCATCAACTCCCTCCAATCTCAGCACGGGTGAGCATGTAGTCAACAGACTCCAAGTCCCTCCAACCCGGCACAAGTGAGCATGTGTATCATTTCCCTTAGCCTAGTTTACTACTCTTGTCTACCGATTATTAAACTTAGTAGTTTAGGGTAAATCCCAGGACTGCCCAAGGTATGCCGAATGAAGGGGTCTCGAATGCACTAGGAACCAAGATGGAATTAAAATCCAAAGTTCCCTTTCGCAAGGATAATTACTTTTAGTTGATGTCTACCCATGATCCACACTCAACTCTCCTTATTACTCTTGGGCGATCCTAATGACTTAAGTTGTTATCGGGGAGGGCGACGGTCTTCCGTCGACCTCCACTCCAGTTATTACCCAATGACTTGCACTTTTACCCTCGTCACTAATACGACACTACCCAACAGGGTTATACTTCCAATCGTAATCTCTAGCTCAATTGTCGATCTATCCCCCGGTGGGCCCTTTTATATAACCTATTTTTACTATGCGCAGCCCATGGCCTAACACCACCCCGAAATTGAACTTCAAATCCCTTGGGCCATATGTCTCAAATTATTTATCCTAGGGTGGTGTGGACCTATATGATGACCATGATGATTTCCATAATTTTCCAAATTATTTACATCATTAAATTAATTTCTTCAATTAATTCTTCAGATCATTTTACACATGAAGTATAATAAATTATAATTCTACTGATGTAAGAAGTTTTCCTGACCCATAATATGGTAAAATATTACTGTCTTCCAAGCATCATAATTTCCCCTTAAGTATTTCTATTTATTCTTTAATTAACACAAAATCAACATAATTATCATTTTCCAAATTAAGTATAAGGAATTCATTCACAAAAATTCTAGGAAAATTACAGAGTACATGTATTGACACTCTAAGGCTAAATACAGAGTTTCATAAACCTCTAAGGTACAATGGCCTAACAATTCCATTTTAAGTAATTTACCAAAATGCCATTATAGGGTTTTGAACATTCCTGAGACATCCAAAAATATTGAGATAATTATACAAAGCTCTTTATATAGTAATAGATCTCTAGAAATTTTCCACAATTTTTCTACTGCATAGTTCTATCAATTTCCAATTAAATCTAAATAAGGGCAAAATTTTAAATCCACATAATTCCAGTTACAAAATTCATAAAACAGAGAAATAAAATTTCTAAAAATTATCTATGTCCTATTTGTGATCATGACAACATTTGGGGAATTATCTCCATGCTAAATCAATTTCCCAATTTATTTATCAAAAAGGTCTAATATTTTAAAAATTCCAAATAATGGGATTTTTTATCCCAAAAATCCCATAATTAAATTGAGTGGTTAGCTTTACCCTAATGGAACTCTTGATTTCATTCCATGATTTTTGGGTGCCTCAATTAGGCTGAATACACATTATTTCATTTTTGGCTAAATGCACACCAAGCTTATAACAAGCCAGCACATGCAAGTGGGTTTACCCAACATGCAGTGGTTCAAATTGGCTGAAATTTTAAACATACACTTATAATATCCCTAAGGACATTCAACCAAAATTTGGGGCTCTTTGGAGTTGAAATATTCAAAAAATCACATTTATTTCATTATCTTATTTTGACTAAAACTATAGAAAAATATTCCCCAAAAATTCTCATTTTTGGGGAGGGGCTATACATGCCCAAATAAGTCACATGAACAAAATTTGAGCCCTTGTGGACTCCTGGTTTGGCATAAGCATCCATTTTACTTTCTGCCCTAGCCTAGGACCAGTCCTAGGAAAATAGCCTTACAGGCCAGACCACTGGACCAAAATTGGAGTTTAAGATGGCAATTTAAAGCTAAAACATAAGACTACATTTTATTCAGGGGTCAAGTTATGGTGATGCCTCTAAGTGCCCTAAATTTCACATGCAATGTGACTGTATAAGTGTGACAGATTTGAACTATTCATATCATTTTAATTTATATCATGTTAATATTATAACATCATGAATCTTAAAGCATATTGGACGACATCTGGTCGTCGTCCCCAAGCAATCAATGGCCCTGATTTAGTTTTCTTGGGCCATCTTTGGTGGCTGTTTCCGGTTAGCTGAGCCACCACCACCGTCGGCGAATGTCACCACCACCTTCACTAAGGTGGGGGCGAGCGTTTCCCGGCGGTGAGGCCGCCAGAGTTGGCTCCCCCAGCGAACCTTAGCAATAAGAAAAAGCTCGGAATTTCTCACTTTGCTATCATGGCATCGGGCTCAATTGAGCCCGATATCTCCCCTATTTGATCTAGACAGCTAGTACGAAGAGAGGGACGGCGAAACAGACCTGAGTTGGTGGCTGGCGGCGAGTTTGGCGGCGGTTTGCCATGGAAGAGCTGCTCCGGTGATCTCCTGCCCGAAAGCTCGTTTCTCCACCAATTTCTTAGCTCTAGCACTCGTTCTCCACTCCTCTCAACGTTCTGAAACTGTTGGTGTGCTTGGATTTGGCCTGGAGTGATTGTATAAGGAGATGTGGCAGAGGTGAGCTCGGTTTAGAGCTTTGGTTGTTTCACCATGGCTGCCAAGTGTCCACCAGTAGTCACCACTCCTTCTAATGACTCTTGGGAGGCCAGCCAGCAAGTCTTGGGCTTAGGGAATGAGCCATGTGGCCTCCACCTTACACCTTTGCACTTTCTCTCTCCTATTTTGGGTGAATTCTCCAAAATGCCCCATGCATGTGTTCTCTCTCTAAAATCAAAGGGTTAGGGGTGGACTTTTGACCACTTGGGCTGGTAATGGGCTAGGTTTGGTGGCTTGGCCTAAGGGAAATGGCTTGGGCTCATAATTCCTCCTTTAGGTCACAATGTTGACTTATTGACATTTGAGTTGACTTGGTCAACATGGTGAGTGGGCTGACCCCACTTGAAGGTAATGACCCCAATCGCACTACCCAACTTAGGTTGGGTCAAGGTGATGCCCTACTTAGGCTATTTGGGCCTATAGGTATAGGTTTGACCCAATTAAGGCTAGGGTTGACTTGGGTCAACTAGGGTCAAAGGGTTGACCTAGTGATATGCCCTAGGGTCCACTTAGTTTATTTTTTGGGTTATGGCAATGTGGTGGGGGTAATGGTGTGGCTAGGGTCCCTATTTAGGCTCGTTTGACCTAGCTTGACTTGGCCCTATAGTGGGCCCCACATGGTCAAAACCCACTACCTAGGGTTAACCTCGTTAATTTCCCTAACACCCACCCCATGCCTAACCCAATCTAAGTTTAGGGTCCTAGAAGTAACATGGGATGCTACAAATCCTATAAACAAAAAAAATAATTTCGTCCCCGAAATTTGAGTTCGGGTCTACGGGGTTCTATTTGCAATAATTATAAGAAACTTTAAGCATAAATTAAAATGTACCTGATGTAAACAACTCTTGGTGTTGCTCCAACATCATATCCCTCGGCTCCCAGGTGTGCTCCTCCTATCCATGGTTGGACCACAACACCTTCACGAGAGGGACCTTCTTCTTTCGCAACACTCGGACGACCGTATCGTCAATCCAGATCGGCTCCAGTCTAACTGATCTGTCTGGCGCTACTGGCCTGGCTGTGGTAGTAATGTGATGTTCCAGCCGAAGGAGAGCTTTTTGCAAGGAAGAGACATGGAAAACATCATGTAAGGTACTCAACTTTGGTGGCAGCTGCAGTCGGTAAGCCAAGAGGCTGATCCGCTCCAGGATCATGTATGGCCCCATGTATTGTGGACTGAGCTTCTTGTGCATCCGCACCTGAGAGACACCGTGTACTGGACGAATCTTCAGGAAAACTCTGTCTCCAACCTGGAACTCCACCTTCTAGTACCGAGCATCATAATACTTTACTTGCCTGCTCTGGGCCTCTAGTAGTCGATCCCTGATCAAATGAATCTGAGCCTCCGTGTCTTCCATAAAATCTGAAACAAGAGCTCGAGTATCCACGTCTTGAACCAAAGATAGCGGTGTCCGACACTTCCTCCCATAAAGTACCTCATATGGAGCCATCCTGATGCTAACCTGGTGGCTGTTATTGTATAAGAACTCAAAAAATGGTAGCAGCCTCTCCCAAGGCTTCCCCGTATCCAATATGTGTAGTCTGAGCAGGTCCTCCATAGTCCTGTTTGTTCGCTCCGTCTGGCCGTCGGTCTCCGGATGGAAGGTAGTGCTAAAAGTGAGTCTGGAGCCCAACTAAGCATGCACTGCCCCCCACTCCCTGGAAGTGAAGCGACCGTCTCTGTCCTAGACAATAGACCTGGGGATGCCATGGTATCTGACGAATTGCTCCACGAATACTCTCACCAAAACTGCAACCGGAGCATCCTTCCTGACCGGAATGAAACATGCTACCCTTGTCAGTCTGTCTAAAAAGACCCAGATGGAATCGTGCCCAGAGTGGGAGCGAGGTAGTGCGTGTACAAAATCCATAGTAATGTTCCCAAACTTCTACTCTGGGACTGGCAGTGGCTGTAACAACCCTCCCGGGCTCTTGCACTCCACTTTCACGCGCTGGCAGGTCTCGCAGTGTGTCACAAAATAGGTGATCTCCCTCTTCATCCCGGGCCAGTATATTGTTTTCCGTAAGTCTGCCCACATCTTGGTGATGCCGGGATGCACTGAGCATCTGGAACAATGAGCCTCTCTGAGTATATCATCCCGGATATCATCTCCTGCTGGTATGTATTCTCAGCCACGGAATCGAAGGAGACCAGCCTACAGCGTATAATTCCCATACTTGCCCCCTTCTAGGGCGCTGAAAATAGGCTCTAGTGCAGCATCCAGTCTGTGATGTGTAATAATGCGCTCTAGAATATCATCATCACTGATCAAAGAGCTAAGGTACTCTCGATACACCACTGGCTCGGCCTCCGAAACCATGGTAATGTGCTTATCTTCCATCATGCGTAGCAACTCTATAGACATCACCCGAGGCTCCGGTCTAGAAGTGCCGACTCTCCTGCTCAAGGCATCCGCTACAGTATTTGCCTTCCCCGGGTGATAGCGCATCTCATAATCATAATCACAGAGGAACTCTAGCTATCTCTTCTGGAACAGGTTCAGATCCTTCTGCGTGTCAATGTACTTGAGATTCTTGTGATCCGAGTAGATATCACAATGAATCCCGTATAAGTAGTGTCTCCACGTCTTGAGGGTGAATACCACAGCCCCGAGCTCGAGATCATGTACTGGATAGTTATGCTCATGCTTCTTCAACTGTCATGAAGCATAAGCAATAATATGTCCATGCTGCATCAAGACAACACCCATCCCCTGATAAGAGGCATCTGTATAAATCTGGAATCCTTCACTCCCAGATGGGAGTGCAAGGATAGGGGATGAGGTGAGTCGGTCCTTTAGCTCCTAAAAAGCTGTCTTGCACTGCTCTGTCCAATCAAAAGCTGCATCCTTCATTGTCAAGGACGTGAGGGGGAGGGCTATCCTCGAGAATCCCTCCACGAACTTGCGATAATAGCCTGCTAAACCCAAGAAGCTGCGGATGTCTGACGCTGTCTTTGGCCATGGCCAATCCCGCACTGCCTATATCTTGGCTGGATCCACTGCCAATCAAGCCCCGCTGATAGTATGCCCCAGAAAAGCGACCTCCTGCATCAAGAACTGTCATTTTGAAAACTTTGCATACATCTGAAACTCCCTCAGCCTCTGTAAAACCTATGTCAGGTGCTCTGCATGCTCCTCCCGAGTCCGGGAGTAGATTTGGATATCATCAATGAATACTATGATGAAGCGATCTAAATAAGGCTCGAATACACGGTTCATGAGCGTCATGAATACCGAGGGGGCATTCGTGAGCCCAAAAGGCATCATCGTGAACTCGTATAGCCCATATCGTAAACTGAATGTCGTCTTCAGTATATCTTCTTCCCGGATGCGGAGCTGATAGTATCCGGACCGCAAGTCTAGCTTAGAGAACCATAAAGCTCCCTGAAGCTGATCAAACAATTCGTCTATCTGAGGCAGTGGATAGGTATTCCGAACCGTCAACCGGTTCAGCTCTCTATAATCTATACATAACCGCAGCGATCCATCTTTCTTCTTCACAAATAGAACGGGTGCTCCCCACGATGATGAGCTCGGCCACACAAATCCCGAATCCACTAGCTCCTGAAGCTGAGTCCTGAACTCTGCCAACTCCTTGGGAGCCATCCTGTAAGGTGCCCGTGATACTGGTGTCGCCCGCGGCACCAACTGAATCCTGAAGTCAAAATCCCGAGCTGGTGGTAGCCCGGGCAATTTCTCCGAGAACACATCAGAGAAATCCCGAGCCACAGGGATGTTAGCTATATAACTCTCTATTGTTGCCATCTCGAAGCAAATGAGGTACACCTCCTCCCCTTGCTCATAGGCCTTGACAGCCTGTATAGAAGATAAATAAAGGTGGGGGATGGAACAGATACCTTCAATGGTGATGTAGGAATCTCCATGTCTGAGTGTGATCCTCTTCGAGGGGTAATCGATCTGGGCATGATTCCAATGGAGCCAGGTCATGCCCAAAATCAGATCAAAGTCCGGCAATCTCAGGACCGTTGCCGGAGCCTCGAATGCCTTGCCTCCGATATCGGCCTCCATGTTGCAGCTATCCGTTGTTTGTAGCTCTGAGCCATCAGGAAGACGTACCCTCATTTCCGGGCCAGGGAACCTTTCCACACCCTCTAGTCCTTCAATAAACGTGTCCGACATGAATGAGTGGGAGGCACCTGTGTTGAAGAGAGTATAGGCGGGCTTACCGCTGATCATAACTATCCCTGGGTTTTGTTTGAGTTCAAAGGTGAAGATTATTTCTAAGGTTCTCAAGGTACTCATTAAAGTTGAAAATTCTAAATTTTGCAATAATTAAAGTACCTGTAATCACTTTTTTGGGGTTCCTCTACTCCATGAGGTCCAGCGCATACATTTGTTCCTGGCCATATCCTCGGCAATGATGTCCACGACCTCGGCCTCGACCTTGTCCTCGGCCTCGACCCTGGTGTGCTGGAGGGGCCACTGGAGGTGGAGGAGGAGGGAGTGGGTGGATCTGATGTCAGCACTGCGACCTGATGTGCCAAGGCTGGCCGCATCCAAAGCACGTGATCTGCCTCTGACCCCGATTGTCTTGCCTCATTGGTCCTTGCATCTGCAGAGGTGGGGGTGCCAATAGTGGAGGAGGCCCCTGCTCCTGCCTGTAGTTTGGACGACGACGTCCCCCACCCATCCTGTAGTTGATAACCTTGCCCCTCTGGGATGCCCTGCTACCATCTCCGGAGGATGACCCCTCTAGCAGCCTCTTTCCTCTGCCTTGCACCATTAGCTGGTCAGCCTCCAACTTCTTCGCCATCTAAATGATCTGTGCAGTGGTGCCATGCGATATGAACAATAAGGGCTACCTTAAGGAGTCTCAAAGCCCATGGTAGAACCTTATTGCATACTTCCGGTCATCCAAGTCATGGAATTATGCAAATCTAGCCAAGTGGGAGAACTCCCTTTGATATTCGATCACGGATCTGCTCCCCTGCTAGAGGTTCAGAAATATCGCTTCCAAGGCATCTCTGTTTGTGGAGGATACATAGTGCTCTAAGAACTCATCACTGAATTCCTCCCAAGAAATATCCATCAGCTCCCTATCAGCGTATGTAGAGTCTCGTACAGATTTCCACCACCTCTTCGCATGAGCCTCCAGTACCGAGGTGGCAAGGGGGACTGCCTGTCTGACGGGGCAGCTGATCCCAGCTAACAGCTCCTGGATAGTCTCCAGCCACTCCTCTGTTTTCATAGCATCTTCTGTCCCGCGGTACACTAGCGGAGACAGACTCTTAAACGCATTCAACCAGCTCGACCCTGGGTTTAGCTGCTGTGCCGGGGCTTACTGGGCTCTGAAGGCATCTAGGATAGCCGTCAGAGTTTGTTCCATCTCTGTCTGCATGAAAGGAGTGGCAGTCGGAGGGGAAGGAATCACATTCTGCGGAGACTGCATAAAGATAAGGTAAACGTCAAAAATTGGCCTAACTCATTGCTTAAAATGGACTGTTTTATGTGACTTTCTACACATGGGCACACCATTGCTTTCACTCCATAGTTTGTCCGTAAACTAATGCTCGAGCGGGGTGTTCCAGTGTTGTGGACTTCTTTCTCATATGATAAATTGTTCAAGTGATACCAGTTTGTAAGATCCGACCCCCCTTCCAAGGAGTTAACCCGGATCTTATGTCAAGAACCGCTGCCTTACGGTGCCACTAACACACGGGTTAGTCGACACCATAAGTCGCCGATTCTGCCGGCTAGCACAATCATAAACTAGTTCGGCCAATATGAGAAACAGAAGTATAAAACAGAGTAAACACAGCAAAGTCCACAGCCACAGTACTAATCAAATATATAGCAAATGAAAAGTACACAAATGAATAATCCAAAATCAGTGCAAAAAGAAAAAGTAATAAGGGCTTATTCCCAGTACATCAAATCAAATGACTCTCTCTCTCGAATCAAAACAGCGGAAATCTAATCATCCAAACTCATCCCACCTTAGGACGTGCTCTAGTAGTAGTAGTAGATGGTATCGACATCTGCTCCTCAAGTCCTGCCTCCTCGATGTGCTGGTCCATCTCCTTGAGCTCCTAAAATGACATGGTCACCGACCATTAGTCAAAAAGACTAAGTCATTTCCTACGCACCTCGCCCCGCAATTCCTAGGCACCGAGCGGGAGGACGAAGCGGAGGACAACAAGGGGTAGCAAAAGGAAGCAGGTGACAAAAGCTAACTAGCAAGTGTATAATATGATTCTACATCCATCAGTTTTAAGCACAAGGTGTAAAGAAGTAAAGTGCGGTACTGTAAGTAAAAGAACTAAAAGTAAAGCAGAAGGTAAAGCTACAGTACCACTACAATATCATCACGGAGCGTACCTTAACTTATAAAAATGCCCATACAAATTTATAAGTTAAGGTTTCCAGGAAATGTAACTTATCATATAAAAGAGCCCATACAAATTTATATGATAAGGATCTATGAAGCGTATGCCCTAATATGAATGAATGTTTATGATATGGTTATGCAACATGCAAGTGTAACACACGCACGCGACTCTGAGATCCCAGACCTTTAGTTCCCACAATTCGAGAGCTAGCATCACTCTCAAGTACCACCGTTGTGGCTTCGGCTGCAGCGGATCGAGCTTCTCCGATTTCTAGGCGGGTATACACACTACAAGTCCTAGACGTCTCTTGTACGCCTCTGTACACGTCCTAGGTGCACTCTAGAGTCTCTGCGTACTAATTGCTAGCTGCCTGCTAGACTTTTAGGTCGGGTATATGTCTTCAGGGATTGTCTGTTTGACAGCAGTATTAAAAAACATATTGGCCCTTCCGTCCGTACACCTCACCCGAGTCACCGTACTGTCATCGATGTGACGATTGGCCCAGTACTGCATGACCCACCACTATTTACTTTATGCACATGCAATTATTTCAACTCGAGCCTCTAGCTTGTAGGACCAACCTGCCCTGATTCCTCCAACCATGCCTGGGTGAGCAAGTAAACCAACCACTTCCTTCCAACTCTGCACGGGTGAGCAAGTAGTCAACAGACTCCGAGTCCCTCCAACCCGGCACGAGTGAGTATATAACTCATCAACTCCCTCCAATCTCTGCACGGGTGAGCAAGTAGTCAATAGACTCCAAGTCCCTCCAACCTGGCACGAGTGAGCATGTGTACCATTTCCCTTAGCCTAGTTTACTACTCTTGTCTACCGATTATTAAACTTAGTAGTTTAGGGTTAATCCCAGGACTTCCCAAGGTATGCCCAATGAAGGGGTCTCGAAGGCACTAGGAACCAAGATAGAATAAAAATCCAAAGTTCCCTTTCGCAAGGATAATTACTTTTAGTTGATGTCTACCCATGATCCACACTCAACTCTCCTTATTACTCTTGGGTGATCCTAATGACTTAAGTTGTTATCGGGGAGGGCGACGGTCTTCCGTCGACCTCCACTCCAGTTATTATCCAATGACTTGCACTTTTACCCTCGTCACTAATACGACACTACCCACCAGGGTTATACTTCCAATCGTAATCTCTAGCTCAATTGTTGATCTATCCCCCGGTGGGCCCTTTGATATAACCTATTTTTACTATGCGCAGCCCATGACCTAACACCACCCCGAAATCAAACTTCTAATCCCTTGGGCCATATGTCTCAAATTATTTATCCTAGGGTGGCATGGACGTATATGATGACCATGATGATTTCCATAATTTTCCAAATTATTTACATCATTAAATTAATTTCTTCTATTAATTCTTCAGATCATTTTACACATGAAGTATAATAAATTATAATTATACTGATGTAATAAGTTTTCCTGACCCATAATATGGTGAAATATCACTGTCTTCCAAGCATCATAATTTCCCCTTAAGTATTTCTATTTATTCTTTAATTAACACAAAATCAACATAATTATCATTTTCCAAATGAAGTACAAGGATTCACAAAAATTCTAGGAAAATTACAGAGTACATGTATTGATACTCTAAGGCTAAATACAGAGTTTCATAAACCTCTAAGGTACAAGAGCCTAACAATTCCATTTTTAAGTAATTTACATAAATGACATTATAGGGTTTTGAACATTAGTGAGACATCCAAAAATATTGAGATAATTATACAAGGCTCTTTATATAGTAATACATCTCTAGAAATTTTCCACAATTTTTCTACTGCATATTTCTATCAATTTCAAATTAAATGTAAATAAGGGCAAAATTGTAAATCCACATAATTCCAGTTACAAAATTCATAAAACAGAGAAATAAAATTTGTAGGAATTATCTATGTCCTATTTGTGATCATGACAAGATTTGGGGATTTATCTCCTTGCTAAAGCAATTTCCAAATTTATTTATCAAAAAGGTCTAATATTTTAAAAATTCCAAATAATGGGATTTTTGATCCCAAAAATCCCATAATTAAATTGAGGGGTTAGATTTACCTTAATGGAACTCTGGATTTCATTCCATGATTTTTGGGTGCCTCAATTAGGCTGAATACACATTATTTCATTTTAGGCTAAATGCACACCAAGCCTATAACAAGCCAATACATGCAAATGGGTTTACCCAACATGCAGTGGTCTAAATTGGCTGAAATTTTAAAAATACTCTTATAATGTCCCTAAGGACATGCCACCAATATTTGGGGCTCTTTGGAGTTGAAATACTAAAAAATTCACATTTATTTCATTTATCATATTTTGACTACAACTATAGAAAAATATTCCCCAAAAATTCTCATTTTTGGGGAGGGGCTAGGCATGCCCAAATAAGTCACATGCCCAAAATTTGAGCCCTTGTGAACTCCTGGTTTGGCATGGGAATCCATTTTACTTTCTACCCTAGCCTAGGACCAGTCCTAGGAAAATATCCTTACAAGACAGATCACTGGACCAAAATTAGAGTTTAAGATGGAAATTTTAAGCTAACACATAAGGCTATATTTTTCATTCAGGGGTCAAGTTATGGTGATGCCTCTAAGTGCCCTAAATTTCACATGCAATGTGACTGTATAAGTGTGACAGATTTGAACTATTCATATCATTTTAATTTATATCATGTTAATATTATAACAGCACGAATCTTAAAGCATATTGGACGACATCTGGTCGTCGTCCCCAAGCAATCAATGGCCCTGATTTAGTTTTCCTGGGCCATCTTTGCAAGCTGTTTCCGGCCAGCTGAGCCACCACCACCGTCGGCGGATGTCACCACCACCTTCACTTAGGTGGGGGCTAGCGTTTCCCGGCGGTGAGGCCACCAGAGTTGGCTCCCCCGGCGAACCCGAGCAAGAAGAAAAAGCTAGGAATTTATCACTTTGCTCTCATGTCATCGGGCTCAATTGAGCCCAATATCTCCCCTATTTGATCTAGACAGCTAGTACAGAGAGAGGGGCGGCGAAATGGACCTGAGTTGGTGGCTGGAGGCGAGTTTGGCGGCGGTTTGCCATGGAAGATGTAAGACCCCAACCTCGGAGTTGATCGCGGGGCGATCAATCAACGCTTTTGGAGGTCTGAACAGGGGCACACGGCCAGGCACACGGCCGTGTGCCTACCCGTGTTCAGTGATTTATTGTGTTTTTTGTGCGTCTCGAGTCAGAGAAGTACACGGCCTGAGACACACGGCCGTGTCTCAAGCCATGTGTGGGGCACACGGCCTCGAACACGGCTGTGTTCGAAGCCGTGTTCTGGAAGCCCGACGATCGTTCCTGAAGATCCAGGTAACACGGCCCGTGGCACACGGCCGTGTCAGGAGCCGTGTCGATCGGCGAATGAGCTACACGGCCGTGTGTCAAGCCGTGTTCGGCCCAGTTTTTGGGATTTTGGATCTAATCTCGGCCGTTCGTTCCCTTGGATCTAAATCCGACGGTGGGGGCTGCTCCTGGGGGGTTATTAGCCGGGAAATGGGGGGAGAAACCCTCATTTTCATCTTGAGTTTCTCTTTCTTCATCTTAGAGAGAGGGGAGAACTCCCTTGGTGGTGTGAGCCCAAGATCCGGCCGCCGGAGGAGTTTTGAAGCACCGATTCGCGATCCGAGTCCGGATCCTCGAAGGCAAGGGCGAGGCGAAGCTTTCCATTCGACTACATCTTCATGGCGCCGCGGAAAAATGCGAGGGTAACGATCCTCTTCATAGGGCATGTGTAGTCGCCCTTCTTTCTATGCATGGGGAAATCCCCCTCTCGCGAGTGAGCGTTGAGGCGCGGAATCCCTTCGGGTAGATATGTAAAGTCCCCGTTGTTAGAGCCCGGAATCGGAGTACGGGCGTAGGCATTGTGTGTGAAGCCTATTTGGGTTTAACCCGGATCGGTGATGTTTGCATTGCATGGCCGGAGAAGACTCCGCGCCGATGATTTCAGTTTTCCGAAATTTCTACGCGGTAGATTGCATACAGGGATCCTTGGGGGTTAACCTCGAGGCGCACCCGGAAAGCTTGGGCGGATTCGCATTGCCGCCACGATGTTGCCTTGGAGGGCAAATCGGTACATAACGGGGTTATGTGCGTGTTTTGATCGATTGTGGGAATGAGGAGAAACTTGGCCCGCACCGATGGCTAAATGGCCGTGGTGAAGTGAGCAACGGGCGGGTGGAACTCTACCCATTCCAAGTGGTCTCGGTAGAAGCGACCTAAAGTACATGGGACTTCCCGGGGGGCTGGAAACGGGCCTAGGCTTCGGCTGAAAGGGCTAAATGCTCACGTGTGTTGCCGTCCGAGGGATGGTGGTGGAATCGCGGTGTCGGACTGGGTCCGGACCGGGTTCACCGATTAGTGCCCTGAGAGCACGGAGTGTGCGGCCGTGCGTGCCGACACTTGTGGCGAATAGATTACTCTATAGAATTGCTATGGTAGTTTTTATGCAGGGAAGGAGCACCGCCGTCCCGAGAAACGGGACGGGGTCGTTATAATTTGGTCAGCTTTGCTGACCGTTGCCCTTTTGTATTGCCACCTCTTGGGTGGGTTGTTTCTACAGGTGCTGCTGCGGAGCCAAGTGGCAAATAGCGGGCTAAAGCCCAAGTTGCAGCGCCAGCCCTCGAAGGCTTAGTTATTAGCTTTTTCATATTCATGTATGGCCGGCCTGCGCGCCGATGTATGAAAGACGCTATCTTGTTAAGCGAACACTTTTGTAAGGCCTTAAGGCCGTGAACTCTTTTGTGTATGTACTCATTCCTGGGTTATAGTGGACATTCATGCTCTGTGGCAGGGTTCTTATCTTTTGCAACTTAATTAAATTGCTTCCGCTAGGTGTTGTGTAGGACGCTCTGATTGGTTGTATGGTTTCAACGCGTAACCAACCGGTCTGTCCGTAGTATATGGCGTCGGGCCCCGGCCGGACCTACTGCTATATGCTATGTGACGGATAGGGGTGTTACAAAATGGTATCAGACTTCTGGTTTCGGTCACGCTTAAATGAATTCGTGGACGAATTCACTTTAAGGGGTGGTGAGCACATTGTGTGCGTCATCGTTATAACATGAAAAGAACCCGTGAATGTCCACTTAGGAATGAAAACACACATGATTGAGGAACCTGCGTGTTCCTATAATTGCTGTTTGCAGTAATTTTTGGGTCGCTTATCGGTGTTTTGCACGATTTTAGGTGACCAGAAGTGGTGCTGGGCCGTCTGAACGGCCAGGTTCTGAGGCGAGCAGTGCGCCAAGCGATGCGCCTGCAACACCTTTGTCTGCCGAGACCATTAGGTTGGTGGCGGAAGCGGTCATGGCAATGATTAATGCGCAGCCTGCAAGGCAGGTGCAGCAGCCTGCTCCTGCTGTGGAACAGGTACCGCTTCAGGCGGCAGAGCGAAGGAGGGTTGAGCAAGTTGTGGTGGAACCAGAGTTGCCGCGGAGAGCAACTGAAAGACAACTGAAGCACGTGATGGGCTTTCACCCACCGGTGTTCACGGGGGCAGAAACCCCGACCCAAGCAGAGGATTGGCTCTCAAGGGTCAACAGGGTGATGACTGCGACGCAAACTGAAGAGTGGCAGAAGACCACTATAGCGACGTTCCTTTTGGATGGGGATGCAAGACTGTGGTGGGAGGGCCTAGAGCTGCATCAGTTGAGGGGAAGGCCATTGGCCGAAGTCCCGATGGAGGAGTTTGCGAGACTATTTATGGCTCGATACCTCCCCTCGGCACAGAGGATCACGCTAGAGAGCGAATTCCAGAAGTTGGTGCAGGGTGATAGCACCGTTGATGAATACCTCCACGAGTTTACTCGGTTGGGGAGATATGCCGGCGCTACCTTCGCAGACGAGGAGCGCAAGACGAGCCGCTTTTATGAAGGGCTAAGGGATGATTTGAGGTTGTTGCTGTCGGGGCCCAAGACGCAGGGTTTCATGACCCTGGTCAGTTCGGCCCGGTCCTTGGAGAAGGATATGAGAAACGTGCAAGAAAAGAAGGAGAGGGAATCTGGTGGCAAGAGATCAGAGTTTAAGGCGCCGACTACGTCGAAGTCGGGCTACCGCAGATTCTCCAAGAAGTCTAGGACGTCGGGTCCAGCTCCTTCTGCAGGTGCCTCGGGGGCAACTACCAATCGAACCCCGGGCACTTGCTTCACGTGTGGGAAGCCGGGGCACTTTGCCCGTGACTGCTGGAGTGGACGCTCAAAGTCCGAAAGGAAACAAGGAGCTACCTACGAGGAAAAGGGCAAAGCGGTGGAGTCGACCGCGTCCCACTATGCTCCGACTCAGCCTAGAGTCTACAGCTTGGGCCAGCAGGAGGCCATCAAGCAAGCAGATGTGGTGACAGGTATGAGTTAATTTATGCAAGTTGACTTGAGAATACTATTACCTATTGCTTGTTAAGCTAATGTCTTTTGCTTAGGCTTTGTGGTAATTAGCGACAGTCCGGCACGGGCACTGTTCGACACTGGTGCTTCGCATTCTTTCTTGTCCGAACAGTTTATATCGCGTATCGGAGTCCCTTCTTCGATGGCGAAGGACAAGTTAGATGTGTTGCTACCGAATGGGTGCTCGATGCGTGCGGACAGAGTGTGCGCCGTGAAGGTTCACATAGGGAGCCAAGAGTTCGACTTGCTAGCGTCATTATTGCCGTTGGTAGAGTTCGATGTTATCTTTGGAATGGATTGGCTGTCAGAGCAGAAGGCTTGGATCGATTGCGACCGTAAGGAGGTCAAGCTGGGTGTAGGGCAGGAGACTACTTTCGAGGGGCTTAAGGGGTCGAGCAAGACATTAATGTCTGCTCTTCAGGTGGTGAAGGCGGTTCGTGCTGGTGCAGAGCTGTTCTTTGCGATAGTGGGGGCTGTGGAGCCAAAGTGCCCGTTGGATAGCATCCCTGTGGTTTGCGAATACCCCGATGTGTTCCCGGATAGCCTTCCCGGAGCCCCACCGCAGCGAGAGATTGATTTTACGATCGAGCTCGTGCCGGGTGCCAAACCCGTGTCACGTGCTCCTTATAGGTTGGCGCCAAAGGAGATGGCAGAGTTGAAGGTTCAGCTGGAGGAGCTGATGGAGCAAGGTTATGTGCGTCCAAGTTCGTCGCCTTGGAGCGCACCGGTCCTCTTCGTTAAAAAGAAGGACGGTAGTATGCGATTGTGCATCGACTACAGGGAATTGAACAAGTTGACGGAAAAGAATAAGTACCCGATCCCGAGGATTGATGATCTCTTTGATCAGTTAGTCGGATCGTCGGTATACTCCAAGTTGGACTTGAAGTCGGGGTACTATCAGCTGAGGATCAGGGAGTGTGATATCCTGAAGACGGCGTTCAGTACGAGGTATGGGCATTTCGAGTTCACGGTCATGCCGTTTGGACTGACGAATGCGCCATCG
Organism: Platanthera zijinensis; assembly: GCA_039513925.1. Taxonomy (NCBI): domain Eukaryota; kingdom Viridiplantae; phylum Streptophyta; class Magnoliopsida; order Asparagales; family Orchidaceae; genus Platanthera; species Platanthera zijinensis. The sequence continues at coordinate 113,773,375 of CM077081.1, forward strand.
GTGTTTATGGATCTGATGAACAGGACGTTCAGAGATTTCCTGGATCGCTTTGTGATCGTCTTTATTGACGATATTTTGGTATACTCGCAGTGCGAAGAAGACCACTTCAAGCATTTGCATTTGGTGTTGGAGACTTTGAGGAGGAATGAGCTTTACGCAAAGTTCTCCAAGTGCGAGTTCTGGCTACCCTCGGTAGCGTTCCTTGGTCATATAGTGAGTGGGGAAGGTATAGCGGTGGATCCGGCGAAGATTGTTGCGATACGGGAGTGGCCTGCGTTATCTTCTGTCGCGGAAGTCCGTAGTTTTCTCGGGCTTGCCGGATATTACAGGCGCTTCGTAGAGAACTTCTCGCGGGTAGCGTTACCTCTCACGAAGTTGACAAGGAAGGATCAGAAATTCTTGTGGACGCAAGAGTGCATGCAAGCTTTTGAGGAGCTGAAGAGGCGGTTGACCACGGCGCCAGTGCTTAGTTCGCCGAGTGGGACCGAGGGCTTTGAGGTGTATAGCGACGCTTCGGGTAGCGGTTTGGGCTGCGTGTTGTTGCAGCATGGAAGTGTGATCGCGTATGGATCGCGTCAGCTGAAAGTGCATGAAAGAAATTATCCGGTGCACGACTTGGAGTTGGCGGCCGTGATTTTTGCACTCAAGTTGTGGAGGCACTACCTATACGGCGTAAGAGTTGATATATACACCGATCACAAGAGCCTAAAATACTTGTTGGATCAAAAGGACCTTAATATGAGGCAGAGGAGGTGGATGGAGTTCCTGGGGGACTACACCTTCAAGATACATTATGTACCCGGGAAGGGCAACGCAGTTGCGGATGCGCTGAGCCGCAGGGCTCCCGCCCGAGCCAACTGGTTGTCGGTGCATGATGAGCGGCTAGTGCGGGAGTTGGAGGAGCTTGAGATCTATTGCGTCGACAAGCAGACGAGCGCCAAAGTAATGTTAAACTGGACAGAGGTGCAGTGCGACCTGGCTGACCGGGTTCGGCAGGCATTGGAGTTAGATGACTCCATGAAGGAGCTTTTGGAGGCCGCTATGGATGGGTCAAATTCCCAGTTCTCGGTGGAAGATGGTTTATTAAGGAAGGATCATCGGTTGTGCGTCTCGAGTGGGGGTAACCTCCGGGCGGAGTTGATGTACGAGGCTCATCATACCAAGTACTCAATCCACCCAGGGAGCACGAAGATGTATCGCGATCTCAAGAAGTTGTTTTGGTGGCCGGGGCTTAAGAAAGATGTGGCGTTGTATGTGGCCAAATGCCAAACATGCGCCTTGGTGAAGGCGGAGTGCCAAAAGCCGGGAGGATTTCTGAAGTCCTTGCCTATACCGGAGTGGAAATTCGACGATATATCTATGGACTTTGTGCACGGGTTGCCAAGGTCGCAGAAGGGGAACGACGCCATCTGGGTGATCGTAGATCGGCTAACTAAGGTGTCACATTTCATTCCGCATAGGAAGGATGATCCAGTCGAGAAATTGGCAAAGTTGTACGTTGACAATATTGTTAGGCTGCATGGTGTGCCTCGTAGCATTGCGAGTGATCGCGATGGGCGGTTCACGTCAAATGATTGGAGGTTGGTGCAGCAGATGCTGGGGACAAAGTTAAAGTTCAGTACAGCTTTCCATCCGCAGACGGATGGGCAGACCGAGAGGGTCAACAGAACGATGGAGGACATGCTCCGCATGTGTGTTCTAGACTTCGGGAAGCATTGGGAAGACCACCTTTATTTGGTGGAGTTCGCGTACAACAACAGCTACCAAGCGAGTATACAAATGGCGCCCTTCGAGGCCCTGTATGGTAGGAAGTGTCGCACGCCGTTATCGTGGCTTGAAGCGGGTGAGGCAAGGTTGTACAAGAAGCAGGAGGTGGAGAGTGCTACCTCGTTAGTGCGGATCATTCGGGAGCGCTTGTTGATCGCTCAGGACCGGCAGGCGAAGTATTACAATGCCAAGCACCGGAACGTGGAGTTCGCGGTAGGCCATTGGGTGTACTTGAAGATCAAGCCGTTCAAGGGTGTCTCACGGATTCGACGCTTGAAAAAGTTGAGTCCGAGATACCTTGGGCCATTTGAGGTTCTGGAGCGAGTCGGCGAAGCGGCATACCGTTTGAAGCTATCGGTGGAGTTGAGTGGATTACATGATGTGTTCCACATTTCTGTGTTGCGGAAGGCGGTGCAAGAGCCTTCGCAGGTGATCGCGGCTGATCAAGTACCGGTTGAGGAAGGATTGACAACGAAAGTCAAGCCCATATCTATTGAGGATTTCGAAGTCAAGCGGCTTCGGAACAAGGAAATCAGAATGGTGAAGGTCCGTTGGGATAACTGCGGGCGCGAGGAGCTCTCTTGGGAGCAAGAGCAGACAATGCGCGAGGAGTACCCCGAGTTGTTCCCCTCAGGTACTCGTTATGTTTTTGTTTTTGTGTAGTCTCTGTTCTTAATTTCGGGACGAAATTCTCTTAAGGGGGAGGGAGTTGTAAGACCCCAACCTCGGAGTTGATCGCGGGGCGATCAATCAACGCTTTTGGAGGTCTGAACAGGGGCACACGGCCAGGCACACGGCCGTGTGCCTACCCGTGTTAAGTGATTTATTGTATTTTTTGTGCGTCTCGAGTCAGAGAAGTACACGGCCTGAGACACACGGCCGTGTCTCAAGCCGTGTGTTGGGCACACGGCCTCGAACACGGCTGTGTTCGAAGCCGTGTTCTGGAAGCCCGACGATCGTTCCTGAATCTCCAGGTAACACGGCCCGTGGCACACGGCCGTGTCAGGAGCCGTGTCGATCGGCGAATGAGCTACATGGCCAGACACACGGCCGTGTGTCAAGCCGTGTTTTGGCCCAGTTTTTGGGATTTTGGATCTAATCTCGGCCGTTCGTTCCCTTGGATCTAAATCCGACGGTGGGGGCTGCTCCTGGGGGGTTATTAGCCGGGAAATGGGGGGAGAAACCCTCATTTTCATCTTGAGTTTCTCTTTCTTCATCTTAGAGAGAGGGGAGAACTCCCTTGGTGGTGTGAGCCCAAGATCCAGCCGCCGGAGGAGTTTTGAAGCACCGATTCGCGATCCGAGTCCGGATCCTCGAAGGCAAGGGCGAGGCGAAGCTTTCCATCCGACTACATCTTCATGGCGCCGCGGAAAAAGGCGAGGGTAACGATCCTCTTCATAGGGCATGTGTAGTCGCCCTTCTTTCTATGCATGGGGAAATCCCCCTCTCGCGAGTGAGCGTTGAGGCGCGGAATCCCTTCGGGTAGATATGTAAAGTCCCCGTTGTTAGAGCCCGAAATCGGAGTACGGGCGTAGGCATTGTGTGTGAAGCCTATTTGGGTTTAACCCGGATCGGTGATGTTTGCATTGCATGGCCGGAGAAGACTCCGCGCCGATGATTTCAGTTTTCCGAAATTTCTACGCGGTAGATTGCATACAGGGATCCTTGGGGGTTAACCTCGAGGCGCACCCGGAAAGCTTGGGCGGATTCGCATTGCCGCCACGATGTTGCCTTGGAGGGCAAATCGGTACATAACGGGGTTATGTGCGTGTTTTTATCGATTGTGGGAATGAGGAGAAACTTGGCCCGCACCGATGGCTAAATGGCCGTGGTGAAGTGAGCAACGGGCGGGTGGAACTCTACCCATTCCAAGTGGTCTCGGTAGAGGCGACCTAAAGTACATGGGACTTCCCGGGGGGCTGGAAACGGGCCTAGGCTTCGGCTGAAAGGGCTAAATGCTCACGTGTGTTGCCGTCCGAGGGATGGTGGTGGAATCGCGGTGTCGGACTGGGTCCGGACCGGGTTCACCGATTAGTGCCCTGAGAGCACGGAGTGTGCGGCCGTGCGTGCCGACATATGTGGCGAATAGATTACTCTATAGAATTGTTATGGTAGTTTTTATGCAGGGAAGGAGCACCGCCGTCCCGAGAAACGGGACGGGGTCGTTATAATTTGGTCAGCTTTGCTGACCGTTGCCCTTTTGTATTGCCACCTCTTGGGTGGGTTGTTTCTACAGGTGTTGCTGCGGAGCCAAGTGGCAAATAGCGGGCTAAAGCCCAAGTTGCAGCGCCAGCCCTCGAAGGCTTAGTTATTAGCTTTTTCATATTCATGTATGGCCGGCCTGCGCGCCGATGTATGAAAGACGCTATCTTGTTAAGCGAACACTTTTGTAAGGCCTTAAGGCCGTGAACTCTTTTGTGTATGTACTCATTCCTGGGTTATAGTGGACATTCATGCTCTGTGGCAGTGTTCTTATCTTTTGCAACTTAATTAAATTGCTTCCGCTAGGTGTTGTGTAGGACGCTCTGATTGGTTGTATGGTTTAAACGCGTAACCAACCGGTCTGTCCGTAGTATATGGCGTCGGGCCCCGGCCGGACCTACTGCTATATGCTATGTGACGGATAGGGGTGTTACAGAAGAGCTGCTCCGGCGATCTCCTGCAAGAAAGCTCATTTCTCCACCAATTTCCTAGCTCCAACACTCATTCTCCACTCCTATCAATGTTCTGAAACTGTTGGTGTGCTTGGATTTGGCATGGAGTGATTGTATAGGGAGATGTGGCCGAGGTGAGCTTGGTTTAGAGCTTTGGTTATTTCACCATGGCTGCCAAGTGTCCACCAACAGTCACCACTCCTTCTAATGACTCTTGGGAGGCCAGCCAGCAAGTCTTGGGCTGATGGAATGAGCCATGTGGACTCCACCTTACTCCTTTGCACTTTCTCTCTCCTATTTTGAGTGAATTCTCCAAAATGCCCCCATGCATGTGTTCTCTCTCTAAAATCGGAGGGGTAGGGGTGGAATTTTGACCACTTGGGCTGGTAATGGGCTAGGTTTGGTGGGCTTGGCCCAAGGGAAATGGCTTGTGATCATAATTCCTCCTTTAGGTCACAATGTTGACTTATTGGCTTTTGAGTTGACTTGGTCAACATGGTGAGTGGGCTGACCCCACTTGAAGGTAATGACCCCAATGGCACTACCCAACTTGGGTTGGGTCCAGGTGATGCCCTACTTAGGCTATTTGGGCCTATAGGTATAGGTTTGACCCAATTAAGGCTAGGGTTAACTTGGGTGAACTAGGGTCAAAGGGTAGACCTAGTGACATGCCCTAGGGTCCACTTAGATTATTTTTAAGGTTAGGGCAATATGGTGGGGGTCATGGTGTGGCTAAGGTCCCTATTTAGGCTAGTTTTACCTAGCTTGACTTGGCCCTATAGTGGGCCCCACATGATCACAACCCACTACCTAGGGTCATCTTAGTTAATTTCCCTAACACCCACCCAATGCCTAACCCAATCTAAGTTTAGGGGCCTAGAAGTAACATGGGATGTTGCAAGTCGCTGCATCATATCTGGGCAAGAAATCCCCTGTAAGGCGACCTGGGAAGGTGGTCGAGGGGGAATGTAGTGAGCGAGACCTTTCAGGGCGAACACTGTTCCCCGGTTCGGCGAGTGCGGGTAGGGTCGGCTAGGTGGAGGTGAGAGACCGCCCTACTCTCCCTGCAGGGGAAGGAAGTAAATTTAGCGAGCTGGTCGCATCCATCCTAGTTGCAGAGGGGTGCAGTGAGCCGAAGATGTCCCACTACACTGATAAGGATGATTCGGTCCAGCACGTCTACTGGTTTGAGGATGTGATCTCAATCTGATTGGTGCTTGAAAGTGTTTGTTTTCAAGTTAGCTTGTAACCTAGAGGGGGGAGGTGAATAGGTTTGTTGGTTACTTGTGACTTTCTTTTAGTTTCTTCTTTAAGTGCTTAGTATGTTAGTAGTTATCAGCTTTCAAGAACATGCAATAAAGAAACAACAGAAAAGCACACGCAAAATATATAGTGGTTCCCTTGATTATGAGTACATCCACTCTCCTCCCACCTTTCTAACTTCCAGTTAAACAAGACACTTCTCCAAAATTCGGCTCAAAGAGCTTATACCTCAGATCCCTCAAGATCTCTCAGTCGCCTCCAAGACTTATAACTCAGGAACTTAGCCCTACAAGTCATTGATCAACTGATCACGTAACTCAGGCCAAAGGTCCTACCACTCATGATGGGAGGACAACCCTACCTCAGATTCATAAGGGATCCTACCTCAGAGAGAATGACTCTCCTACAGCAAAGGCACAAATGCCCTATCTCAGATCCAAAGGATCCTGCAACTCAGGCACAAGTGTGCTATATCTCAGAGAGAATGACTCTCCTACCTCAGGCTCAAAGCCCTACAACTCAGTGATCAATTGATCACCTACCTCAGATCCAAGCTTGATCTTAAACTCAGAGAGTATAACTCTCTTACAGCTCAAGAAAATTTGCCCTACCTTAAGATAAAAAGCCCTACAGCTTAGATCCAAAAGGATCCTACAGATATCTAAAGGTTTTAATTAATTTGACACAGAGAAATTTCTCCGTGTCAACAACTAAAGCTGAGTTATCTCTACTCTATCTATCTTCAAAGCAGCAGGTAGATTTTCTTCAATAAAAGTCTGACTTTGCTGGAAGTATCTCAGAAAATGATTTCTGAACTTGTTGTAGAAGACTGAAGATGTAACACCCCAAATTTTACAACAGAACTTCTGTGCGTTAATGCTAGTCGATAGTGGGTATCACCTGAGCGATAGCGGGAAAGCGTTGAGTGAGCGCAATGCACTCAACGTTACAAAGCATTGAATGAGTTCAACACACTCAACGCCTGAAAGCATTGAGTGAGCTATCGGAATGGCGATAGTGGATGTCGCCACGCGATACTTCCACGTATGTGTGGACACGTGTCAGATGGCTAGAAGGCGGCCAATGAGCTGTGGTTGACTTGCATCAAAGCGGTTATTGAAAATATCGCCCAGGCGACAGTGGATATCGCTAGGAAACAATGTTAATGTTGACTATTCAACTAAAATCGTGGCCTTTGCTCCCTTTTGATGAAATGATCCTGTGGCTGGGATTAATCCCAAGTCTACTTATGTAGAGGAGTAGAAGACTGAGAATTCATTCTCTTCTTCTTACTCTCTCTCCTTCTTTCATCCAAGTTCTTGAGAGAAAGATCTATGGGTTGGAGCTAAGGGCTGGAGCTGAGCTTGAATAGCTTGGTGAAAGAGATCCAGTAGTCGGAAGCAAGACTCGAGTCTAGATCCGCGAAGAGGAAAGAGTGGTGCTCCTTTCTAACTGGACAAAAAGCTTCGCCATGGCTCCAAAATGGATTATAAGGGTAATAATTTTCTCTTTGGACAAGTGAAGTCCTCAATTTGCACACGTGCATGGAACCCCTCACCAAAAGGTGAAGAAAGGGTGGTTTCCAATGGGTCAATCGTTGTGATCCCCGATTAAATTTGCATATAGATCCTGAAATTTTGCAGTACGGAATAGGCATGCTATGTGAAGCCCATCCAGACATGTTGGTATGGATTGGTGATGTTTTATTTTGTGTGACGGAGAAGACTCTGCATATAAATGAGTAGTTTATAGGGTCTGTGAGTTATACTTGTGAAATGGGAGTAGCAGGAAGTACTGCAGATGTTCTCCAGGAAAATAACCATGAAATTCCACAGTTTTCAAAACTGTTGGATATCGCCGGGCAACAACTAGTATCGCCGGGCGATATCTCCCAGTGAGCTATGTTTCTGAGGCCTGTCTTAGGGAGACCTGGGGGTCATTATCTGAAAAGCTAAGAGCCTATAGTGCCCAGGTATGGTGGCCATGAGTGCCAACATATTTTGGTGTAAAGCCTGTCTTGCGAAGGCAATGGGGCTAGAATGTGAGTTGAGCCTTGGAGGCCAACTATTATTGCCGCGAGAGCCGTAGTGCCTAGCTCTAAAGGTCGTTGAGCCGAATGGGAAAGGGGAGGTACATCTGCGTCTTGTCTATTATCATTTATTGCTTCGGGTTTTAGAAGTGGCATGGCGATCTGAGCAACGGGAAGGGGCTGAACTGTACCTGCGTTATATCTACCCTGATTAGATTGCCTAAAGTAATTGACTATTGTCAGATCGTATAATGAGAGTCTTAGTACTAGGTCCGAAAAGAATAAAATGCTCAAGAATGAACTGTTATGTCTTGGACCTCTGAACGGGAGGTTGTATTCGGGAAGTACGGTATATCGCGAATGTGCCCTGAGTGTATGAGGCGTGTGGCCGTTGAGCGTACATCTGTGGTGCAGAGTGCTTAAATGAACATTGTTGTTGCCACTATATATATATAATTGCTGCTATTATAGGGAAGGAGAACCGCCGCCCCGAGTAAGGGGTGAGGTTTTTATAAGTTGGTCAGCAAAATGATGACCATTGCTTTGTTTGCCACATTTGTGTGGGCCATTTTATGCAAGTGCTGGAGAGCCATGTTGGAAGTAGTGGACTGAAGCCCTTGTGCTGCGATTGGCTTGCCCTCGAAGGCCCAAAGGCGAACATTCTACTGTTTTCATGTTTGGCCGGCCTGTGTGTCGATGTTTGTAAACCACACTTGTGAATTATAACGGTAAGGCCTTAAGGCCGTAACATTTTTGTGTATTTATAATCGACATTCTTGTTGCATAAATAAATGGTATGGTTTATATATAGTGGACATTCAATTGACTTGGGTTTGGGCAACCTTAAAGTTTTGGCTAGAATGCTCTGAGTTAGGATTCGTAATAGTCTTTTGATATTAACTTGTAATCCCACTAATTGTCTGTGGAATATGGTGTTGGGCCTCGGCCAGATGATCTATTATATTTCATATGACAGATGGAGGTTCTATAATTTGGTATCAGCATGTCTTGGTCTTCCTTCTGCAAATTCGTGGTCGAATGCTTTTGAGGGGTGGCGAGCACGTGTATGTACTTACCGTGATAACAAAACAATCTCAAGAATGTCCACTTAGGAATGCAAATACACATTTTTGAGGGACTTGTGCGTTCCTATAATTGCTTTTGGCAATATTCTTAGTTGCTTAATTGTGTGTTTCACATTGTAGGCAACTAGAAGTTGTGCGGGGCAGCAAGAACCCCAGTGCTCGGTGGAGAGTAGTGCACTAAATGAGGTGCCAACACCTCCTCCTTTTACGGAAACAATACGGTTGGTTGTTGAAGTCATGTTAAAATTAATCAACGTGCAACCAGGAGGTTAGATACAACCTCCTACTCCTGCGATGGTCTAGGAACCGGTTGGCGTAGTTTAGCATGTAGCTGTGAGACAAGTGGTTGTTAAGCCAGTGGCTGCAAGTCGAGTGATGGGAAGAAATTGAAACACATTATGAGTTTCAATCCTCCTGTATTTACGGGTACTGGAACCCCTACACAAGCCGAAGATTGGTTCTTAAGGATAAAGAGAGTCTTGACAACAACTAAAACAGAGGAGTGGCAAAAAGTCACTGTGGCTACCTTCTTGTTATATGGTAAGGCGAGATTAAGGTGTGATGAGCTGGAGCTGCACCAGTTTGCCGGTCGGCCATTGATCGAGATCTTAATGGAGGAGTTCTCAAGGTATTTTCTGGCGAGATACCTTCCATCAACACATCAGATTGCGATGGATAACCAATTTCAAAGACTAACTCAAGGAGAGAGGTCTGTGTACGACTACTTGCACGAGTTTATGAGATTGGGAAGGTATGCAGGCTTTACGTTTGCAGATGAGGAACGGAAAACAAACTGGTTTTATGATGGGCTAAGAGATGACCAGCGGTTGCTTCTGTCATGACCGACGACTCAGGGTTTTCTTACCTTGGTCAATATGGCCCGTTTCCTCGAACTGGATATGAAGCGCGTGCAGCGTAAGAATGATCTGGTAGTAAAGAAGTCTGATTTCAAAGTGCTGCATTCCTTAAAGTCTGAGTATCGAAAGAGGTGGAAGTCAAAAGCTTGGTCTTCAGGACCTGCTTCTTCTTCGAGTAAGCCTGAAGTGATGATATGAAAAAGTCCTCTCACATGTCATACATGTGGTAAGGTGGGACATATGGCTTGAAGCGAGCGGATAAAGCCTGCTGTATTTAGGTGTGAATAGGAAGTGGGGATTTTGGATTGAAAGCATCTATGCTTTCGATTTCAGAGTTTTATGTAATCTTTGGTATGGACTGGATCTCGGAGCAGCATGCCTATATTGATTGTAACTCCAAGGAAGTCACACTGAGACATAACATCAAATGAGAGACTAAATTCGCTAGTATGCGAGGATCAAACAAGATCTTGATGTCTGCTCTCCAGGTAGTCAAGGTAGTTCAGAAGGGCGCGGATTTGTTCTTCATGCTATTGGAGGATGTTGAGCTGAAGCCCAGCGTGAGTGACATTCTGATTGTGTCAGAGTACACGGATGTGTTTCCTAAGGATCTTCCTAGGTTACCTCCCCAACGGGAGATTGACTTCGCCATTGAGTTGGTGGCAGGTGTGAAACCTGTGGCCCGCTCGCCATATCGTGTTGCGCCAAAGGAGATGGCGGAACTAAAAGTTCAATTACAAGAGTTGCTAGAGTAAGGCTATATACACCCAAGTATGTCACCTTGGAGCGCATCGGTCCTCTTTGTGAAAAATAAGGACAGAAGCTTGCGACTATGCATTGATTATCGAGAACTGAACAAGCTGACAGAAAAGAACAAGTATCCGATACCACAGAATGCTGACTTGTTCGATCAGCTGGTTGGCTCAATGGTATACTCAAAGTTAGACCTAAAGTCTGGCTACTAACAGTTGAGAATTTGGGAATGTGACATTCCTAAGAAAGCGTATAGAACATGCTACGGTCATTATTAGTTCATGGTAATGCCGTTTGGGCTATCTAATGCGCCATCAGTATTTATGGACCTAATACACAGAACGTTTCGAGAGTACTTGGACCTATTAATAATCATCGTTATTGACAACATTTTAGTGTACTCTCAGTTTGAATAAGATCATGCAAACCATTTGCGTATGGTGTTGCACACCCTGAGAAGAAACAAGCTCTATGTCAAGTTCTCAAAGTGTGAGTTCTGGATGTCGTCAGTGGCCTTTCTTGGCCATGTGTTTGTGGCAAAGGTATTGCGGTGGATCCGGAAAAGATACTTGCGATATAGGAGTGGCTGATGTTGTCTACTGTAGAAGAAGTCTAGAGTTTCCTTGGAATGGCGAGCTACTACAGACGCTTCATAGAAAACTTCTCGTGGATCGCCTTGCCTCTTACCACGCTGACGAGGAAGGATCAGAAGTCCGTTTGGACGCCAGAGTGCGTGCGAGCTTTTGAAGAGATGAAAAGTCGTCTGACTACGACGCCAATTTTTACGTCGCCATGTGGTTCGGATGGCTATAAAATTTATAGTGATGCATTAGGGAGCGGCTTAGGCTGCGTTCTTCTTTAGTTTGGAAAAGTGATAACATATGGCTCACGCCAATCAAAAGTGCATGAGCAGAACTATCCCGTCCACGACTTGGAGTTGGCGGTGGTCATATTTGCACTTAAACTATGCGACATTACTTATATGGTGAAAGTTGACTTCTTCACGGACCATAAGAGCCTTAAGTATCTGCATGATCAGAAAGATCTAAACATGTGATAGCAGAGGTGGATCGAGTTCCTTGGGGAGTACACCTTCCAAATTCATTACACTCCCGTGAAGGGAAATGTAGTCGCAGATGCCTTGAGTCGGCGGACTCCTATAAGGGCAAAATGGTTGCTGATGCATGATGAGCATCTGATCCAGGAATTGGAGGCCCTCAAGATTTCTTGAGTTGACAAGAATACTACTAAAAATGCATGCCTGAATTGGACGGAGGTACAGTATAACCTTTTGGACAGGTTCAACGAGCAACGGAACTCGAAGAGAGTCTAAAGCACGATGCAGTGGATGGGTCAAATTCCCAATTCTCCATGGATGATGACATTTTACGGAAAGATGGTTGTTTGTGCTTCCCGGTTGTGGGTAAATAATGTGAGTAATTGATGTATGAGGCAAATTTTACAAAGTACTCAATTCACCCAGGGAGGACGAAAATGTACAAGGACATGAAGAAGGTGTTCTGGCGGCCAGGTTTGAAGAAAGACATCCCATTACATGGAAAAATGTCAAACTTGTGCCTTAGTGAAAGCTGAATGCCAGAAACCTGGAGGTTTCCTGAAGTCGTTACCGATCCCGGTATGGAAGTTTGATGACATTTCTATGGATTTCGTAAATGGCCTGCCGAGATCTAAAAGAGGAAATGATGATGTGTTGGTGATCATCTACCGGTTAACAAAAGTGTCGCACTTCATACTTAATAAGAAAGACGATCTAGTGGAAAAATTTGCCAAGCTGTACATGGATAATCTCATACGATTGCACAGCATGCCCCGTAGCCTCGTTAGTGACCGATATGGGCGTTTTACATCAGGTGATTGGAGGCTAATGCACCAGCTATTGGGTACCAAGTTAAAGTTTAGTGCGGCCTTTCATACTCAAACGGATGGTCAGAACGAGAGGACCAATATAATAATGGAGGATATGCTCCGTATATATGCCCTTGATTTTGGAAAGAGATGGGAAGATCACCTCTATATGATTGAGTTCTCCTACAACAATAGCTATCAAGCTAGCATACAAATGGAGCCCTTTGAAGCCTTATACGGTAGGAAGTGTCGTACACCAATAGCTTGGGCGGAAACTGGTGAGTCAAAGCTATATAGTCATAAGGAGGTCGAAGATGCAAATTTGACCATACACACTATAAGAGAGCAGCTACTGATATCCCAAGATATGCAGGAAAAATACTACAATGCCAAACACCAAAATATGGAGTTTGTAGTGGGCAAATGGGTATAGTTAAAGATCAATCCATTCAAAGGCGTGTCCAGGATTCGACGCTTGAAAAAGTTAAGTTCGAGATACCTTGGTCCGTTTGAAGTGGTTTAGCGAATTGGGGAAGCTGCCTATCGATTAGATCTTTCGGCGGAGCTAAGTGGCTTAAACGATGTGTTTCACATATCGGTGCTGTGAAGAGATATTAAAGAGCCAACTCAAGTGGTTGTTGCTGATCAAGTAATAGTCGGTTAACTACGATAGTTTGGCTCATTCAGATCGAGGATACGGAAATCAAGCAACTGCGAAACAAGACAATCGAGATGGTTAAAGTACTGTGGGAAACCTGTGTCCGTAATGAGCTGACATGGGAGCGTGAGCAGACCATGCGTGAGGAATATCCCGAGTTGTTTGTATAGTGATGTTGTAACATAGGATTTTGTATGATATAACAAATAAGTTGCTATATCTTTTCCCTTATAATTGAAGAAAATTTCGGGACGAAATTTCTGTAAGGAGGGGAGGGTTGTAACTCTCCAAATTTGACAGCAGAACTTCTGGTCATTAATGTCGGGCGACAATGGGTATAGCTTGGGTGATAATGGGAAAATGTTGAGTGAGCGCAATGCACTCAACGCCAAAAAGCGTTGAATGAGTTCAACACACTCAATGCCTGAAAGCATTGAGTGAGCTATCGAAACGGCGACAGTGGATGTCGCTAGGCGATACTTCCACATATGTGTGGACACGTGTTAGATGGCCAAAAGGCGGCTAATGAGCGGTGGTTGACTTGGGTTAAAGCGGCTATTGGCGCTATCGCCCAAGCGATAGTAGTGTAATGTCCCAAAACTCAAAAGAGCAACGGGCATCGTTTTGAGCCAAGTCTGGGACTTGGTAGTTGGCACACGGCCTGGGACACAGGCGTGTACCAGGGCCGTGTCGTGTTCAGGGTCGACGACGCGTTGAGAGGTCAACGGTTTGCAGGCGTTGAGTGTCGAGACAGGGAACACGGCCTGGGACACGGTCGTGTCCCAAGGCCGTGTCCTGCTCGGGCAGTCTGCGGTTTTTTACTAAGGAGATTACACGGCATGGGATACAGGTGTGTACCAGGGCGTGTCTAGCACACGGCATGTGACACGAGTGTGTCACATGGTCGTGTCCTTCTCAGGAGAATCATGGATTTTGCTCATGGGTTGTGACACGGGCCCTGACATGGGCATGTCACATGTGACACAGGCGTGTCGGTGGCTGATGCGCGTAAAATACGGCAAGCGTACCGGTCGCTCAAGTAATAAAGTTGGGAATGAATCCCCGGATGTCGGTCTCTTGAGGAATGCAATTGGCGTCGAACGATCTAGACTCTAAAACTATCGTTATGAGAGTTAATTTAAATAAACAGAAAAGAAAGGGGCTTTTGTTGGTGGTCTTACGACCGATTACACTAATGTAAACTATGCGGGTCGCAATCACCGCTTCTCAAGGCGAGATGGATGTAGCGGCCGCGATGCCGTACTTCGATTGGCGAGTGGACGGAAATCTAGCGAGTGAGGTGATTAGTGCGGAGCAAGCTTGAGTGAAACGAACATGTGGAGTGGAGCGAGATGGAGCGAGGCGCATCAAAGAATAAATCTCAAGAGCAAGATGAAATACAACAAATAACAATAATGCTAGAAGTTGATGTCCATTACAAGCACAGGCATTTCATACAACAAGAAAAAGAGAGAAAATGCACAACCATGAGATTGAAGATCCACCGCGGTTGTTGGCCGGAGGTGCGGGTTGTCAATCCGCTTCCAAGCGCAGTCCGAGGAGGGCTTCCGGTACCACCGAGCTGTCACCTCGAGGGCCTGTAACTCCGTCCTCTAGGGGGTGCTTCGTCTTCTTCCTTGGTGGAAAGCTCGGAGAAGAATGCTTCAATGGCCGGGAGGATCGCCGGAGGATGCGAAATGCTTCGGAATCACCGAAGAAGGTCCTCCCGTTGGTATGGATGGAGGTGGAGGTGAATGGGACTTGCTGGAGGGCGAAACGGCGGACTGGCGAAGGTTCCGTAATGATGCTCTCGCCCTAATTCGCGGAACAACGTATTTATAGCTTGCAGAATAAATAGCGCGCACGACCACTGGCGCACGACCAGTGATCGTGCGCGACCAAGGTCAGCGCCCGTGCGTGAGCAACCTACAAACCTGCATCAGAAAATCAGTAGTCGCGCACGATCAGCAGCGCACGATCAGTGATCGTGCGAGGCAGGGCTGATGATCGTGCGGAAATAGCCAGACAGACTTTGCAAAATGGGTATGACTGCGCACGATCGGCGGCGCACGAGCAGTGGTCGTGCGCGGTATGGCAAGTGATCGTGCGGAAGGTTCAAGACAGAGTTTCACAAATGAGACCGGGCTGCGCACGATCAGTGATCGTGCGCTAGGAGGTCGATGGTCGTTCGTGGGTAAAAACGCACGACCACTGACTCCTTTGCCAAAAATAGTGAAACGCCTATCCCGAATGCCCTCACGATCCCCAAACCTGCAGGAAAACTGCACGGGGCATCGATCGCGGCAGCCACATCAAACAGTGATAAACATAGCAAAAAAGTAAATGCACACAAGCACAGAAAATGGGCAACAAAGGTGCACAGGGCGTGGAAAACCGTAGCGAAACAAAAGAAGTGCAAATGACGCTAAACGGTGCGCAAAGACAAGGAAATAAGCCCAGATGAGTCCTAAAATAGGTATATAAAGAGGACTCATCACACCCCCAGACTTAACCGTTTGCGCGTCCCGAGCAAACAGAACCTAAGCAGACGGGGAAAAATGAACTAGCTAAAAAGAGAAATTGCCAAACGGAGTACCATGCGAAGTCGCATGCTCGCGTGCATAAAAATAAAGTAGAGGGAATTCTTAAGTATACAAAATATTTTATATTTTTCACAATGCGTAACAAAAATTTATTATTACTCAAAAGTGGAATCACGGTGAATCAGCCGGTCCTACGCAGGGAGAAAGTAGACAGGCCACTAAGGTGAGCATTGCCGAAGACCGGAGCTCAAGATTACCCCCAAAGGAATCCACCAATGTCGGAAACCATAAGCTTGCCCGATCGCACTCTCTCCACGGCACTAGTCAACTCAAACGTAAGTCCGTAGGACTTCGGGTAATAATGGGGCTTGGGTTACGGTGAGGAAAACAACGATAAACATGATGGGTATGCACCTAACCCAAATGAGCAAACGTACAAAACTAGTACCCGCTGCCCACAAAATAAACACGGGTGCACCACACCCCCAGACTTAACTTTTACTAAATGGGTGTGTGCACCGCCTACTCCAAATCCAAATCATCTCAAATAAAGATTTTCAATTAAACTTTTTCTTTTCACTTTTCATTTTCACTTTTTCTCTTTTTCAAATATTTTTCTTTTCACAAAACACAATTTTCAGCAAATAAAGCTTGGGGGCACTTCCACATTTTCACGAATAAAAATACCACATCACAACCCAACATGAAAATATAAAACACTAAGCTCGACTTGGGTGTGCGACTAGGATCGGCTATGGGGCTTTGGTGAAATAATGGTGGAGCTGAATCAAAAGGAAGGGTAGGCACAAAGGGGCTAGCAAGGGCGATGTTAGGAATGGGTACAAAGCTCAACCGGGCCAAAAGGTGGCCTACATCGCTCTCACGCTAGACTAACTGTGTACCAATGCTTCAAGAATAGCTTGGGGCAAGTTCTTAGCAACCGAGAAGGATAATCCTTCCTCCCGACTCAAGCAATACGAGTCTAGCGGCGGCTACACACATTCCTACGCTACCGTTTGATTCACACCGGATTCACAAACTTTTGAGTAGAATAAGAAATATGTACGCAAATAGAAAAATATAAAATTATAAGCATACAGAAAAATTAAGTCTACACAAATTTCTATACAAAACGAGAGCAGTTGACTAGAAACACAGCAAGGCCAACATTTTACTCCGTCGCGCAATCCTAAACTAGCACAGAAATTTTCCAAATGTAACAAAGATACAAGCTCAACTCGTGGCACGCTAACAGCTAAGCTCGCGCTCATGTGGGTGCAGTGGTGTGCAACAGGAATCTAACATAATGAAGCGAAAAAGGAAAACTACTGGCATGCGAAATTAAATGTGCTCATGGAGTGCACGAGCGGCTCTTCCCCCCAGACTTGAATGAAAACATAAGCAAGAAAAATAAACATTCAACCAGAAAATGAAATCTGAAGCGAGAGAGAGTACCAATGCTCCAAAGAGGGGAGCATGCCAGAAGATTGCGTGATGATTCGCGGGCAGTGCTGCATCGCACAAAAGATAAGCTGAACCTGCTAATTAGGCCGAACAATAGAAAATACAAAAAGATAGAAAGCATAAAATAAAATCAAACAAAAACAAGGGGACCAAAAGGTCCAAGCTTGGGTTGTCTCCCGAATAGCCCTTTTGTTTACCGTCCTTAAGGTGGACCAAATACCTGTATTAGCAATTGTATATAATGTTTATGCATCAAAATAAAATAAAATAAATCTCAAAATGTTCCAAAGCAGCAAGGAAAGTAAGCAGGAAACACGAGGCAGAGCGGCAATCAGCTATATGCCGATTTGTGGTAAGTCTTCTCGGTGGAGAGCGATGGAGAGGCAGAACCTTGCATAGGATCATGAGGAGGGGATTTCCCCTTGCTCAGATGGTGCGCAAACGCTTGGAAGGAAGAATAACGCTTATCACGCATGCATTTCGCCTCCTTCAGCTTCTCCACCGATGGAGACCTCCAAGGAGTGGATTTCACAGTTTTCCCAAATTTTACAATCGATGGCATCATTTCCGGCACCGTGATGGCGATCGGATCAGCCCAAGCGACAGAACGCTTAATAGAGTCATGAATATTATTACACGAATAACAGTCTAGGGATTTCTCCCGCATGTAACTAGAAGTGTCATGCTCCACAACAACATCGGTAGGAGGTGGCACGTTCACCGTGTCTTTGGGGCGCTCAAACATCTTCGTGGTCGCTAAATTATTCTTCTCATCGGTCATCTCGGTCAATCCTCCCTTGGTTTTCTCATCCACAAGGGGTGCCTTCAAAGCTGGGACTCCGAAATCTTCCTGGAGATCTGCACTACGTAGTGAAACGTCATTTCGAACAAGAGAGGAGTGTACGGAAGTATCATCGAGGGTGCAAGCATCAGCCGGCCAGGTGACGCGTCCTTGGGAGAAATCCAGGGATGTGCCACTGGCCGTCAGAAATGGGACACCAAGTATAGGAATGGAGTCATTTTCTTCCGGTCCCATGACCTGAAAAGCAGTGGTAAAATGTTTGCCATTAACCTCGATATCGACTTCCCTCACACCACCATCTGTATCTACCACATTACCATTAGCTAGAATAAGTGATTTCCGGTCTGCGGTGTCTATTTGCAGTTGCATCTTCGCGACATCCTGCAGAGTGAGGATGTTGCTGGATGCCCTGGAATCACATAAAGCATGTAACATCCCATTTCCGGCTAGACCCCTAGGAGTCGGTTGGTTGTGGTGGAACCCTAGGGAGCCCAAAACTTAAATAAATCGACTAAGGAATCGGCTCACGGGTTGGTCACGCCCGTGACCCGCCATGTCACGCCCGTGACAAGGGCGTGACACGCTCGACGATCGTCGATCCCAACTCGACGATCGTCGAACCAAATTCGGCCACACGGGTCTGTCACGCCCGTGACCCTCCAGGTCACGCCCGTGACAAAGGGCGTGACACGCTCGACGATCGTCGAACCCCACTTCGACGATCGTCGACCCAAAATTGACCACGCGCCATGTCACGCCCGTGACTTGCATTGTCACGCCCGTGACATTGGGCGTGACCGCGCTCGACGATCGTCGATTTCTGTCCGACGATCGTCGACCCAGAACTAGTCATCAGGCATGTCACGCCCGTGACCCGCATTGTCACGCCCGTGACATTGGGCGTGACCACGCTCGACGATCGTCGATTTCAGCTCGACGATCGTCGACCAGAATTAGTCACCAGGCCTGTCACGCCCGTGACCCAAGTGTCACGCCCGTGACCACCCTTCGACGATCGTCGATCTCAGTTCGACGATCGTCGAACCCAGAACTGCTAACCGGGCCTGTCACGCCCGTGACCTATGTGTCACGCCCGTGACCAAGGCCGAAACGTCAGCCAGACTGGAAGTTTCGGTAACCGACGCCTTAATAAATTCTGGCTGTGGGAATGAAAAATCAAGAGTATTTATGGGTCGTTCCCTACTTTAATTATGTTAATAATTAAGGAAAGTGGGTCCAATAGGAAACTGCCACCTGGCAAGCACCTCTTCATTTCCAACTTTCCAACTGCCATTCGGCATAACCGAAACGTCATAAGAATATGATTAATGGCCGCCAACGTTTCATCTCCAACGTTTCACCCTTTCCCCTCCCCATTTCCTCATCTATAAAAGATTCCTGAGTGCAAGAGGAAAAGGTTACACTCCCTCAACTGTTCAGACTTCCTCCTTGCTGTTGAAGAATTTCCGGCGACGCCACCACCGCGCAAATGGCTTCCCGACGCTCTGCACGCCTTCAACCCGCGAACAAGGTCCTCCCCTCCCTCTTCTTCTGCGGATAGATCTTAGGAATCGTTAGGAGAGATATCGGGCTCAAAAGAGCCAGATCGGGTGAGCGTAATGGTGGTTTTCCGAAAATATCATGGTGGCGGGTTCGCCGGAAACCGCCTCTCCGGCGGCTGTGCCGCCGCCCGACGTTAGCCCTCGCCTCAACGGAGGTGGTGGTGGTGGTGGCCGGCCAGGGAGATGGCTGGGTGGCCGGGAAATAGCTTGGAAAGGCTACAGGAAAATTAGGTTTTCAGTCTCTGGTTCGGGTTGTAGAAGAAGATGAACAGTGCCTTTAATTAGATTTTATTTGTAAAATCAATTTCTGAATGAGATTTCTGTCATGTTAAATAATTTGGGAAAAATACTTAGAGGCTCCTACAGGAAAAGTGGTCAACATAGCAACTGTAGCCCTGGAAGTCTAGTTTTATTCAAAATTAATTTCATTCAATTTGGATTCCTGGTTAGACCACAGCACCCTTTTTGGTGAGGTCTATCCAGAGGGCTGCCTTGACCTTAGAAAAATTCCCCACTCCAATCCAGTCGTCCAAACGACTTGAAATTTCGGATGTGGTCTAATCTTACATATATCTAGGTGCTATCCAAAAATGAGAATTTTTGGAGAATATTTTTCTATAGTTTTTAGAAAAATTCAATAATCCTAGCCGAATTTAATTAGGTGGTTAAATAATTTCCAAACCCTCCCAAATTTTGGTGAGTGGTCCCTGGGTTCACCATAAGGTTCTGTATAATTTTTCATCTCATTTGGAGATGGTTTGGTTTAGAATTGATCGACCCTAAGTTTTGCCCTAATAAGGGGTCTTAGGTTAAAAGTGCACTTTTGAAGTTTGAGTGGTGAGATCACCTCAACAGAGGCTGAGATTTTTACCACTGGCTAGTAATGTTCTCTAGCACCCCCTCATGGAGTTTGAGGTGGATCGGGGTAAGTTTACCCTAAGGACCAAGGCCAAACCCTAAGGATGGATCTTGGTGGTTTGTGAAGGTCATGTGGTCAAATGACCTTGGATTGACCCGAGGTCGGGTTATGAGAACCATAGGGCTAATATAGTTCTCTGGATGAAATTTTAGTGGATTTGGAGATCGTTGGGATGTCTAAAAACCTAACCCTAGTTTAGGGCGCAAAACTTATAGAGATAGGAAATGACACCAAACCACATTGAAAAGTGATGAGAATTGGGTAGAGTGGATTATAGGGGTAGTACAAGCTCTGGATATTTTTCTATGAATTTTATGCTCACTATTTTGGGTACTTCTTTAATGAATTGGTAGTTGCATGATTTGCTTAGAAAATTTATTAGAGTGTACAAACTTCCTGGAAAATTGATGAAATATAGGAAGAGGACCTCTATTATGATTTTAAAACTCTGTGAATTTTTATGGGATTTTTAGAAGCTTAATTCTAGGGCTTGCTTCATTAAGTATTATTTATCATGGATATTGGATTAAATTTATTTTGGTGCTTAGCAAGCTGATAAAATTATGATTCTTGCACAATGATCTCTTCTATATCATACTATTAATCAGTAATTTTTCCATAATTTTATGAAGAGTAATTTCAGTACTTCCTTCTTTACATGAGAATAATAGGATTATAATGGATAAATTAATTAGAGGCTAAATATCTCTTGTAAAATCCTGCAAATTAGTATTTGATGATACCTTACTGTTATTTAGTGATCACAATTTTTTGGGTGGCCATAACTTAAGAATATCATATAGTTCATGTTAAAAAATACCCATGGCCAATCTTTGAGAAAAATAAAATAAATATCAGATTAATTAGGAAAATTATAAATTCCTGGATTTAAGCTAATTAAGTCATGATAGTCCTCCAGTAAATATTATAGGAGATTTGGAAGATAATTTGGAGTACCTCCCCTTGTGTACCACATATAGCTTAGGATGGTCTGCATTTAGTAAAACCACGGAATTCTGATAATCGATGGTTGGTAGGGCAAATTTAGAATGAGTTCATTATTAGAAGTCAGGATAAGTAGAATGTGGGACTGGTTAGGATAAGAGAGTACGGGAACGACGAAAGATCGTCCGTCCCGGGAGGAAGAGGAAGAATCTTAATACGCTAGGGTTAGATTCATTATAACATTAAAAGGGGATTGGGTAAAGGGTAGACAACCAATAATAATAAGTGCCTTGCGAAAGGGAACTTCGGGCCGTAATGCACCGTCTTGGTTCCTAGTGCCCCTTGAGAGCCCTTCACGGGGTATACCGGGGGCAGTCCTGGGCTAACGTAAACCTTAGGAGTAATAAATCAAAAGAGCAACTAGTATAACTAGGATTGCACACACTCACTCCCCGGTAGTTAGGAAAGTAGAATTATAGGATTACTTGCCATCAGACAGTAGCTCTGAAGGTGGATGCACGGACAGTACTGTCCGGGGGGCCGCGGGCTCGAGGGTTGGAGTACGGAGAAAGGTGGTGGGTCATCGGTACTAGGCGATCGATCACACCGACAGCGGTACGATGACTCGGAGAAAAGTCTGGAGGGTACATCCAGCAGCAGTACGCGGATACTCTAGGTTGTGTTCTTCTAGGGGCGTACGGAAGGGCTAGGCCTGGTAGTGTGGTTACCCGCCTAGGAGTGGGGGGCCCGACCCACTGTCTCCGTTTGCCACTACGGAGGTTCCTGGGGGTGAAGCTAGCCTCCCGAACAGGGGGAACTAAAGGTCTGTGCGCATAGAGTCGTGTGCGTGGGTTGCACTTGCATGAATCATGGCATAGCATGTTTGCATATAACCGTCACCCCAACGTATAAATCGGTATGGGACTTTTTATACGATGGGAGCCTTGCAGAAGATCCCTTAACTTATAAGTTTGTATGGGCATTCATATAAGTTAAGGTTACTTACATACTTACTTACTGTTCTCTAGTTGTCTTTTTATATAAATTGCTTCTTATTAATTGTTCTACCTATTACAACATTTATACTGCTCCCCGATATAACTTGCTAGTTAGGTCCGCCGACACTTGCTTGTCTATTCTCCACTTTTGTAGCTTCCCTTTCGTCCTCTCCGCCCGGTGCTTAGGAGCCGTGGTGGGAGGGGTAGGGGATGATAGGGCTTAGTCTTTATGACTAATGGTTTTCGAACCAAACATTACAGGAGCTCCGGATGGGAGACAGGGACCAGCACCAGCGGAGTACGGTGCGCATGGAGGTGGGACAGTCTAGCACCGGTGCACCTGCGACCAGCTCCGTGAGTGATTAGCATTTTCTTAGCTTCCGCGATGAGAGACTTGTAGTGAGGACTCTGATGTACTGGGCTCAAGCCCATTTATCTATTTTCCTATTATTGTATTGATGGACTGGATATGATTCTCTTTTATATACATGTTTTCTGTGGACTTGTCTACACTTTTGTATAAATACTTCTCTCGTTTGTGATCGAAAAGGGCCGGCAGAATTGGCGATTTGTAGTGGTTGCCTTCCTGAGATGTCGGTGCCACCGCAAAGCGGCAATTCTGGGCTAAGACCCCCGGTGGTTGAAAAAGAAAAAAAAAGAAGGGGGTCTTACAAGTGGTATCAGAGGGGACCTCGATCGAAAGAGAAGTAGTCCACAGAAACCTTGGGCCACCCCCGTGCGAGCTTAGTTTGCGGACAAACTAGCAGCGGAAGCAGTGGTGTGCCCATAAGGGAAATCACATGTGAAAGTCCATTATAACTCTTCTTAAATTCCATTCATTCGCTCTCTAACAAATGGAATTTTTGCTTGTAGCCTGCGACGAACCCTACATCGCAACAGGGGACACCTCAGGCCCCGGATGTGGTCCTGACTCCGCCAGCACCCGTTCCGTTCCAGCAGACGGAGATGGGACAAACATTGACGGCCATCTTGGAGGCCTTCAGAGCTCAGCAAGCCCCGGCCCCACAGCCGAACCCCGGGGCCAATTGGATGACTGTCTTCCGGGGACTATCCCCTCCATCCTACCAGGGGACGGAGTCCGCAGTACATACTGAGGAGTGGTTGGACACCATTTACGAGATGCTGGCAGGGATTCGATGCCCCACGGAGGAGGCAGTTGCCTTGGCAGTCTCCTGCTTAGAGTCACACGGAAAGAGATGGTGGAAATCTCAGCTGGACACCACCTTTGCAGGGGTGGATTGTGCTGATATTACCTGGGAGGAGTTCAGAGCAGCGCTCTTGGGACACTTTGTACCTCAGTAGGCGAGAGATGACCTGGAGGATAGGTTCCTGCGGTTGAGGCAGGGGAGCAGGACTGTGGTGGAGTACTATCAGGAGTTCACACACCTGGCCCGTTATGCGGATGCTTACCAGCTAGACGATGCTGGCTATGCCCGGAGGTTTTATAAGGGGCTGCAGGATGACATGAGGCAGGCCCTCCTTTTCGTTTCAGAAGGGAGTCTGGCCAGGATTCTGGAGATGGCTAAGAAGAGAGAGGCGGATCAGCTTACAGTGAGGAGCCGGAAGAGACCGGCTGATGATACAGTGATTGGAGGACGTAGAGACCGCCCTCGAGGCCAAGTTATTGGAGAGAGAAGGAACGGGGATCAGCCCCGTCAGGAGTTTGGGCAGGAGCAGAGGACTCAGGGGATATTGACTCCCCAGCCTATACAGATGCTGGAAATGCCAAGGACGGCAGGGCAGCCACCGGTATGCTATCAGTGCAACCAGCCGGGGCATATCAAGCGGAACTGCCCTGTGGGGCGAGCACCCCCACCAGCACATCAGGGCGCTCCACCCCCCAGACAGTTTGGCGGACTAGGACATGACCGAGGACGAGGATTTCAGGATCGAGGCCGTAGGCAAGAGAGGGAGCAGGTGTACGCTCTAGACCTGACACAGCCTCGGAACCCGGAGCAGGTTATCACAGGTATGGCAGCACTTTTAAATTTTCTTCATACAAACTACTATTTCAGACGTAACCTGCTTAGAAATTTAAGAGAAGATGAACTGCAACAAAATACTAAGACACTTAATCACCCCAGGCATAGTTTTCATTAGCGGCAAGCCCGCTCACACCCTCTTTGACACCGGTGCGTCGCAATCATTCGTGTCAGAGGATTTCGTGAAAGGACTGGCAGGAGTGGAGCTGAGCACCGGGAAGATGCTGAGGGTGCGCCTACCCGATGGATCGGAGATATTGACCTCTACTCATTGTGATATGGAAGCAAGGATCGGCGGAAAGGCGTTTGAGGCACCCGCGACGATTTTGAGGATGCCAGATTACGATCTGATTCTGGGCATGACCTGGCTGTACTGGAACCATGCCCAGATCGATTGCGTGGCAAAGAGGATCACCGTGAGGCACGGCGACTCCTTCATTATTATCGAAGGTATTACATCAGCACCCCGTACCTTACTTTCTTCTATACAGGCCGTTAAGGCCCACCTGCAGGGGGAAGAGGTTTATCAGATCCTCTTTGAGGCGGTCGTAGCCAAGGACTCCATTGCAGATATTCCAGTGGTGCGGGACTTCGCCGACGTGTTTCCGGAGAAGCTACCAGGGTTACCCCCGCACCGAGAGAGGGACTTTCAGATTCAGCTTATACCAGGGGCTAAGCCGGTATCCAGAGCTCCCTATCGAATGGCCCCAAAGGAGTTGGTGGAATTCCGGAGTCAGCTTCAGGAGTTAGTGGAGGCCGGGTTCGTTCGGCCTAGCTCTTCACCATGGGGAGCTCCGGTGCTGTTCGTTAAGAAGAAAGACGGGACCCTCCGACTGTGCATAGATTACCGGGCTCTGAACAGGCTGACGGTCTGGAACACTTATCCCTTACTACGGATAGATGAGCTTTTTGACCAGCTGGAGGGAGCCCATTGGTTCTCAAAGCTGGATCTGAGATCAGGATACTACCAGCTTCGCATTCGGGAGGAGGACATCCCGAAGACGGTGTTCAGCAGCAGATACGGCTTGTACGAGTTTACCGTGATGCCGTTCGGGCTCATGAATGCACCCTCCGCATTCATGACTTTGATGAATCGGGTGTTCGAGGAATACCTGGATGTCTTCGTCATTGTATTCATCGACGACATCCTCATCTATTCAAGGACGGAGGAGGAGCACGCGAGACATCTAGCCTTGACCTTGGAGAAGCTGCGGGAGCACGAGATGTATGCCAAGTACAGCAAGTGCCAGTTCTGGCTAAAGGAGGTGGCATTTCTGGGTCACGTCATCAGTGGAGCAGGTCTGGCAGTGGATCCGGCAAAGATCCAGGCAGTACGGGATTGGCCACCACTAAAGTCGGCCACGGATGTTCGGAGTTTCTTGGGGCTTGCCGGTTACTACCGGAAGTTCGTAAAGGGGTTCTCTCAGATTGCCCTTCCTCTTACGTCTCTGACGAAGAAGGAGTCCCCTTTTACTTGGACGCCGCGGTGCGAATCTGCCTTCTTGGAGCTGAAGGATCGTCTCACCTCGGCCCCCATCCTTGCTCTCCCATCAGGGAGGGAGGGATTTCAGGTATATGCAGATGCTTCCTATCAGGGGATGGGCGCCGTCCTTATGCAGAATGGGCACGTAATCGCCTATGCCTCCCGTCAGTTGAAGCAGCACGAGCAGAACTACCCCGTGCACGATTTGGAGATGGGGGCAGTCATTTTTGCCCTTAAGATCTGGCGGCACTATCTCTACGGGGTACATTGTGATATCTTCTCCGACCACAAGAATCTGAAGTACGTCGACACCCAGAAGGAGTTAAACATCAGGCAGAGACGCTGGGTGGAGTTTCTTTCGGACTACCAGTATACCATGCACTACCATCCGGGGAAGGCGAACGTGGTTGCGGATGCTCTGAGCCGGAGAGCGAATACGACTGGAGTAGGCCCGCAGCTGATGGCCTTGGAGTTGATTAGATCATTCGAGGAGATGCAGATTTCGCTAGTATCTGAGGATGACCCGGAGCTGTACATGGAGTACTTGGGGTCGATGGCTACTACAGATGACATCCGAGACCGCATCAGAGATGGGCAGAAGCTGGACGAGAGAGCTGAGCCGATATTCTGGGCCTTGGAGGAAGGCACGACAGGAGATTACACTTTGAGGGATGGGCTTCTGTGTTTCCGGGGCAGAGTCTACATACCAGCAGGAGGACGGATCCGGGAGGACATTTTGGAGGAAGCTCACTGCAGTCGGTATTCGGTACACCCGGGGATCACCAAGATGGTAAAGGATTTAAAGAGGACGATGTACTGGCCGGGTATGAAGAAAGATATTACATATTTTGTGACACATTGTGAGGCCTGCCAGCTCGTGAAGGCGGAGTGTAGGAACCCGGCAGGATTGCTGCAGCCGCTTCCAGTGCCGGAGTGGAAGTTTGAGGACATAGCCATGGACTTTATACATGGGCTACCTAGATCCCGTGCGGGGAACGACTCGATCTGGGTGATAGTGGACAGGCTGACAAAGGTGGCCAGATTCATCCCAGTGGCGAAGGACACACCGGTCAGTGTTTTAGTACGGAGGTTCATCGAGCAGTTTGTGCGTTATCATGGGGTGCCCAAGACTATCGTTTCGGATCGGGATGGGCGGTTCACATCCAGGGAATGGAGGTCAGTCCAGGCCATTCTGGGTTCTCGGTTGACATTCAGCACAGCTTTCCACCCTCAGACCGACGGACAGACAGAGCGCACAAACCGTACACTGGAGGACCTGTTACGACTGTGTATTTTGGACCGTGGCGAGCCTTGGGAGAGATTGCTGCCACTGGTCGAGTTTTCGTACAACAACACTCATCAGTCCAGCATAGGCATGGCTCCATACGAAGTGTTGTACGGAAGGAGATGCAGAACCCCACTATCATGGGTTCAGGATGAGGATCCGCAGGCACTGGGCTCGGAGTTTGTGGGAGATACAGATGCTCAGATTAGGTTGATCCGAGACAGGATGTTGGAAGCCCAGAGTAGACAGGCGAAATACTACGATGCGAGGCATCGTCAAGTGGAGTTCCAGGTGGGGGACCGAGTTTTCTTGAAGATACGGCCGATGCACGGAGTCTCGCGGGTTCGCGGGCGGAGGAAGCTCAGTCCAAGATATATGGGGCCCTACAGGATCCTGGAGCGGATCGGCCCCTTAGTCTATAGACTGAAACTACCGCCGGAGTTAGCGGGATTGCATGACGTCTTCCACGTCTCCTCACTTCGGAGGGCTCTGCTACGCCCTGAGCAGCTGATTCCCTCGGCAGATGGCCCGGTGGCCTCGGATCGGTCAGTCAACGTGGAGCCTATCAGGATTGACGATACGACAGTGCGGGTCTTGCGGAGAAAGAGGGTCCCGTTAGTCAAGGTTCTGTGGAACAATCATGGGCAGGAGGAGCATACATGGGAGCCACAAGACTTGATGCGGCAAAAATATCCGGAACTTTTTCGTCAGGTATACCTCAAAACCCCTCTGGACAATCAATTGCCTTCCTGTTTTAAACCAATGGAATTGAAATTTCAAGAATAGGGGCTAATCTTTTGTTTATTGGGACGTATATACCTAGTTAGGTGGGCGAATTAAACCTTAGATTCGAAATCGCACAAGCAAACGTAACGTAGGGAGGTAATCATTCGGTTCTCATGGGATGTTACAAGTTTATTTTCCCGATTGGAGTCCCGTAGGCTTAACCTTGATTTCGGGGACGAAATCTTTGTTTTGTTTATTGGGATTTGTAACATCCCATTTCCGGCTAGACCCCTAGGAGTCGGTTGGTTGTGGTGGAACCCTAGGGAGCCCAAAACTTGAAATAAATCGACTAAGGAATCGGCTCACGGGTTGGTCACGCCCGTGACCCGCCATGTCACGCCCGTGACAAGGGCGTGACACGCTCGACGATCGTCGATCCCAACTCGACGATCGTCGAACCAAATTTGGCCACACGGGTCTGTCACGCCCGTGACCCTCCAGGTCACGCCCGTGACAAAGGGCGTGACACGCTCGACGATCGTCGAACCCCACTTCGACGATCGTCGACCCAAAATTGACCACGCGCCATGTCACGCCCGTGACTTGCATTGTCACGCCCGTGACATTGGGCGTGACCGCGCTCGACGATCGTCGATTTCTGTCCGACGATCGTCGACCCAGAACTAGTCATCAGGCATGTCACGCCCGTGACCCGCATTGTCACGCCCGTGACATTGGGCGTGACCACGCTCGACGATCGTCGATTTCAGCTCGACGATCGTCGACCAGAATTAGTCACCAGGCCTGTCACGCCCGTGACCCAAGTGTCACGCCCGTGACCACCCTTCGACGATCGTCGATCTCAGTTCGACGATCGTCGAACCCAGAACTGCTAACCGGGCCTGTCACGCCCGTGACCTATGTGTCACGCCCGTGACCAAGGCCGAAACGTCAGCCAGACTGGAAGTTTCGGTAACCGACGCCTTAATAAATTCTGGCTGTGGGAATGAAAAATCAAGAGTATTTATGGGTCGTTCCCTACTTTAATTATGTTAATAATTAAGGAAAGTGGGTCCAATAGGAAACTGCCACCTGGCAAGCACCTCTTCATTTCCAACTTTCCAACTGCCATTCGGCATAACCGAAACGTCATAAGAATATGATTAATGGCCGCCAACGTTTCATCTCCAACGTTTCACCCTTTCCCCTCCCCATTTCCTCATCTATAAAAGATTCCTGAGTGCAAGAGGAAAAGGTTACACTCCCTCAACTGTTCAGACTTCCTCCTTGCTGTTGAAGAATTTCCGGCGACGCCACCACCGCGCAAATGGCTTCCCGACGCTCTGCACGCCTTCAACCCGCGAACAAGGTCCTCCCCTCCCTCTTCTTCTGCGGATAGATCTTAGGAATCGTTAGGAGAGATATCGGGCTCAAAAGAGCCAGATCGGGTGAGCGTAATGGTGGTTTTCCGAAAATATCATGGTGGCGGGTTCGCCGGAAACCGCCTCTCCGGCGGCTGTGCCGCCGCCCGACGTTAGCCCTCGCCTCAACGGAGGTGGTGGTGGTGGTGGCCGGCCAGGGAGATGGCTGGGTGGCCGGGAAATAGCTTGGAAAGGCTACAGGAAAATTAGGTTTTCAGTCTCTGGTTCGGGTTGTAGAAGAAGATGAACAGTGCCTTTAATTAGATTTTATTTGTAAAATCAATTTCTGAATGAGATTTTTGTCATGTTAAATAATTTGGGAAAAATACTTAGAGGCTCCTACAGGAAAAGTGGTCAACATAGCAACTGTAGCCCTGGAAGTCTAGTTTTATTCAAAATTAATTTCATTCAATTTGGATTCCTGGTTAGACCACAGCACCCTTTTTGGTGAGGTCTATCCAGAGGGCTGCCTTGACCTTAGAAAAATTCCCCACTCCAATCCAGTCGTCCAAACGACTTGAAATTTGGGATGTGGTCTAATCTTACATATATCTAGGTGCTATCCAAAAATGAGAATTTTTGGAGAATATGTTTCTATAGTTTTTAGAAAAATTCAATAATCCTAGCCGAATTTTATTAGGTGGTTAAATAATTTCCAAACCCTCCCAAATTTTGGTGAGTGGTCCCTGGGTTCACCATAAGGTTCTGTATAATTTTTCATCTCATTTGGAGATGGTTTGGTTTAGAATTGATCGACCCTAAGTTTTGCCCTAATAAGGGGTCTTAGGTTAAAAGTGCACTTTTGAAGTTTGAGTGGTGAGATCACCTCAACAGAGGCTGAGATTTTTACCACTGGCTAGTAATGTTCTCTAGCACCCCCTCATGGAGTTTGAGGTGGATCGGGGTAAGTTTACCCTAAGGACCAAGGCCAAACCCTAAGGATGGATCTTGGTGGTTTGTGAAGGTCATGTGGTCAAATGACCTTGGATTGACCCGAGGTCGGGTTATGAGAACCATAGGGCTAATATAGTTCTCTGGATGAAATTTTAGTGGATTTGGAGATCGTTGGGATGTCTAAAAACCTAACCCTAGTTTAGGGCGCAAAACTTATAGAGATAGGAAATGACACCAAACCACATTGAAAAGTGATGAGAATTGGGTAGAGTGTATTATAGGGGTAGTACAAGCTCTGGATATTTTTCTATGAATTTTATGCTCACTATTTTGGGTACTTCTTTAATGAATTGGTAGTTGCATGATTTGCTTAGAAAATTTATTAGAGTGTACAAACTTCCTGGAAAATTGATGAAATATAGGCAGAGGACCTCTATTATGATTTTAAAACTCTGTGAATTTTTATGGGATTTTTAGAAGCTTAATTCTAGGGCTTGCTTCATTAAGTATTATTTATCATGGATATTGGATTAAATTTATTTTGGTGCTTAGCAAGCTGATAAAATTATGATTCTTGCACAATGATCTCTTCTATATCATACTATTAATCAGTAATTTTTCCATAATTTTATGAAGAGTAATTTCAGTACTTCCTTCTTTACATGAGAATAATAGGATTATAATGGATAAATTAATTAGAGGCTAAATATCTCTTGTAAAATCCTGCAAATTAGTATTTGATGATACCTTACTGTTATTTAGTGATCACAATTTTTTGGGTGGCCATAACTTAAGAATATCATATAGTTCATGTTAAAAAATACCCATGGCCAATCTTTGAGAAAAATAAAATAAATATCAGATTAATTAGGAAAATTATAAATTCCTGGATTTAAGCTAATTAAGTCATGATAGTCCTCCAGTAAATATTATAGGAGATTTGGAAGATAATTTGGAGTACCTCCCCTTGTGTACCACATATAGCTTAGGATGGTCTGCATTTAGTAAAACCACGGAATTCTGATAATCGATGGTTGGTAGGGCAAATTTAGAATGAGTTCATTATTAGAAGTCAGGATAAGTAGAATGTGGGACTGGTTAGGATAAGAGAGTACGGGAACGACGAAAGATCGTCCGTCCCGGGAGGAAGAGGAAGAATCTTAATACGCTAGGGTTAGATTCATTATAACATTAAAAGGGGATTGGGTAAAGGGTAGACAACCAATAATAATAAGTGCCTTGCGAAAGGGAACTTCGGGCCGTAATGCACCGTCTTGGTTCCTAGTGCCCCTTGAGAGCCCTTCACGGGGTATACCGGGGGCAGTCCTGGGCTAACGTAAACCTTAGGAGTAATAAATCAAAAGAGCAACTAGTATAACTAGGATTGCACACACTCACTCCCCGGTAGTTAGGAAAGTAGAATTATAGGATTACTTGCCATCAGACAGTAGCTCTGAAGGTGGATGCACGGACAGTACTGTCCGGGGGGCCGCGGGCTCGAGGGTTGGAGTACGGAGAAAGGTGGTGGGTCATCGGTACTAGGCGATCGATCACACCGACAGCGGTACGATGACTCGGAGAAAAGTCTGGAGGGTACATCCAGCAGCAGTACGCGGATACTCTAGGTTGTGTTCTTCTAGGGGCGTACGGAAGGGCTAGGCCTGGTAGTGTGGTTACCCGCCTAGGAGTGGGGGGCCCGACCCACTGTCTCCGTTTGCCACTACGGAGGTTCCTGGGGGTGAAGCTAGCCTCCCGAACAGGGGGAACTAAAGGTCTGTGCGCATAGAGTCGTGTGCGTGGGTTGCACTTGCATGAATCATGGCATAGCATGTTTGCATATAACCGTCACCCCAACGTATAAATCGGTATGGGACTTTTTATACGATGGGAGCCTTGCAGAAGATCCCTTAACTTATAAGTTTGTATGGGCATTCATATAAGTTAAGGTTACTTACATACTTACTTACTGTTCTCTAGTTGTCTTTTTATATAAATTGCTTCTTATTAATTGTTCTACCTATTACAACATTTATACTGCTCCCCGATATAACTTGCTAGTTAGGTCCGCCGACACTTGCTTGTCTATTCTCCACTTTTGTAGCTTCCCTTTCGTCCTCTCCGCCCGGTGCTTAGGAGCCGTGGTGGGAGGGGTAGGGGATGATAGGGCTTAGTCTTTATGACTAATGGTTTTCGAACCAAACATTACAGGAGCTCCGGATGGGAGACAGGGACCAGCACCAGCGGAGTACGGTGCGCATGGAGGTGGGACAGTCTAGCACCGGTGCACCTGCGACCAGCTCCGTGAGTGATTAGCATTTTCTTAGCTTCCGCGATGAGAGACTTGTAGTGAGGACTCTGATGTACTGGGCTCAAGCCCATTTATCTATTTTCCTATTATTGTATTGATGGACTGGATATGATTCTCTTTTATATACATGTTTTCTGTGGACTTGTCTACACTTTTGTATAAATGCTTCTCTCGTTTGTGATCGAAAAGGGCCGGCAGAATTGGCGATTTGTAGTGGTTGCCTTCCCGAGATGTCGGTGCCACCGCAAAGCGGCAATTCTGGGCTAAGACCCCCGGTGGTTGAAAAAGAAAAAAAAAGAAGGGGGTCTTACAAAGCAGTAGTTTCAACGTTGTTAATCAAGCAGCTAATCACGAGTTCATTGGTATTCCCCAGCCTTCCCTCCCCAAGGCTTTTCCCTTGTTCATGGGGATTTTTTTCAGTGTTGCTTGGGAGAGTACCAAGCGTGCGCTCGGAGACCATTTGAGCCAATTGGCCCAACTGTGCCTCGAGCTTACGCATTGAAGCGGCTTGATTTGTCATGTTTGTTTGGGAAACTTCAACAAATTTTTCAAACATTTGAGCCAAAGAATTGGTTTTTTCGGCGGGGGGGCCTTGAGGATAATTCGGGTGGGGTGGCCGCGGCTGGCTCCCGGAGGCGGAGGCATCATATTGATGCTGCCCCGGTTGCCATCGTTGGCCCGGTGCGTTTTGATTCCACGAGAAATTCGGGTGATTTCTCGCACCCGGATTATAAGCATTTCCATATGGCGCGCCCCTGTTTTGATTTGCGATAAAATTCACGGTTTCATTGGAGAAGGCGGGGTCATACATTACCTCCGCTCCAGGGCACTCAAAGCTATGATGATCGGTACTTCCGCATCCTTGACACGAGATGGCCAACACCGGAGCAGCAGCAGCGGGCCTTGATGCTTCCACAGCAAAGATTCCACTTGTCCCACGGGGGGTATTCCTTCCCGCGGTCCAAAAGGCGCTGTGCGTGGCGGTGTCCTGCAGAACTCTCAAAGCATCCTCAGGAGCAAGGTTCATAATTGTTCCACCAGAGGCGGCGTCAATCATGGCGCGGTGTTGAGGTTCGATGGAGAAGTAGAAGCATTCCACAAGATTCCACGTTTGGAATCCGTGATTGGGGCACTTCCGCAGCAACTCATTGAAGCGCTCCCAGACTTCCGCCAAACTTTCTTGGTCGTTTTGCCGGAAATTAGCGATGGCGCGTCTCAAACTCACAATACGGTCAACCGGATGGAATTTGGCTAGAAACTTTGTGGTAAGAGCCTCCCAGGTTGTGGCTGTTCCAGGAGGAAGGGAATGAAGCCATGACTTGGCCTTGTCACGTAGAGAGAAGGGGAAGAGACGGAGCTTGACCGTATCGTCAGGAATCCCAGCATAACGGAAAGTGGCACAGATTTCTGAGAAGTCTGCCAAGTGTAGATGGGCATCCTCTGTAGCCAGTCCAGAGAACTGTGCGTTGTTCCGGATGATGTTAAGAATTGCCGGTTTGATCTCGAACTGTTGGTTTGCGATCGCCGGTCCAAACCCAGGGTAAATGCTCCCAACAGTGGGGGTAGTGTAATCTCTCATGGTTCGGACATGCGGCGGTTGCACCTCATTCTCATCCCCGTTACGGTTATCAGGGAGGTTCCCTCCAACACGAACTCCGTTGTCATGGTTCAACTGGTCTCCCATTGTGATTGGATCTACTGCAGCGGCACGCCTTTGCGCACGAAGAGTTCGCTCGATTTCGGGATCGTAAGCAACGAGATCTCTTGCAGCACGTCCCTGCATCCACTGAAGCAACAAAACAAAGAAACGAAAATAAAAAAAAACACTAACTCTTATACCAATACTTTCAGAAATCGTGATCGTTCAACAGTTGCATTCCCCGGCAACGGCGCCAAAAACTTGATGCGCGTAAAATACGGCAAGCGTACCGGTCGCTCAAGTAATAAAGTTGGGAATGAATCCCCGGATGTCGGTCTCTTGAGGAATGCAATTGGCGTCGAACGATCTAGACTCTAAAACTATCGTTATGAGAGTTAATTTAAATAAACAGAAAAGAAAGGGGCTTTTGTTGGTGGTCTTACGACCGATTACACTAATGTAAACTATGCGGGTCGCAATCACCGCTTCTCAAGGCGAGATGGATGTAGCGGCCGCGATGCCGTACTTCGATTGGCGAGTGGACGGAAATCTAGCGAGTGAGGTGATTAGTGCGGAGCAAGCTTGAGTGAAACGAACATGTGGACTGGAGCGAGATGGAGCGAGGCGCATCAAAGAATAAATCTCAAGAGCAAGATGAAATACAACAAATAACAATAATGCTAGAAGTTGATGTCCATTACAAGCACAAGCATTTCATACAACAAGAAAAAGAGAGAAAATGCACAACCATGAGATTGAAGATCCACCGCGGTTGTTGGCCGGAGGTGCGGGTTGTCAATCCGCTTCCAAGCGCAGTCCGAGGAGGGCTTCCGGTACCACCGAGCTGTCACCTCGAGGGCCTGTAACTCCGTTCTCTAGGGGTGCTTCGTCTTCTTCCTTGGTGGAAAGCTCGGAGAAGAATGCTTCAATGGCCGGGAGGATCGCCGGAGGATGCGAAATGCTTCGGAATCACCGAAGAAGGTCCTCCCGTTGGTATGGATGGAGGTGGAGGTGAATGGGACTTGCTGGAGGGCGAAACGGCGGACTGGCGAAGGTTCCGTAATGATGCTCTCGCCCTAATTCGCGGAACAGCGTATTTATAGCTTGCAGAATAAATAGCGCGCACGACCACTGGCGCACGACCAGTGATCGTGCGCGACCAAGGTCAGCGCCCGTGCGTGAGCAACCTGCAAACCTGCATCAGAAAATCAGTAGTCGCGCACGATCAGCAGCGCACGATCAGTGATCGTGCGAGGCAGGGCTGATGATCGTGCGGAAATAGCCAGACAGACTTTGCAAAATGGGTATGACTGCGCACGATCGGCGGCGCACGAGCAGTGGTCGTGCGCGGTATGGCAAGTGATCGTGCGGAAGGTTCAAGACAGAGTTTCACAAATGAGACCGGGCTGCGCACGATCAGTGATCGTGCGCTAGGAGGTCGATGGTCGTGCGTGGGTAAAAACGCACGACCACTGACTCCTTTGCCAAAAATAGTGAAACGCCTATCCCGAATGCCCTCACGATCCCCAAACCTGCAGGAAAACTGCACGGGGCATCGATCGCGGCAGCCACAGCAAACAGTGATAAACATAGCAAATAAGTAAATGCACACAAGCACAGAAAATGGGCAACAAAGGTGCACAGGGCGTGGAAAACCGTAGCGAAACAAAAGAAGTGCAAATGACGCTAAACGGTGCGCAAAGACAAGGAAATAAGCCCAGATGAGTCCGAAAATAGGTATATAAAGAGGACTCATCAGTGGCCGTGTCACAAGCCGTGTTCTGGTCAGGAATTCCTGGTGACGGTGAATGAGTGACACGACAATGCACACGGTTGTGTTGCAACCCGTGTTCGGGCCAGGATTTCTAATTTTGGGCTGAATCGTGGCCGTCCATTTACATGGTTTTGGATCCAACGGTGGGTGGCTGTTCCTGATGAGTTAAAATAGGGAATAGGGCTTTCAAAACCCTCATTACATTTGGGTTATCTCTCTCTAAAAGCTAGAGAGAAGGGAGAGCAAAAAGGAAGAGGGAGAGCTAGATCCGGTCACCGGTGGAGCTTCGGAACTCCAAATCGCGAGCCGACTTCGGATCCGCGGAGGCAAGGAGATTGCGGTGCTTTGCATCTGCATAGATTTCCATGGCACCAAGGAAGAATGCTAGGGTAACGATTCTCATCCTAGGACATGTGAAGTCCTGTTTTCCTTTGTATTGGAAGCCCTCTCACGCGAGTGTGCGATGAGTTAAGGCGTTCCTTGGAGTAGATATGTAAAGTCCCGCTTGTGTAGAGTCTGTATGCGAGAACGGACATAGGTATGATGTGTTCAGCCTATCCGGACAAGTTGGTCTTGATCGGTGATGTTGCATTGCATAGTAACCGGAGAAGACTCCATGTGAATGGTTGTTTTTCGGGTTTTTTACGAGGTAGATTGCAATAGGGAGACTTGGGGACAAACTCAAAGGTGCACCCGGAAAACTTGGCAAATGCGGGATGTTGTCAACATGGTGGCCGGGGAGCCAACTTGAACATTACTGGGTTATGTGAATTGTGTGATGGAAATGGGGCTCGGGGAGTCTTGACCTTCACATATGGCTTAAATTTTCGTTGCAGTATGAGCATGGGTCAGGCAGAACCGTACCCGATCTATGTTGTTCGGTGGAACTGTTGGCAAAGATGAGGGTCTTCGACGGTCTATGGCTTGAATTGACGTGACCAATGCCAGGAAGACAAAATGCTCATATGGTTGGTCGTCCAAGGGACGGTGGTGAGACGGGAACGTCTATGGCTTAAATTAACGTGACGTTGGCCGGTTTGCCGTGAATGTTCCCTGAGTGCACGGGGTGTGTGTCCGTGTATGCCTAAGCCTGTGATGAAGTGTGTTTACACTATACTGCTTTGTTATGCTAATAATGTGCAGGGAAAGAGCATCGCCGCCCCGTGGTGGGGGCGGGGTCGTTATAATTTTGTCAGCATAGCTGACCGTTGCTTTTATTTACCACTGTTCGGTGGATTGTTGCTTGCAGGTGCTGCGGAGCCGAGCGGTAAATAGTGGGATAAAGCCCAAGTTGCTGTGCCGGCCCTCGAAGGACTAATTGTGAGTGTTTTTCTTATGTACTCATGTGTGACCGGCCTGCGTGCTGAGGTTTGGAAAATACTTTTATTGAGCAAACTTTTGTAAGGCCATAAGGCCAATATTTGTGTAGTAAACATTCCTATGGGCTTTTTGTAGTGGACATTCATGCTTGGCTGGGTTCTTTTATCTTTGCAACTTAATAAATTGCTTTTGCTAGGTGCTCTGTGTAGGATGTTGTGATTGGTTGACTGGTTTCAATAAGTAACTAACCCGTCTGTTCGTAGTATATGGCGTCGGGCCCCGGCCGGACCTACTGCTATATGCTATATGACAGATAGGGGTATTACATTTTGGTATCAGACTACCGGTTTAGGTCAAGCTTAAATGAGTTCGTGGGCGAATTCACTTTAAGGGGTGGTGAGTACATGTGTGTGCGTCATCGTTATAACATGAAAAGAACCCATGAATGTCGACTTAGGAATGAAAATACGCATGTTTGAGGAACCTGTGTGTTCCTATAATTACTGTTTGTAATAGTGTTTAGTTGCTTATTGGTGTTTTGCACGATTATAGGTGGCTAGGAGTGGTGCTGGACCATCGAAATGGCAGGGTTCTAAGGCAAGCAACGCACCAAATGATGCGCCTGCAATACTTCCTTCAGCCGAGACAATTAGATTGGTGGCAGAAGATGTATTTGCAATGATCAATGCGTAGCCTGTGAGGTAGGTGCAAAAGCCCGCTCCTACTGTGGAGCAAGTGCCGCTCCAAGCGGCAGAGCCTAGGAGGATGAAATAGGTGATGGTGGAGCCGTAGTTGCCTCGGAGAGCAACTGAGAAACAAATAAAGCATGCGATGGGTTTCCATCCGCCAGTTTTATCGGGAACAAGAACCCCGACTCAGGCAGAGGTTTGGATATCGAGAGTCAATAGAGTGCTGACAGCAACGGAAACTGAAGAGTGGTAGAAGACCACGATTGCGACGTTCTTGCTGGACGGGAACACGAGGTTATGGTGGGAATGGCTGGAGCTACACCACCTGAGGGGAAGACAGTTGGCTGATGTCTCTATGGAGGAATTTTTGAGGTTGTTTATGGCTCGATACCTCCCCTCAGCTCAGAGGAGCGCGTTGGAAAATGAGTTTCAAAAGTTGGTGCAAGGAGACAGCACTGTGGACGAGTATCTCCACGAGTTCACTCATTTGGTACGATACGCAAGCGCTACCTTTGCCGATGAAGAGCGCAAGACGAACCATTTCAATGAAGGATTAAGAGATGATTTGAGGTTGTTAATTTCGGGGCCTATGGCGCAGGGTTTCATGACCATGGTCAACTCGGCCCGGTCCTTGGAAAAGGACATGAAGAATGTTCAAGCGAAGAAGGAATACGGTGGCAAGAAATCGGAGTTTAAAGTGCCGACTACTTCGAAGTCTGGGTATCGCAGGTTCTACAAGAAGGCTAAGATGTCGTGTCCAGCCCCTTCTTTAGGTGCCACGGGGGAAACTACCAACAGAACCCCGGGCGCTTGTTATACTTGTGGAAAGATAGGGCATTTTGCCCATGATTGTTGGAGCAGACGTCCAAAGTCCGAGAGAAAGCAAGGAGCCACTTATGAAGAGAAGGGTAAGGCGGTGGAGTCAACCGCGTCCCACTATGCTCTGACTCAACCGAGAGTCTATAACTTGGGCCAGCAGGAGGCCATCAAACAGGCCGACATGGTGACAGGTACGGTTTAATTTATCGCAAGTTAGCTGTAAATATTGTTACCCAGTGCTTGTTAGCTTAATACTATTTGTATAGGCTTTGTTCTGATTGCGTTAGTCCGGCACGAGCACTTTTCGATATGGGAGCTTCACACTCCTTTTTGTCCGAAAGTTTTATAACGCGCATCAGAGTCCCTTCTTCGATGGCGAAGGACAAATTGGATGTGTCGCTACCAAATGGGTGTTCGATGCGTGCGGACAGAGTATGCGCCGTAAAGGTTCATATTGGAAGCCAAGTGTTCGACTTGCTAGCATCGTTGCTGCCGCTAGTATAGTATGATGTTATCTTCGATATGGATTGGCTTTCAAACCAGAAGGCTTGTATCGATTGCAACCGTAAGTAGGTCAAGCAGGGTGTTGGGCAGGAGACTACATTTGCGGGATTGAAGGGGTCGGGCAAGACACTGATGTCTGCTCTTAAGGTGGTGAAGGCAGTTCGTGTTGGCACAGAGCTGTTCTTCACGTTACTGGAGGCTGTAAAGTCTAAGGCCACTTTGGATAGTATCCTAGTGGTATGTGAGTACCCCAACGTGTTCCCGGGCGATCTTCCCGGAGCCCCACCGCAGTGAGAGATTGATTTCACCATCGAGCTAGTGCCAGGTGCCAAACTTGTGTCACGTCCTCCTTATAGGTTGGCGCCTAAGGAGATGACGGAGTTGAAGGTTCAACTTAAGGAGTTGATGGAGCAAGGGTATGTGCGTCCAAGCTCGTCACCTTGGAGCGCACCAGTCCTCTTCGTTAAGAAGAAGGACGGGAGTTTGCGGCTGTGTATCGACTACAGGGAGTTGAACAAGCTAACGGAGAAGAATAAATACCCAATCCCAAGGATTGATGATCTTTTCGATTAGTTAGTCGGATCGTCGGTATATTCGAAGTTGGATCTGAAGTCTGGGTATTATCAACTGAGGATAAGGGAGTGTGATATCCCGAAGACGGCATTCAACACAAGGTATGGGCACTTCGAGTTCATAGTCATGCCGTTTGGACTGACCAATGCGCCATCGGTGTTTATGGATTTGATTAACAGGACGTTCCGAGAGTACTTTGACCATTTTGTGATCGTCTTCATTGACCACATATTGGTGTACTTGCAGTGCGAGGAAGATCACTTCAAGCATCTGCATCTGGTGTTGGAGACGCGGAGGATGAATGAACTCTATGAATAATTCTCCAAATGCGAGTTCTAGCTACCCTCAGTAGCATTCCTTGGTCATATTGTCAGTGGGGAAGGTATAGCGGTGGATCCAGCTAAGATTATTGTGATACGGGAGTGGCCTGTGTTGTCTTCGGTAGCAGAAGTCCATAGTTTTCTTGGGCTTGCCGGCTATTACAGGTACTTCATAGAGAACTTCTCGCGGATAGTGTTACCTCTCACGAAGTTGACAAGGAAGGATCATAAGTTCTTGTGGACGCAGGAGTGCGTGCAAGCATTTCAGGAGCTGAATGGACGGTTGACAACGACGCCAGTGCTAAGTTCGCCGAGTGGGACCGAGGAATTCGAGATTTATAGTGATGCCTCAGGTAGTGGTTTGGGCTGCGTGCTGCTGTAGCATGGAAATGTTATTGCGTATGGATCGCGTCAGCTGAAGGTGCACGAAAGGCATTATCTGGTCCACGACTTGGAGTTGGCGGCCGTGATTTTTGCGCTTAAGCTGTGGAAACATTATTTATACGGCGTTAAGGTTGATATTTATACCGACCATAAGAGCCTTAAGTACCTGTTGGATCATAAGGATCTGAACATGAGGCAGCGTAGATGGATGGAGTTCCTGGGGGACTATACGTTAAAGATTCATTATATACCCGGCAAGGGCAATGTTGTTGCGTATGCATTGAGTCGCAGGTCTCCCGCCCAAGAAAACTGGTTGTTGGTGCATGATGAGAGGCTAGTTTAGGAGTTGGAGGCATTGGAGATCTGTTGTGTGGACAAGCAGAGTAGTGCTAAAGCAATGTTGAACTGGATGGAAGTTCAGTATGAACTGGCTGATCGCATTCGGCAGGCATTGGAGTTGGATGGTAGCATGAAGGAGCTTATGGATGCCGCGTTGGATGGGTCAAATTCCAAGTTTTCAGTTGAGGATGGGCTGTTAAGGAAGGACCATCGTTTGTGCATCCCAAGCGAGGGAAATCTACGGGAGGAGTTAATATACGAGGCTCATAATACCAAGTACCCAGTCCACCCAAGGAGCACGAAGATGTACCGGGACCTAAAGAAGATGTTTTGGTGGCCAAGGCTCAAGAAGGAAGTGGCACTGTTTGTGGCTAAGTGTCAAACGTGCGCCTTGGTAAAGGCAGAGTGCCAAAAGCCTAGAGGATTCTTTAAATCCTTGCCTATTCCGGAATAGAAGTTCGACGACATATCGATGGACTCTGTGCATGGATTGCCAAGGTCGTAGAAAGGGAACTTACGCCATCTGGGTGATCATAGACCGATTAACAAAGGTGTCGCACTTTATTCCGCATAGGAAGGATGATTCAGTGTAGAGACATGCGAAACTATATGTGGATATTATAGTCAGACTGCACGGTGTGCCTCGCAGCATCGTGAGTGATCACGATGGGTGTTTTACGTCCAATGATTGGAGGTTGGTGCAACAGATGCTGGGGACTAAATTAAAGTTCAGCACAGCCTTCCATCCACATACGGATGAGCAGGCCGAGAGGGTTAACATAACTATGGAGGACATGCTCCGCATGTGTGTTCTAGACTTCGGGAAGCATTGGGAAGACCACCTGTATTTGGTGGAGTTTGCGTACAACAACAAATACTAGACGAGTATTCAAATAGCGCCCTTCGAGGCCCTGTATGGTAGGAAGTGTCGCACACCGTTTTCGTGGATAGAAACGGGTGAGGCAAGGTTGTACAAGAAGTAGGAGGTGGAGCATGATACATCTTTGGTGCGGATCATTCAAGAGCGTTTGTTGATTGCTCAGGATAGGCAAGCTAAGTACTATAATGCCAAGTACAGGAACGTGGAGTTCGCGGTCGGCGATTGGGTGTACTTCAAGATAAATCCATTCAAGGGTGTTTTGCGTGTGCGACGCTTGAGGAAGTTGAGCCCGAGATACCTTGGACCCTTTAAGATTCTGGAGCATGTCGGTGAAGTGGCTTATCGTTTGAAGATATCGGTAGAGTTGAGTGGACTACACGATGTATTCCACATTTATGTATTGCGGAAGGCGGTGCAAGAGCCTTCGCAGGTGATCGCGGTGGATCAAGTGCCGGTGGACGAAGGGTTGACGATTAAGGTCAAGACCGTTCATATTGAGGACTTTGAAGTTAAGTGACTCCGTAACAAAGAGATCCGGATGGTCAAGGTCCGGTGGGACAATTGCGATCGAGAGGAGCTCTCTTGGGAATGGGAGCAAACCATGCTGGAGGAATAACCAGAGTTATTCCGCTCAGGTACCGCTTAA
Organism: Platanthera zijinensis; assembly: GCA_039513925.1. Classification (NCBI taxonomy): domain Eukaryota; kingdom Viridiplantae; phylum Streptophyta; class Magnoliopsida; order Asparagales; family Orchidaceae; genus Platanthera; species Platanthera zijinensis. The sequence continues at coordinate 113,815,547 of CM077081.1, forward strand.
AGTTTACCGTTTTCTTTCCTCTAGTAATTTCGTGTGCGAAATTCTTTTAAGAGGGAGAGAGTTGTAACGCCCCAAAACTCAAAAGAGCAACGGGCAGTGTTTTGAGCCAAGTCTGGGACTTAGTAATGGGCACACGGCCTGGGTCACGGGCGTGTCCTAGGGCCGTTTCGTGTTCAAGATTGACGACGAGTTGAGAGGTCGACGATTTGCAGGCGTTGAGTGTCGAGACAGGGAACACGGCCTGGGACACGGGCGTGTCAAAGGCCGTGTCCTGCTCGGGCAGTCATCAGTTTTGTACTAAGGAGATTACACGACCTGGGACACGGGCGTGTTATAGGGCGTGTCTAGCACACGACATATGACACGGGCGTATCACATGGCGTTGTACTTCTCGGGAGAATCATGGATTTTGCACACGGGTCGTGACACGGGCCCTGACACGGGCCCTGACACGGGCGTGTCATGTAATGCCCCCGATTTTTCTGCGATTATTTTAATTCTCGTTTGGCGTTATGTTGACGCGTTTTCGTGGCTTGTGCCATTTGTGGAGTGTGGTCTTAAATCCTTAGAACTGGGTGCCTTATTTTGTAGCCTGTTGACAAGATCTCCCTAGCAAGCCGAGTCATTTTGGGTGACCCGGTGTGGCCTCTCGGGGGATGCTTGTGTTTTGGCTTCGGGAGGGTATAACTCGAGTTCTATTCGTCAAAAGTTAATTTCGACTTCGCCGTTGTGTTCGTAGCGTGGATATTTAGCTACGGTGCGATTTTCATCGAATTCTGAGATAGTTTAGTTTTCGCGTCACTTTGGGTGTGCCATTAGTAAAGCCTATTAGAGTATTCTCTTAATTTAATAAGGGAGCCGGCGGTTAGGATTCGGTTTTGCTGAACCGATGCGTTTAAAGCTTATAAAAAAGCTTTATAAAGAAGTGGCGGGTGTAACACCCCAAAAAGACCCCAAAAAGACTCAACATAAAGTTTGAGGTGCAGGCTGTTTGACACGGCCTGGGACACGGGCGTGTCCCAGGGCGTGTCGGGGGTACACGGCCTGGGACACGGGCGTGTCCCAGGGCGTGTTCAGGTTAGTCGACGATTGATAGTCGACGATCGTCGAGCCTGGGACATGGCCATCGACACGGGCGTGTCCCAGGGCGTGTCCGAATTAAATTTCGAAATTGGCCTGTTCGAGTCAGAGTAGTACACGGCCTTGAACACGGCCGGGAACACGGGCGTGTCAGGTTGGACACGGGCGTGTGAGATGCCGTGTTCCGACCCGTGTACTGGTTACAGCTCGATGAGGCCGGATTGACACGGGCGTGTCTCAGGAATGACACGGGCGTGTCAGGTTCGACACGGGCGTGTCGATGCCCGTGTTGTTCAGTCGGTTCAAACCGCATGTGCCGCTTAAGGGTACACGGCCTGTGACACGGGCGTGTCACAGGCCGTGTCAGCCAAAAATTGGGTTTTTTGGGCAAATCGTGGCCGTTCAGATTCTCTCTTTTGATACAAGGGCTCAGGTGATTCCTGGCTGGATTAAATTCGTCAAGGAAGAAGTCCTTCTTCATTTTGCTTAAGGAAGAGAGAAAGAGAGAGGAGGAAGAAGAAGGAGGAGGAGAGCAAGCCACCGGCGGAGTTCCCGTGGTCCGATTCGTGATCCGAAGCCGGCGTTGTGAAGGCAAGGCTGCTGCGGTTCTTTCTCACCGGCTAGTTTTCGATGGCTCCGAAGAGATCGACAAGGGTAACGATCTCCCTCCTTGGACATGTGAAGTCCTTCTTTTCTGCATTGCATAGGGAAAACCCTTCCCCGCGAGTGTGCGGTGGGTTGTGGTGTCCCTTGGGGTAGATATGTGAAGTCCCCCTTGTTAGAGGCCGGAATTGGAGTATGGCTCTAGGCATGCTGTGTGAAGCCCATCTGGACATGGTCTGGATTGGTGATGCTTGTTTGCATATCGGAGAAGGCTCCGTGATTATGGCTTGTGTTGCCTTGTGCCTACCTGTTTCTTGGTGCAGCAGGAAGTACTGGATGATGTCCAGGAAATGAAGAGGGTTGGATGCAACTCTTGTGGCCGTGCGTTGCCACTTTATGAGCGGTTGAGCCGTTGGGCTGCAACTCGATGAAAAGGCAGATTGCCGAACAGGAAAGGTGAAACCGACCCGCGCCTATAAATAGCCATGGATACTTCCGTATTCGAGGTGGCACGGCGACTTGAGCAACGGGGGGTGGCTGATCCGTACCTGCGTTAGGTCCGTCCGACTTGGAAGCCTGGTTATAGGTTTTGTTAGAGCGCCTAATGAGAGTCTTAGGCCCGCGCGCCGGAAAGACTAGAATGCTCAAATACCGTGTAGACGGTGGTGTTGACCCTGGTATTCCGGTACACCAAGAATGTGCCATGAGTGCACGGACTATCGGGCCGTGTGGCCGATAGTTGTGATGGCTTGAATGTGCCTGCGCGCACATAGTTGCTATTTGATGATGCCATACTTTGCAGGGAAAGAATGCTCATGCCCCGAGAAAGGGGTAGGATTGTTATAATTGGGTCAGCTGAATGCTGACCGTTGCGTTGTTTGCCACCGGTTGGGTGGATTGTTCCCGTGCAGGTGCTGGAGAACCAAGTGGTAAGTGATGGGCTGAAGCCCTACTGCTGTTGCTGCTGCTGCTGCGGCTAGCCCTTGAAGGCTAAGCGAATGGTTTTGTTTGTTCTCTTTTACTCATGTATGGCCGGCCTGCGCGCCGAGGTTTGTAAAACATGTTGTATGTAAAGAGGAACTGTAAGGCCTTAAGGCCAAACCCTTTGTTGTACATTCCATGGTGTTATATATAAAGGTGGTTTTATATATTGGACATTCCTAATTAGAATTCAAAGTTGTAACTTAAAGCTTCCGCTAGAATGCTCTGAGTTAGGATTCGTATGGTTTGGTATTATCCTGTGACCTCACCGTCTGTTTGTGGCATATAGTGTGGGGCCCCGGCCGGACCTTCTACTATACGTCATTTAACGGATGGGGTCGTTACATTTTGGTATCAGCTTTTGTCGGTCTTCCACTTTCAAATTCGTGGTCGAATTCTTTTGTGGGGTGGCGAGCACGTGTTTGTGCGACCTGCTGTCACGCTAATGAACTCTGGAATGTCCATTAAGGAATGTACTAAATCTTGTTTGAGGAATCTGCGCGTTCCTTTTTGTGTTGTTTTGCTTGCATACGTTCGCTAATGTGTGTCTTGTCCACCTATAGGTGACGCGTAGTGGTGCTGGGCAGTCTGAGCCCCAGCGCTCTGATGAGAGTGCGGCACCAGCTGAGGTGCCAACACCTCCTCCATCTGCGGAAACTGTTCGCTTAGTTGCTGAGGCGCTATTTGCCATGATTCAGCCGACCGGGCAAGCGCAGCCGGCAGTAGTGCCAGTTCGTGTTGATGTAAGACCCGAGCCGGTTGAGGCTGTAGATCCACGAGCAGCTGACCGACAGTTGAAGCAATTCATGAGCTTCAGTCCTCCTACGTTTACGGACATGGGATCCCCAACGCAGGCAGAGGATTGGTTATCGCGTGTCAAGCGGATAATGACAGCGATCAGGGCGGAGGAAACTCTCAAGGTCACCTTGGCCACATTCATGCTTGAAGGAGAGGCGCGGTTGTGGTGGGACGAGGTTGAGGTACACCATTTGGCGGGCAGGCAATTAACGCAAGTATCGATTGAGGAGTTCTCTCGGATATTTCTGGCGAAACATATCCCAGCGGCGCAACGCATTGCTATGGAAAATGAGTTCCAACGGTTAAAGCAAGGGGAAGATAGTGTGGATATCTACTTGCATGAGTTTACCAGGTTGGGACGATATGCGGGTACAATCTTCGCGGATGACCAAAGGAAAACGAATCGGTTCTATGAAGGATTGCGGGATGAGTTGAGGTTCCTGCTTTCGAGTTCAGTGAACCAAGGGTTTCAGGCGTTGGTTGATACTGCGTGCGCGTTGGAGAAGGACATGAGGCGAGTGCAAGGGAACAAGGGCTTGGTTGCGTCGAAGCCAGAGTTTCAAGCACCTCGCCCGAGTAAGTTGTTTTACCAGAAGAAAGGGGGCAAGAGGTCCAAGCCATCTGGGCAAGTGACTACGACCGTTGTGTCGGGAGCGACATCAAGGCCGGATTCTCGTACATGCTATAACTGTGGCCGGGTGGGGCATATAGCTCGTGACTGTCGGGTGGTTCATCCCAAAGGGGACAAGAAGACGGGTGCGTCTTATGCTGAGAAGGGCAAAGCGGTGGTTGATTCCTCTACGTCTCAGGCACAACCCCGAATCTATCAGCTTGGGCAACATGAAGCGATTAAGCAAAGTGACGTCGTCACAGGTACGAGTTGATTTAGCTTGCTTGCTTATGTGCTATTGTTTTTGGTTATGTATAGCTTGTGCATGATGTGTGTGCTGCAGGATTTGTCCTGATTCGGAATAATTTGGCGAGAGCCCTGTTTGATACGGGTGCTTCGCATTCTTTTCTGTCTGAGGATTTCGTATCTCGAATTGGGGTACCAAGTCATGTGACGGTGGATAGTACAAGGGTGCTGTTGCCGAATGGCTGTGTGATGCTTGCGGATAGGGCTTGCGATGTGGATGTGCAAATAGGAAGTCGGGATTTCGGTTTGAGTGCAGCTGTGCTACCGTTATCGGAGTTTGATGTGATCTTTGGTATGGACTGGCTCTCGGAGCAGCGTGCCTTTATTGATTGCAACTCCAAGGAGATTACACTGGGCCAGAATACCGGACTTGTGACGAAGTTCGCTGGTATGCGAGGAGTGGGCGGGACTCTGTTGTCTGCACTCCAAGTCGTCAATGCTGTTCGGAAGGGCGCGGAGTTATTCTTCACGCTAATTCAGGCTGTTGAGCCAAAGGCCAGTGTCGGTGAAGTACTAGTTGTGTCAGAGTTTGCCGACGTGTTTCCTAAAGATCTTCCTGGGTTACCACCCCAGCGGGAGATTGACTTCTCTATTGAGTTGGTGCTAGGTGCGAAACCTGTGGCCCGCTCTCCATATCGCGTCGCGCCAAAAGAGATGGCTGAGTTGAAAGTCCAATTGCAAGAGTTGTTGGAGCAGGGATATATCCGCCCAAGTATGTCACCTTGGAGCGCGCCTGTTCTCTTTGTGAAAAAGAAAGACGGTAGCTTACGGTTGTGTATTGACTACCGCGAACTGAATAAGCTGACGGAGAAAAACAAATATCCGATCCCACGGATTGATGACCTCTTTGATCAGCTGGCGGGATCAACGGTCTATTCCAAGTTGGATTTGAAATCGGGATATTATCAGCTAAGGATTCGGGAAGATGACATTCCCAAGACGGCGTTTGGAACACGCTACGGTCATTATGAGTTCACGGTAATGTCGTTTGGCCTATGTAATGCGCCTTCGGTATTTATGGACCTAATGCATCGAACGTTCCGAGAGTACTTGGATTTGTTTGTTATTGTGTTTATCGATGACATCTTAGTATACTCTCAGTCGGAAGAGGATCATGCAAACCATTTGCGGTTGGTCTTGCATACCCTGCGGAGGAATAAGCTTTATGCCAAGTTCTCAAAGTGTGAGTTCTGGCTCTCTTCAGTAGCCTTTTTAGGCCATGTGGTAAGTGGAGAAGGTATCGCGGTGGATCCGTTGAAGATAAGTGCCATTCGAGATTGGCCAGTGATGTCTTCAGTGGCCGAGGTCAGGAGCTTCCTTGGACTTGCGGGCTACTATAGACGGTTTGTGGAAAACTTCTCACAGATTGCTTTACCTCTGACCACGCTGACGAGAAAAGATCAAAAGTTCATTTGGACGCCGGAGTGCGCGCGAGCTTTTGAAGACTTGAAGAGTCGTTTGACCACGGCGCCTGTGTTGACATCGCCATGTGGTACCGATAGGTATGAGATCTATAGTGATGCATCAGGGAGCGGCTTAGGCTGCGTTCTTCTGCAGTTTGGTAAAGTGATTGCTTATGGCTCGCGTCAGTTGAAAGTGCATGAGCGGAATTACCCCGTCCATGATTTGGAGTTGGCGGCGGTAATCTTTGCGCTCAAGTTGTGGCGGCACTATCTATATGGCATTAAAGTGGATATCTATACGGATCACAAGAGCCTAAAGTATTTGTTGGATCAGAAGGATCTGAATATGCGACAACGAAGATGGATGGAGTTCCTCGGGGACTACACCTTCGAGATTCACTATACTCCCGGGAAGGGAAATGTGGTCGCTGATGCTTTGAGTCGAAAGACTCCGGTACGGGCAAGCTGGTTGCAGAGGCATGATCAGCGTTTGATCCAGGAATTGGAAGCATTGGAGATATCATGTGTTGACAAGGGTTCGTCAACCGAAGCATGCTTGAACTGGACGGAGGTGCAATATGACCTTACGGACAGAGTTCGGCGAGCAACGGAGCTTGATGAAAGTCTCCAGCGCTATGCAAAAGATGGGCCGGAGGACCAATTCTCTTGGGATAACGGTTTGTTACGAAGAAATGGTCGAGTGTGCGTCCCAAGTGTGGGTAAATTGAGGGAAGAGTTGATGTACGAAGCTCACTTTGCGAAGTACTCAGTTCACCCAGGGAGCACAAAGATGTACAGAGATATGAAAAAGCTATTCTGGTGGCCCGGACTTAAGAAAGATGTCGCACGTTATGTGGCTGAATGCAATACCTGTGCGTTAGTGAAAGCAGAATGCCAGAAGCCTGGCGGTTTCCTGAAGTCGTTACCTATTCCGGAGTGGAAGTTCGATGATATTTCGATGGATTTCGTGCACGGATTGCCGAGATCTCAACGCGGTCATGATTCAATCTGGGTGATTGTGGACCGGTTGACAAAAGTGGCGCACTTCCTTCCAAACAGAAGAGACGATTCAGTGGAAACCTTGGCCAAGCTTTATGTGGAGCAGGTTGTTCGACTGCACGGTGTTCCTCGGAGCATCGTTAGTGACCGTGATGGGCGGTTCACATCGAATGATTGGCGGCTCGTTCATCAAATGTTGGGTACAAAGTTAGCGTTTAGTACGGCCTTTCATCCCCAAACGGATGGCCAGACTGAACGAACCAACAGGACGATGGAGGATATGCTCCGCATGTGCGCCCTAGACTTTGGTAAGAGATGGGAAGATTATATATTTCTTGTCGAATTTGCCTATAATAATAGCTACCAAGCGAGTATTGGTATGGCGCCATTTGAAGCTTTATATGGTCGGAAATGCCGTACACCGTTAGCTTGGGCAGAAGCAGGCGAATCTAAGCTGAGTGGGAAAAAGGAAGTCGAAGAAGCTACCTCGCTCATACGCTCGATTCGGGAGAGGCTATTGATAGCCCAAGATCGTCAAGCAAAGTACTACAATGCCAAACATCGGAACGTGGAGTTCGCGGTGGGTGATTGGGTATATTTGAAGATCAAACCCTTCAAAGGCGTGTCCAGGATTCGGCGTTTGAAAAAGCTAAGTCCGAGGTATCTTGGTCCGTTTGAGGTGGTGGAGCGAGTTGGGGAAGCTGCTTATCGACTAGCACTTTCAGCAGACTTGGGTGGATTACATGATGTATTTCACATCTCAGTCCTTCGTAAGGCGGTGAAGGATCCAGCTCAAGTAGTGGAGAATGATCGGGTACCGGTCGAGTATGGGCTAACGACGAGGGTTAGACCCATTCGGATCGAGGATCGAGCCGAGAAACAGTTGCGGAACAAAGTGATCGGGATGGTCAAGGTCCGATGGGACAATTGTGGCCGTGAAGAGCTAACATGGGAGCGAGAGCAGACCATGCGAGCTGAATTTCCCGAGTTGTTTGTATAAACTGTAGACCGTTTACTTTTTGTTATAACATAGTTATAGCATTGCTGGTTCTTGTTTCCTCACCGTGCAAATTTCGGGATGAAATTTTGTTAAGGGGGGGAGGGTTGTAACACCCCAAAAAGACCCCAAAAAGACTCAACATAAAGTTTGAGGTGCAGGCTGTTTGACACGGCCTGGGACACGGGCGTGTCCCAGGGCGTGTCGGGGGTACACGGCCTGGGACACGGGCGTGTCCCAGGGCATGTTCAGGTTAGTCGACGATTGATAGTCGACGATCGTCGAGCCTGGGACACGGCCATCGACACGGGCGTATCCCAGGGCGTGTCCGAATTAAATTTCGAAATTGGCCTGTTCGAGTCAGAGTAGTACACGGCCTTGAACACGGCCGGGAACACGGGCGTGTCAGGTTGGACACGGGCGTGTCAGATGCCGTGTTCTGACCCGTGTACTGGTTACAGCTCGATGAGGCAGGATTGACACGGGCGTGTCTCAGGAATGACACGGGCGTGTCAGGTTCGACACGGGCGTGTCGATGCCCGTGTTGTTCAGTCGGTTCAAACCGCGTGTGCCGCTTAAGGGTACACGGCCTGTGACACGGGCGTGTCACAGGCCGTGTCAGCCAAAAATTGGGTTTTTTGGGCAAATCATGGCCGTTCAGATTCTCTCTTTTGATCCAAGGGCTCAGGTGATTCCTGGCTGGATTAAATTCGTCAAGGAAGAAGTCCTTCTTCATTTTGCTTAAGGAAGAGAGAAAGAGAGAGGAGTAAGAAGGAGGAGGAGGAGAGCAAGCCACCGGCGGAGTTCCCGTGGTCCGATTCGTGATCCGAAGCCGGCGTTGTGAAGGCAAGGCTGCTGCGGTTCTTTCTCACCGGCTAGTTTTTGATGGCTCCGAAGAGATCGACAAGGGTAATGATCTCCCTCCTTGGACATGTGAAGTCCTTCTTTTCTGCATTGCATAGGGAAAACCCTTCCCCTCGAGTGTGCGGTGGGCTGTGGTGTCCCTTGGGGTAGATATGTGAAGTCCCCCTTGTTAGAGGCCGGAATTGGAGTACGGCTCTAGGCATGCTGTGTGAAGCCCATCTGGACATGGTCTGGATTGGTGATGCTTGTTTGCATATCGGAGAAGGCTCCGTGATTATGGCTTGTGTTGCCTTGTGCCTACCTGTTGCTTGGTGCAGCAGGAAGTACTGGATGATGTCCAGGAAATGAAGAGGGTTGTATGCAACTCTTGTGGCCGTGCGTTGCCACTTTATGAGCGGTTGAGCCGTTGGGCTGCAACTCGATGAAAAGGCAGATTGCCGAACAGGAAAGGTGAAACCGACCCACGCCTATAAATAGCCATGGATACTTCCGTATTCGAGGTGGCACGGCGACTTGAGCAACGGGGGGTGGCTGATCCGTACCTGCGTTAGGTCCGTCCGACTTGGAAGCCTGGTTATAGGTTTTGTTGGAGCGCCTAATGAGAGTCTTAGGCCCGCGCGCCGGAAAGACTAGAATGCTCAAATACCATGTAGATGGTGGTGTTGACCCTGGTATTCCGGTACACCAAGAATGTGCCCTGAGTGCACGGACTATCGGGCCGTGTGGCCGATAGTTGTGATGGCTTGAATGTGCCTGCGCGCACATAGTTGCTATTTGATGATGCCATGCTTTGCAGGGAAAGAATGCTCATGCCCCGAGAAAGGGGTAGGATTGTTATAATTGGGTCAGCTGAATGCTGACCGTTGCGTTGTTTGCCACCAGTTGGGTGGATTGTTCCCGTGCAGGTGCTGGAGAACCAAGTGGTAAGTGATGGGCTGAAGCCCTACTGCTGTTGCTGCTGCTGCTGCGGCTAGCCCTTGAAGGCTAAGCGAATGGTTTTGTTTGTTCTCTTTTACTCATGTATGGCCGGCCTGCGCGCCGAGGTTTGTAAAACATGTTGTATGTAAAGAGGAACTTTAAGGCCTTAAGGCCAAACCCTTTGTTGTACATTCCATGGTGTTATATATAAAGGTGGTTTTATATATTGGACATTCCTAATTAGAGTTCAAAGTTGTAACTTAAAGCTTCCGCTAGAATGCTCTGAGTTAGGATTCGTATGGTTTGGTATTATCCTGTGACCTCACCGTCTGTTTGTGGCATATAGTGTGGGGCCCCGGCCGGACCTTCTACTATACGTCATTTAACGGATGGGGTCATTACAGCGGGCCACTTTTCTTCTTCTTCCCGAGACCGAACCCGCCTCTCCTGTTCGCGGAAAACAGAGGAGAACCGCCGACCTGCTTCTTCTTCGGACGGCAATTCCGGGAGTGTTCGTGGATGGATTTCGATTCCGAAAGCGGCGTTGTCTTGCTCTTGCTCAGATCTTCATTTCGACGGTAAGAGGTTTGATTTTCGTTGAGTTTTAAGAGACTTGGATTTCCGGTTCTTGTCCTTTTCCGCCATTAAAGTGCGGGTTTGCTTGTTAGGTGCTGCTCCTTCTAGTGCAGAATGAAGAGGAGGGAAGGCCAACCAAGCTTCGCCGGAAATCGAGGCAAGTGGTATTCTTGCCCTTGCTATTGTTGTTCTTTTGATATTCTAGAATGTTTCCTGGTTAGCCCTAGGGTAGAAACCAATCATATTCTCTTTTACCTTGCTGAATTTAGGGCTTAGATTCGCCTATGAACCCCCCTCCTTGTGCTGTTTTGCTCAACCCGATGGTGGTTTTAGCCATTTAGACTCCAGATTTGTAGTTCTAGTTGGGTGCATTTGCGGGTGGAGCTAAGAGAGAGAGAGAGAGTGAGGGAGGTTGTTGTGGTAGGGCTCTGGTTAGAACCAGTCTTGGTAGACTCTCGGGTTTTGGTGTCTAGTGTGGTGCACACACTCAAATCCAAAAGCCGCCCGGACTTGGCGTTGAGTGTGGTGGACACACTCAAAGCCATAGTTCGGTTTGTTCTTTGTGGCTGAGCGGTGGGGTGATTGAGTGAAAATTTTCGTCTAAGTCAAAATCGACGAGAATCATCCTTGATTCCCGCCGATTTCGACGTGATTCCCACCGATCGGCAAGAATCATCCTTGATTCCCGCCGATTCGGCGAGAATCATCCTTGATTCCCGCCGATTCGGCGAGAATCATCCTTGATTCCCGCCGATTCGGCGAGAATCATCCTTGATTCCCGCCGATTCGGCGAGAATCATCCTTGATTCCCGCCGATTCGGCGAGAATCATCCTTGATTCCCGCCGATTCGGCGGAATCATCCTTGATTCCCGCCGATTCGGCGAGAATCTTCCTTGATTCCCGCTGATCGGCGAGAATCCTTCTGGATTCTCGCCGATTCGGCGAGAATCATCCTGCATTCCCGCCGATTTGGTGAGAATCAGTCGGCATTCCCGCCGACCTCCTCTTGTTGGCGTTGGCTTAGGGTTTTCCTGCGGAAGTGAAATTTGGCATAGAGTGAGTTGACCTCACTCAACGCCAAAGCTTCTTTGGCTTTGAGGGAGGTAGACTCACTCAACGCCATTGTTGGGATTTGTGGTTCTGGCTGAAGGCGTTGAGGGAGTGGACCTCACTCAATGCCATAGCTGTTTTGGCATTGAGTGAGGTTAGCTCACTCAACGCCGCTGCCTCTTTTGCTGAAGGCGTTGAGGGAGTGGACCTCACTGAACGCCATGGCTGTTTTGGTGTTGGGTGAGGATAGCTCACTCAACGCTAGAGCTGTTCTTGCGGAGGGTGTTGAGTGAGTGACTCTCACTCAACGCCATGGCTGTTCTGGCACTGAGTGAGGATAACTCACTCAACGCCAAGGTCTGGTTAGGCACTGAGAGGATTCCACTCAACGCCGAGCCGTGTTGAGTAACTTCAACACTATTTCTCTTTCCTCGATTTACGTTACCGAGTGAATTCCTTGTTTATTTTTGTAGTTTCCTTGTCGGCCATGTTTTTCTTTCCTAATGGCCGAATCGTGGGTCGTGGTTAGTAGTGGTGGTTTGAAGCTCTTCATGGGGGAGGTGTTGTGTAATTTAGCCAAGGCCACCCTTATTCTTCTATCTTGCTCCAGGTACGGGCTGGGCAAGGGGGTGGAAGGTCCCTTGTGCTTTCACATATAGACCCTTGAGCTTGTTGGCTTGGAAATGGTGGTTGGAGGACTGAGTTTGCCTCCAACCCAGATCCATGTTGTTTGTTTTACCTACTACCATCTCCCACCGCTTAGGGTGTTAGAAGTTTCTTCCTTGGTAGATTGTAGCACTTTGGGCTCTTGGTAGCCTAGTAGACCCTACAGGATGTAGTTTCTAGGTAGGGTTAGTGCTGTTTCCTCGCATGTAGTGCATTCCTTGTTGTCTTGCCTTGGGCAGTTGTGACTTTTTCTACTGTGTGTTTTCCTCTTTTATTCATTTCCTGGTTGACACTTCCATGCAGTTTTTCCTTGTTTTTCTTGCTGAGGTATTCTTTCTTCTTTTGAATGCCTCAGGTTCTGAGTAGTAGCCAGTTTGGTGGTTAGGTTGCGGTGGTGTTGCTGGTGGTCTCTTGGACTTTGGAGATCTTGTTGCTTTGTTAGTGAGGTAGTTTTTCAGTACTTTTCTTACAGACAAACATATTTGCCCGTGGGTTCATGTCAGGTTGTTGGCCCCCACTGGTAGTTTTTACCTTTGTACTAGATATATTACTTTTGTTGCTACCATTTTTCTGGAGATAGTCTACTTGCTCTCAGGAGGATTTATGTTAGGTTGCTAGTTATTTTAAAACTACAACTATTATTATTATAAGATTATTGCATGATCAGCATGTTTTATATAGGTAAATCACTATTTTCCAAACAACGTATAAAGATCGTTTTCTTATATATAATATAAATTAAATGTAGAGTCTTGCATGGCATAAGTGGTCCTCTTTGGGCTCTTATGCACTTCTTAGGATGTCAAACCTAAATAAAGTATTTTTCCGCAACGCTTAAGTATAATTTTTTTTAACTGTGGACTAGGTGGTCCACTGAGCCGAGGGATACGGCTCTTTTATATAACTGATTTTTTAATCATTAAACTCATAAATTTCTTTCATTAAGTGTAATAGATGGTTTTTCCTGAGCGTCAGCAAGTATCCCCTGCTTGACGTGGCATCATGACACGCGTTTTCTCATACTCTGATAATTCTTTAATTCGGAGAAAATGCAGGTTGTGACAGTTGGTATCAGAGGGAGGTTGCTTGACAAGTTAGTCGGGCAACCTTCCTTTGATTGCTTTAGTAGTTCAGCATCATGTCATTCACACACCAATATGTCATCAGCACGTCTTGGAAAAAGCACGAACACTACACTCATAGCATAACATAAAGTATACGGGGCATATTATGTAGTATGGGATGCATAATATGTATTTGTATATGGATCCACCATAGGGGAAACATGTGAGGGTTATGTAGTATGGGATGCATAACCTCACCACTTGGCTGCGACTAGCACATTTTATTTTCTTCGTTGCATGCGAATGTTTTGTAGTATGGGATGCATAACATTTTCATATGTACGCCGCTCATAACATGCATTAGGGCCTTTTTAGAATGCATACCACAAACATGCATATCATAACATTGCATAAGCACAACGTGCCAAGCTAAAGACTAGCAGGATGACATATGTACACACATAAGTTTTCGAGTCAAAAATAATATAAAATCATGCATTTCCGATCTAAGCACAAGAATTAGTATGGTGGTGGTTAACCATCCTAGGTTAGGGCATAACATTAATTTTTGTAAAAAGATAAACTCCCAGAGCAAGTTTAGCAGCTTTAAGTTCATATCTATATATGTATTGTCTGAACTAGTAGTTGGGTCTAGCTGTTGTACTAGGATCTAACTAGTGTTGCTATGACTTTAGAATGGCAAGACGTCCTTCAACTAGATCAACTCCCCTGTCTGAGGGTGAGTCATCTGGAGCTCAGAATGATGCGGTAATCGAAAGCTTGCGACAGAGTAGCGATTCCTTGAGCAGGCAGTTGGTGGAGGTGCGAACCCAGATTCAGTCTTTGGTAGCAGTTGTGGCAGGTCAGACTCAAGGAGTGCAAGGCCCTGCAGGGGGGATTACTGTTCCTCCCCCTCCTGCACCCTTAAGACTTCCAGTGGTGATGCCAGCGGAGATGGCCTTCATCTCGCAGTTTCAGCGGCTGAGCCCTCCCACTTATGACGGGAAGGCAGATTTCATGGTGTTAGACGACTGGCTGATCTCCATGGAGGATATGTTCTCGTACTCAGGGATTGCAGACGATCAAAGGGTGATGATAGCCGCCTATCAGCTTAAAGGATTGGCTAAGTGTTGGTGGCTGAGAGAGAAGGAGAGCTTGGTAGCTTGATGCTCTTGGGAGGGGTTCAAGGAGATGTTATTGAGGAAGTTCTTACCCTCGGTCGAGCGTGACCGCCTCATGAACGACATCCTCCATCTGAAGCAAAGGAAGCTCACGGTGGGTGAGTATGAGATAGAGTTCAGCAAGCTGAGCCATTTTGCCCCAGTATTGATCAACATTGAGGCTGATCGAGTTAAGCGATTTCTCCGTGGTTTGAGGAGTGAGGTGTAGCAGCTGACCAGTGCTTATGGGTCAGAGACTTATGTAGGAGTAGTGGAGGCTGCTCTGAAGGTGGAGGCTATTGAGACCACGAAGAGCAGAGGACAGCAAAGTAGGAAGGATAAGAGGAAGTCTGTGGAGGAAAAGTGTAAGACCCCCATTTTTTTTTCTTTTTCGACACCGGGGTCTTAGGCCCAGAACCGCCGCCTTGCGGTGACACCTTCGCACCCGGGAAGGTCGTCACTACAAGACGCCGATTCTGCCGGCCAATTCGATCATAACAGTAGCAATATACTTAAGAAGGTAGCAAGTCCACAAAGAGAATCACATATATAGAAATAAACTCCACGAAGGGAGTGTCCACAGATAGTACATATAATGAAAAATCACGGGCTTATGCCCGGTACATCAAGTCCTCACTACATTTCTCTCATCGCGGAAGCAAACTAATACAACTACTATAGATCGGGACTCACTGTCCCTGCTGTCTGGACTCCAGTGCTAGACTGTCCGATCTCCAAACGTGCCGACCTCCGGGGCTGCTCCTCCATGCTGGGCTCCGTGGTCCCCTAAATGATGTGGTTCGAAAACCGTTAGTCTAAAAGACTAAGTCCTATCGTCCCCCACCCCTTCCCCCATGGCTCCTAAAGCACCGAGCGGGGAGAAGGAAAGGGAAGGACATGAAGGTGGAGAGTATTCAAATTTCAGATGGCAGCGGAACTAAACTAACAGTGTAAGATGATAATAATCGTACAAAATAAATAAGTAACCTTAACTTATGCGAGTATACATAAGCTAAGGGATCTTTTGCAGGGCTCCTATCGTATAAAAAGTCTCATACCGATTTATACGATAGGGTGTCGGTTCTATTAGCAGGTTTATAAAGTTGAAAGAGAACCTTGACTTATAGGCACGCTCACACGAACTTATAGGCCAAGGGGTCGTTTAGCAAGGCCTAATGTATAGAGCATCCCATACCGCTTATACATTAGGTGACAGGTTATATGCGATGGTTATGCTATGAAATACATTTATGCCATGATGTGATCATGCATGTGCAACTCACCCACTCGACTCTGTGTACACAGACCTTTAGTTCCCCCTTTCAGAGCCGTTACCTCCCAGGATACCTCCGTAGTGGCAGACGGAAGCGGTGGGTTGGGCCTCGCCCACCTCTAAACCAGTAAAGCACTACCGGTCAGACCTATCGTACGCCTCAACGCTTGGTGCACTAAGCGGACGTCTGCGTACTCTTGCCGGCTGGCGCACCGGACTTCTGATGGCGAAGTGTTAACCACACCTGCCGAGCCAACCATATTGGTGTCGGTGCATCGAACTCCCCAATATAGAAGACCCACCACCTTAAAACCTTTTATGCACATACAATAGATATGAGTCAACCAACCAACCGAGCCGAAGCTCACCGGACAATTCCCGTCCATCACAATCTACAACCGAGCTAAAGCTCCCCGGACACTCCCGTCCGTCGTAACCTACTACCGAGCCGAAGCTCACCGGACAATTCCCGTTCATCACAATCTACAACCGAGCTAAAGCTCCCCGGACACTCCCGTCCGTCGTAACCTACTACCGAGCCGAAGCTCACCGGACAATCCTGTCCATCATAATCAACAACCGAGCCGAAGCTCGCCAGACAACCATCACAACTACTGGGCTTATTGCCCAAGTAACCTATACTATCACCCGGGACACTGGGTGGGAAAGGGTGAAACCCTAAGTTTACTATTTACTCTAAGCCTACGAAGTTTGACTCTCCCTAATTACTACGAGAAAGACGATTTTTCGTCGATCACGCGCACCACCTAACACTAGCCAACTCACTCTCACTACTCTTTTTTTTTTCTCTAATGGGAAATCATCCACATTAAAAGGTCTAACTCCAATAACTATCCCCCAACCTTGTCTTATACCAATTATGCACACCAATTTAGACGATACGTTGAACCAGACAGGGGGTATTCTAAATGATCATCCGAATGCCCTGAATTATTTACTGGAGACTTATCATGATGTAAATGGACTAAATCCAAAAGATTATCATTTTTCCAATTATTCTGACATTTATTTAAATTCCCGTAAAGCTTCTAAGGGCTACCCATTGAGTATGAAGTGCACTTTTCAGAGAGGTATAAAGCTTCATTAATTCATGATAAATTCTAAATAACCATTTAACAATAAATCCAAGATATAACAATTTTTCAAGTATTCAAGTGACACTAATCAATTTTTGAAAATATATCCTTTTTCCTTTTATTAATGAAGTAAGTGCAATAAATATTCATCCAAAAATTCTTAATTAATTTTCTAAAGTAGATACTGACCTAAAAACATCATTGGCCAAATTTCATAATTATACAGTAAGTAAGTTGCTCAAAATGATGCGAACAAACTAGATCCAAAATTGCTAAATGCAGACCACCAAGTCAATCTTCCTGTAAAATGGGATGTATATAAAATAATCATCCTACACCCCTATAATAATTAATGGAGGTTCATTATGACCTTTAAGTTCTAAATCCAGAGTTCCAAAATTTTCCTTACTTATTTGATAATTCATTTAATTATTTTAATGTCTAAAATTTCCAAAAATGAACGTGAAGTACTACTTTCATTCAAGGAATCATTTTACAAATTTTATATGTTACTCAGAATAATGATATAACTTATCTTCCAAAATATATATTTCTTTTCAGTAAAGCTTTATCTTCAAATCAAATATTCATTTAAGTCCTTGGAAATTCATTTAATAAATATAAAATAATGTATTGCTTCCAAAAATTCAGGGAAATTTCAATTATGAATCTAATGGCATGTACATGGTTTGGGACAAATTTCATAATTTATTTATTAGTAAATAGGCTTAAATGAATTTTTGAATAATTCCATCAAATGACAATCTTGTGAACTAACTACCTCATATACTTGTCCAAGAATTCTTATAAAATTTATATAAACTCTTTATGCTTCCAAACAACCTCTGCCAAAATTTCAGGACCTCTCAATTATCAGAAGTAGCATAATAAATTATTTACTTAATTTAAGCATTTCTTGGGTTACAAATGAAGTGCCATAATTATTGGCCCAGAATTCCCCATTAAATTACCAGAGGCTCATAATGTCCTTATCACCAATCTACCAAAATTTCATCTTAGTTTGAGGTGTTTAGCTAGCCCATTTCAATCCTAGAATGTCTGTGCCCTAAACTAGGGTTAGGGATTTTAGGGCCCTAAACATTCCAAAATGCCCTAATAATTTTACCAGAGGGTTATATTTACCAAAACTCTATCCCTACAAAATTTCATAGCCATACAAGGTGATTTGACCATATGCCCTTCACAAGGTACAAAAGCCCTTCCTTAGGGTTTGACCTAAGATCTTGGGCCAAACCAACTCCACTGCCCCCAAATTTCCTTTCGGAGGTGTATCCTGTCATCCCAAACTATTGTACAAAATTTGAACCTCTGTTGAGGTGAATTGGACACTAAAAGCCAAAATTACAATTTGGACCAAAATACCCTTCTTAGGGCAAGGCTAGGGTTTGCTTGAATCCTATTCAAATCAACTCCAAACTTAATGAAATTTTAACCAGAGGTCTATATTGACCTCATAACCATCCCACCAAAATTTGGTTGAATTTGGACTTCATTTGACCCCTAATTTAATTTGCCCTAGCATAATTAAATTATTTACAAAAACTATAGGAAAATTATTCCCAAAAATTCCCATTTTTGGACAGGGTCTTGGTATAGGGTAGGGTGAGCCCCTGCCAAAATTTCAGCTTATTTGGACCAAGGATCAAGTGTGGGCATCCAATTTAATGACTGACTATTCATTTGTATAGGCCCCACCAAAATGAGTGCCCTGGCCAAACCAGTCACCCAATTTGGTTCAAACTAATTTTGGCTGAAAGTAGACTGATAGGGCTAGGTTTTTGATGTTGACCACTTTCTCTGAATCAGGCTCTTTATATTTTTAATAATTAAAACCAATAAATACCAATACTGTGACAATAATGAAATGAATCAAATATTAACCCTATAGTTTAAAATCATATGGCACGAATCTTGGCGCAATATTGGACGGGATCGGGTCATCTTCAAGCTCCAGCCGACGGCCCCGATTCAACCCGCCTGGAGCATCTTCCAGCGGCTGCCGCCGGCCATCCGGCCGCCTCCCCGGCCTGCCACCGCCGCCGACACCTTCGTGGTGGTCGGGGCTATCTCCGGCCGGCGTCTAGGCCGCCGGAGAGCGCTTTTCCGGCGATCCCGAGACATGAAAAAAAACGGGAAATCCATGGATTTTGAAATCTCGATCGGGCTCAATTGAGCCCGAACCTTGGCCCTATTGATTCCTATGATCTACCCATGAGTGAAGGAGTGGAGGAGGACCTGTGGTGGCGGCTGTAGCCGGGCTGATCGTCGGATTGGCATGGTGGTGTCCAGTGGTGGTCGGATTGCTCAAAAAGGCAGAATAGGGCTTGGTTTCTTCAGGAAAATGGTGGGGATTACTCCTTGGAGTCCAATGGAGCTTTTAAAGAGGTGAGGGGAGGTGTTAGGTGGCTGAAAACACCTTGGCCATTTTTGGCCAAAGTCCACATTGGCGGCTAGGTTGGTAGGGGTGGTGGAGCTTGCTCCAGCCAGTCAAAAAAAGCTGCTAGACTCCCCCTTGTCCTTCTGAATTGAATGGGGAGGTTGGGGAGGGGGCAGGAGGAGCACAAAGTCCTCCTTCCTTCTCTTCCTTCTCTTTCTCTCTCCTCCATGGATGACTTTCTCTCTCCTAGTCATCAAGCCTGAAATTTAGGCTCCTACATGTCACATGTCAGCCCACCAATCCATTTGGCCACTTGGGTCAAGGGTAGCCCTAATGAAATAGGAATGAGCTTGAGTTAGCCCATTTGGGCTAACTTGACCCAAAGTGGGACTAGGGCCCACCTAGGTCAATTTGATCCTTGAGGTTTCCTTAATAGGTCCTTGGTGACCCATTAGCCTCCCCCTAGGGTCAAGGTGGGGTTGAATTGGCCCTTGAAGGTCACTTGGCCCTTAACTAGGGCATTTTGACCATTTTAGGTTAAGGGTTGACTTTGGTCAAACTAACCCCTTTGATTGGTCCCAATGGGTCCTTGGTGACCTATTGGCCTCTCACTAGGCTTATGAGGGTAGGGGTGGTGTCTATTGGGCTAAGGGACTACAATTGACCCTTGTGTTGGTCAATTTGACCTAATTAGGGCTATATTTGACTTTGGTCAACTTAGCCCTATTGACTGCTTTCCATGGGTCCTTAGTGACCCATTGACCTCTCACTAGGGTTATGGAAGTTTGGGTGGAGTATATTTGGCTAATAGACTGAAATGGACCCTTGTCTAGGTCAACTTGACCTAGCTAGGGTTATAGTTGACTTTGGTCAACTTTGGTCTTTTGACTGCTCTCCATGGGTCCTTAGTGACCCATTGACCTCTTTCTAGGGTTATAAGGGTATGGGTGGGGTCTTGGAGTCTTGGTGAAGTCCCATGATCACTTTTAGTCAAGGTTCTGAGATCTGCTAAGTGCAGACCACAGTGGCCCTATTCACACTACCAGGTCCACTTGCCTCTTCCTTGGGCTTTCTATGACAAAACCACTCCTAGGGGTCTAGTTGGAAATGAGATGTTACAAAAAGAAACCCCAGGTACCCGGTACGGTTCCTGGGAAGAAGAGCAAAGTGGTTTGCAGTTTCTGTGGCCGGTCAGGCCACCCTATCGAAAGATGTTTCAAGAGGGCAGCAGCTCAGAGGAAGGAGCAGGTTCATGCGATTCAGGGTGCTCCTAGGAGAGATGTCTCCTATTCTGTTTGCAAGCAACCCGGGCATGATGCTGCCCAGTGCTTGTCCAAGGATAAGGTCTGTTTTCAATGTGGGCAGAAGGGACACATCAAGTCTAGGTGTCCTCAGGTCCAGCCTGCTCTTCATGCAGTTCCTCTTCAGTCATTACCTCCGCCCCAACGTGTGGGCAAGGGAAAGGGAAAGCTGAACGTGATCTATTCCGAGGAGGCTGAAGCTTCGACTCTGGTCATCTCAGGTTAGTTGTCTTCTAGCCTGAATGTTTTGTTCTTATCTTACTAGAATGTTTGTAGTATTGTTGTGGTAGTTCCTTAATTATATATGTTCCTATAGAGAAGTTTAAGGTGAAGAACCGCTGGGCGCGGGTTCTATTTGACTTCGGCGCTACCCACTCGTTCGTGGCTAGAGCCTTTGTAGAGCGACATCGGTTGACTTTAGATCGAGTTCGGGATACCTTTTGTGTAGAGTTCCCCTCTGGTGAAACTGTGTTGTCAGATTTGGGCATGTTAGATTGCCCTGTTTTGTTGGGGGACTTCCTTGCGAAGGCAGACCTGAAGATGATTGATCTGGAGGACTTCGATGTTATTTTGGGCATGGAATGGCTTTCTAGGTATGATGCAGTCATTCAGTGCAAAGGGAAGCGCTTGGACTTCATCAGGGATGACGGTCAGCCCGGAAGCGTGTATGCAGATCTGAGCCAGGATTCTCCTGCCATCTCTGCGGTATGTGCTCTGAAGCTTTTTCTTTCGGACTGTTTTGCTTGTTTGGTCTCGATGGTTGGGATCGCTGTTAGTGTACCGCGCTTAGAGGAGATTCCAGTTGTTCGTGATTTCGCCGAGGTTTTTCCTGATGACCTTCCTGGTCTTCCTCCTGAGCGGGATGTTGAGTTTGTGATCGATTTGGAGCCGGGTACGCATCCTATTGCTAAGGCGCCGTACCGGATGGCCCCTCGAGAGCCAGAGGAGTTGCGAGTCCACTTAGATGAGTTGTTGGCGAAAGGGTTTATCAGGCAGAGTTCGTCGCCTTGGGGTGCTCCTGTTCTATTTGTGAAGAAGAAAGATGGGTCAATGCGGCTTTGCATCGACTATAGGGAGTTGAACAAAGTCACAATTAAGAACAGGTACCCTCTGCCGAGGATCGATGATGTATTTGACCAGTTGCGCGGTAGCACAGTCTTCTCCAAGATTGACCTTCGTTCAGGCTATCATCAGCTTAGGATCCGTGAGACAGATATTCCACGGACTGCGTTTAGATCGAGGCACGGACATTTTGAGTTCTTAGTGATGTCGTTTGGATTGACCAACGCTCCATCAGCATTCATGGATATGATGAACCGGGTGTTCAAGGATTTCCTAGATAAGTTCGTGGTGGTCTTCATCGATGACGTGTTGGTTTATTCTCGCAGTGCTGAGGAGCATGAGCAGCATCTGCGCTTGGTTCTATCGGAGTTGAGGAACCATAAGTTATTCGCCAAGTTAAGCAAGTGCGAATTTTGGTTGCCTCAGGTCTCGTTTCTGGGCCACGTGGTGAATGAGGATGGGATCTCGGTTGACCCGGAAAAGATCGCAACAGTGATGGACTGGAGTAGGCCGGGCACGCCCAAGGAGATCAGGAGCTTTCTAGGATTGGCGGGCTACTATAGGAGGTTTGTGGAGGGTTTCTCTACCCTAGCTGCACCTTTGACTAAGCTGACTCAGAAGAACGTGGCTTTTGTTTGGAGCGAGAAGTGCGAAGAAGCCTTCCTGGAGTTAAAGAGGAGATTGTGCATTGCTCCCGTTCTGACCCTGCCTACCGAGGGCGTGGATTATGATGTATACGTGGATGCTTCACATGTGGGTCTGGGATGCGTATTAATGTAGGTGGGTAAGGTGATTGCCTATGGGTCAAGGCAATTGAAGAATCATGAGAAGAATTATCCTACGCATTACCTCGAGTTCGCAGCGGTTATTTATGCGTTGAAGCTGTGGAGACACCTACTTTATGGGGCTCAGTGCAAGATCTTCACCGACCATAAGAGCCTGAAGTACGTGTTCACGCAGAAGGAGTTAAATCTGCGCCAGCGTCGGTGGCTAGAGTATGTGGCCGATTATGATGTAGAGATCCAGTATCATCCAGGCAAGGCCAATATGGTGGCCGACGCCTTGAGCCGAAAGACGGGAAAGATCTTTAATCTCACCGCCGATCGTTTAGTGGAGGAGTTCCTCCTTATGGATATATCAGTGAGATGCTGTGGCTTGCAAAGTAGTTTATCAGTGGCAGAGCCGTCTTGGATTTCTTTGACCAGACTTCACCAGAAGGACGACCCGGATCTTCTACACTTATACTCCAGGACTAAGAGAGGAGAGTTGCCGGATTATTCCATCGATGATGCGGGAACTTTGAAGTACCGCGACAGATTTTGCGTCCCCGAGGTTGGGGACATTCGGGGTATGGTTTGCAGAGAGGCTCATGGATCCAGCGTTGCCTACCATCCAGGATCTACAAAGATGTATCGGGACTTAAAGCAAATTGCCTAGTGGTATGACATGAAAGGAAATATAGCTCGATTTGTTGCGGAGTGCCACACTTGCAAGCGGGTGAAGGCCGATTATGGAAGGCCTGGTGGCAAGTTGACTCCGTTAGAGATCCCGACTTGGAAGTGGGAAAGTATATCTATGGATTTCATCACGGGTTTACCTCGATCCCCGAGGGTATTTGATTCTGTTTGGTTCATAGTGGATAGACTGACGAAGTGTGCTCACTTCGTGCCATATAATATTGATTACCCGATGAAGAAGATAGCGGAGATGTACTTGAATGAAGTCATCCGACTGCTTGGTGTGCCGGTTAGCATCATTTCTGATCGAGACTCCCGATTTACTTCTCGTTTTTGGCAGAGTCTGCAGGAGGGTTTGGGTACGGATCTGAGGTATTCTACTGCATACCACCCACAGACTAATGGGCAGACAGAGCGAGTGAATCAGATAGTTTAGGATATGATCCGATGCTACGTTTTAGACCACGGTGGAGCGTGGGACGAGCGGCTGCGACTTATGGAATTTGCATACAACAATAGTTATCAGGAGAGCTTGCAGATGGCTCCGTTCGAAGCCTTCTATGGGAGGCGCTGCAGAACTCCGTTGTTTTGGGCTGAGGCTGGTGAGAGGCCATTGTTGGGTCCTGATGCGCTCGAGGAAATGGAAGTCACAGTGAAGCTTGTTCGAGAGAAGCTTTGTATAGCTCAGGAGAGGTACGAGAAGAACGCCAATCGGCGTAGGTATGCCTTGGATTTTTCTGTAGGGGACCATGTATTTCTTAATGTTTCCCTGATGGTTGGTGTAAAGAGGTTTGGTAAGAATCGGAAATTGGACCCGAGGTATGTGGGCCCGTTTAAGATTTTGGAGCAGATTGGCGTGTCAGCTTACAGGTTGGATTTGCCAGCAAACTTCCCAGGTGTTAAAAATGTTTTCCATGTTAGCCAATTGAGGAAGTGCGTGCGCAGCAGTGGGCAAGTCTTGGACGTTGTGCCCCAGTTGGAACACAACCTCTCTTTTGTTGAAGTGCCGGTCCGTATTTTGGATACTCAGGAACGAGTGCTGCGAAAGAAGTCTATTCCGATGGTGAAAGTTCTTTGGAGGAATCAGGATTTGGAGAGCGCGACTTGAGAGTTAGAGTCGACTATGAGGGAGGCTTACCCTAAGCTATTTCCCTGATTAGTCTGGTTTGTTTTTCTTCTTGCGATGTTTGGATTATTACTTTCTTTCTATAGTAGAAGTGTCTTGCGTAAAGTTTCAGGACGAAACTTTCTTTTAGGGGGGAGTGACTGTAACGCCTCCGATTTTTCTGCGATTATTTTAACTCTCGTTTGGCGTTACGCTGACGCATTTTTGTGGCTCGTGCCATTTGTGGAGTGTGGTCTTAACTCCTTAGAACTGGGTGCCCTATTTTGTAGCCTGTTGACAAGATCTCCCTAGCAAGCCGAGTCATTTTGGGTGACCCGGTGTGGCCTCTCGGGGGATGCTTGTGTTTTGGCTTCAGGAGGGTATAACTCGAGTTCTGTTCGTCGAAAGTTAATTTCAACTTCGCTGTTGTGTTCGTAGCGTGGATATTTAGCTACGCTGCGAATTTCGTCGAATTTCGAGATAGTTTGGTTTTCGCGTCACTTTGGGTGTGCCATTAGTAAAGCCTATTAGAGTATTCTCTTAATTTAATAAGGGAGCCGGCGGTTAGGATTCTTTTTGCTGAACCGATGGGTTTAAAGCTTATAAAAAGGCTTTATTAAGAAGTGGCGGGCCACTTTTCTTCTTCTTCCCGAGACCGAACCCTCCTCTCCTGTTCGCGGAAAACAGAGGAGAACCGCCGACCTGCTTCTCCTTCGGACGGCGATTCCGGGAGTGTTCGTGGACGGATTTCGATTCAGAAAGCGGCGTTGTCTTGCTCTCGCTCAGATCTTCATTTCGAAGGTAAGAGGTTTGATTTTCGTGGAGTTTTAGGAGACTTGGATTTCCGGTTCTTGCGCTTTTCCGCCATTAAAGTACGTGTTTGCTTGTTAGGTGCTACTCCTTCTAGTGCAGAACGAAGAGGAGGGAAGGCCGACCAAGCTTCGCCGGAAATCAAGGCAAGTGGTATTCTTGCCCTTGCCATTGTTGTTCTTTTGATATTCTAGAATGTTTCCCGGTTAGCCCTAGGGTAGAAACCAAGCATATTCTCTTTTACCTTGCTGAATTTAGGGCTTAGATTCGCCTATGAACCCCCCTCCTTGTGCTGTTTTGCTCAACCTGATGGTGGTTTTAGCCATTTAGACTCCAGATTTGTAGTTCTAGTTGGGTGCTTTTGCGGGTGGAGCCGAGAGAGAGAGTGAGGGAGGTTGTTGTGGTAGGGCTCTGGTTAGAACCAGTCTTTGTAGACTCTCGGGTTTTGCTGTTGAGTGTGGTGCACACACTAAAAGCCAAAAGCCGCCCGGACTTGGCGTTGAGTGTGGTGGACTTACTCAAAGCCATAGTTCGGTTTGTTCTTTGCGGCTGAGCGGTGGGGTGATTGAGGGAAAATTTTCGTCTAAGTCAAAATCGACGAGAATCATCCTTGATTCCCTCCGATTTCGACGTGATTCCCACCGATCGGCAAGAATCATCCTTAATTCCCGCCGATTCGGCGAGAATCATCCTTGATTCCCGCCGATTCGGCGAGAATCAACCTTGATTCCCGCCGATTCGGCAAGAATCATCCTTGATTGCCGCTGATCGTCGAGATTCCTTCTGGATTCTCACCGATTCGGCGAGAATCCTTCTTGATTCTCGTCGATTCAAAGAGAATCATCCTGCATTCCCGCCGATTCGGCGAGAATCAGTCGGCATTCTCGCCGACCTCCTCTTGTTGGCGTTGGCTTAGGGTTTTCCTACGGAAGTGAACTTTGGCGTAGAGTGAGTTGACCTCACTGAACGCCAAAGCTGCTTTGGCGTTGAGGGAGGTAGACTCACTCAACGCCACTGTTGGGATTTGTAGTTATGGCTGAAGGCGTTGAGGGAGTGGACCTCACTCAACGCTATAGCTATTTTGGCATTGAGTGAGGTTAGCTCACTCAACGCCGCTGCCTCTTTTGCTGAAGGCATTGAGGGAGTGGACCTCACTCAATGCCTTGGCTGTTTTGGCATTGAGTGAGGATAGCTTACTCAACGCTAGAGCTGTTCTTGCGGAGGGCGTTGAGTGAGTGAATCTCACTCAACGCCATGGCTGTTCTGGCACTGAGTGAGGCTAACTCAATCAACGCCAAGGTCTGGTTAGGCACTGAGTGGATTCCACTCAACGCTGAGCCGTGTTGAGTAACTTCAACACTATTTCTCTTTCCTCGATTTACGTTCCCGAGTGAATTTCTTGTTTATTTTTGTAGTTTCCTTATCGGCCATGTTTTTTTTCCTAATGGCCGAATCGTGGGTCGTGGTTAGTAGTGGTGGTTTGAAGCTCTTCATGGGGGAGGTGTTGTATAATTTAGCCAAGGCCACCCATATTCTTCTATCTTGCTCCAGGTACGGGCTTGGCAAGGGGGTGGAAGGTCCCTTGTGCTTTCACATGTAGACCCTTGAGCTTGTTGGCTTGGAAATGGTGGTTGGGGGACTGAGTTTGCCTCCAACCCGGAACCATGCTGTTTGTTTTAGCTACTATCATCTCCCACAGCTTAGGGTGTTAGAAGTTTCTTCCTTGGTAGATTGCAGCACTTTGGGCGTTAAAGTTTTAATCACCAGATATACTTGCAGCACTTTGGGTTAGGATACTGTTATTTTTATTAGTCTAATATGCTGTGGTGTGATATATCACCCAAGTTTTAGAACAAGGTATCTTGTTCAGCAAAAAGTTTTAATCACCAGATATACTTTATTCACCCCCCTCTAGAGTATATTAGATCTAACCCTCACTTTCAATTGGTATAAGAGGGGAGTTCTTTTGGTTGTATAAGTAAACCCTTGAACCAAAGATCGTAAGTTAGATCTTTTTATATTTCTATTAAATTCACAAACACAACATGACCCAAAACAAAGATTATGCAAGCACCAGGCCTCCAGTGTGCAACTTGAATAAGTTTGCCATCTGGAAGGCAAGAATAAAGTTATATATGAACTCCATTGATGAAGATATCTACAATTCCATTTTGACAGGTCCCCCTGCAGCACTTACAACAGCAGCATCATCCAACACTAATGCAGTTCCACCACCTGAGTGGACTGAGGCTCAAAAGAAGGACAAAATTGCTGATGCCAAGGCAATGAACATATTGGCCCAAACAATGTCAGCTGACATTTTCCAAAAGGTGGCTGAATGCATATCAGCCAAAGCCATTTGGGATTCCCTAAATCAAATGGTGGATGGATCTGCTGATGAAAGAAAATACAGAAGATCAAATCTCATATCCCAATATGAGAACTTCAATAAGGAGGAAGGTGAAACAGTGGCTGATATGTACAACAGGTTAAGCTCAATCATCAATGAGCTCAAAACCTTGGAAAAGGACATCACCCTCACCGAGGTGAATGACAAGATTCTTATGTGCTTCCCAAGCTCATGGGATTAAAGGATCTAGCCATCAAGGAGGCCAGGAGCCTAAATAAGATCTCCACTGAATCTCTTTTAGGAAAGTTAAAGTTCTATGAACAGCTGATCAAGTCCAGGGAAGCAGCTGAGCAAAGAACACCTCCACCAGCAAGGAAAGAGCATAGCCTTGCATTCAAGGCTCATGAGGAGACTGAGGCTCCATCTACAAATGAAGATCTGATGAGCCTGTTAGCCAAAAGATTCTACAAGATTTCTAGGAAGGACTTCAGGAGGAAGTCATCCAGAAAGGATGATAAGCCCAGGTATGATAAGATACTTACTAAAGAGGCAGTATGTTTTGGCTGTAGGAAACCTATACATTTTCTCTAAGAATGTCTAGAGAACCAGAAGAAGGAGAAGAGAAGAGAGATGGACTCCAGGAGCAAGCATTACAGCAAGCCCTCCTCTAGCAAGCATAAAAAGAAGGACAGATGGTTTGTGGCTGAAAGCTGGAGTGAAACTGAAGATGAATCTTCATCTTCAAGTTCCAGTGAAGAAGAAGAGGAGGCAAAGGAAAAGGAAGTTTGCCATATGGCAATCGATGCTAGCAGTAGCAGATCAGATACAAATGAATCTGACATTGAAGAAAGCCTATCAGGTGAAGATCAAGTATTAGCCTCTTATGACTTTGAATCTGATGAATTCAAATTTGAATTTAAAAATTTATGCTTAGATTTGATAAGCTCTAAGAAGGAAATCAAACTTCTCAGATAAAAATTAAATGCTCTAGATAAACTCACTTCAGAAAATGAAAACCTAACTATTGAATTAAAATCTACAAATGAACAAATTGCTTTTCTAAAATCCGAACTTAGCAAAGCAAAAAGGCTAGAAGAATCATTAAATGGCCGGAGCTTAAAATTGTTAGATATAACCAATACATTAAATACTAGAACTAATAACTGTAGATTAGGGTTAGGAGCTTCTAATGCGTGGAAAATACGGCAAGCGCACGGTCGCACAAGTAATAAAGTTTGGGAATAAATCCCCGAGTATCGGTCTCTTGAGGAACACAGTAAGGGATGAGTTAATGTCGAGGAGGACTTGAGATTGAAGTCCTCGGGGCGAAGGTAACGATGGGGGTTTTGATGGTTGCGGAAAATAAAGTAAAAATCTAACAAATACTCCTATGCAACGCCGCTATGCGATGCTTCGCCAGGCGGAATGGAAGACTAGTCGGGCCGCAATGCACCGAATCGCTAGGCGGATAGGAGAGTAGGCAAGCGTATGAGGTGGAGAGAACGGCGGAAATCCTACTATGCAGGCCGCTATGCACTGCTTCGCCAGGCGGGATGGAAACTACACGGGCCGCTATGCACCGAATCGCTTGGCGGATGGACGAGTAGGCTAGCGGATGAGGTGGTTAGAATGGCGGAATGAGGGTCGTGAGCACCTCTTCGCAATGCACGCCACTAGCAATTGCTAGTGCGGTAAGGATGATGGCAGTAGATGGAATAAGGCGCACCTCAAGCAATAATAATGAAATCACACAAATCACATAGACATGAAAAAGTGCAAGATCATTAACTACAATAAAGTGTACTTCATCAATACAAAGAGTTAAACTAAGCTATCAAATACAAGAGGAAGAGGTGTGCGAATCGACCGAATCCGAAGCCTTATTGAGGGTTCACGGTTGGAATCCCGGGTTGTCAATCCGAGTCCAAGCTCGGTCCTCAACTGCGTCGGGGTAAAGGAGGCTGTCACTCACTCCCAATGAACACCGTCTTCTTCGTTGAAATGACCATAGATTGCGGCTCCAGCTCTCCTAACTTGATGAAGAAAGCTAGGTCAAAAACTCCGCTTGAAGCTTGGGGGATGAAGAGGAGGCGAGGGATGCTCGGCGTTGATTGGCGTTGAAAGCCTTGCCCGGAGACATCCCTAAGGTGGAGGATGAAGCGGGGACGGAGGAAACCATCGTCGAGCCGAAGAACGGCGGGAAAAATCGCGGATCTGATCGATCTCCAAAATAGGGCGGGAACCTGCATTGTTATAGAAAGGGAATTAAACATCGCGCACGAGCACTGCGCACGCCCATTGGTCGTGCGCTATCATGGTCAGTGATCGGCGTATGGAGGCAGAAAAGTGGAAAAAAAAGATGTCATGACTGCGCACGACCGGCAGCGCACGATCAGTGATCGTGCGCGGTAGGCTGGTGGATCGTGGGCGATATGCCGGACAGAACTTTCACAAGAGAGGGTCATGACTGCACACGACCGATGATCTTGCGCCAAGAGGCGATGGTCGTGCGGGGGTAAAAACGCACGACA